>CM033470.1:232826880-233346056 GCA_019447015.1 Hymenochirus boettgeri | reverse complement strand
CCCATTGTTTTTTATATATGTACCAACTTTGTTTACAGTAATTAATGTTTTTTGTTTACATATTTACCGTTTGTTGTACATGTTCTCTTTTTTAAATTTTACCGTTTGTTTTACATATTTACCGTAATTGTTGTATTTTACGTCTTTGTTGTGTTATTTTAAACTGTCTTAGCTTACATATTTACCTTTTTGTTTATTATATTACCGTCTTTGTTTTAAATTTACCATTTTGTTTATATTATTTACTGTATTTGTTACATATTTACCGTTTTTGTTTACATATTACCATTTGTTTTGTATTTTACTGTCTTTGTTTACATTTTACCATTTTTGTTTATATATTTACCGACTTTGTTTACATATTTACGGTTTATATTTACATATTTACTGTCTTTGTCTACATATTTCCCATTTATTTATATTTTACCATCTGGTATACTAATATACCGTTTTTTTACATTTGCTGTCCTTGTTTATATATTTACTCTGTCTTTTGTTTACATATTTACCGACTTTGTTTACATATTTACCAGTACTTTGTTTACATATTTACAGATCTTTGGGTTTTACATATTTACCGTCTTTGTTTACATATTACAGACTTTGTTAATTACCATCTTTGGTTACATATTTACCGAACGTTGTTTACATAGTTTACCCGTCTTGTTTAATGTTACCATTTTTATTTACATAGTTACCAAATGACCCAACACAAACATTGGGGATGTGCTCTAAGTGCATACTTAGTATGTTTCAGGACTAGACAACCCCTTTACTGGAAAACAAACAATCGCATAAAATATATATTTTGGAATCTACACACATTTAGCTACATAACAATGCAATTCTTTCACACCTTTGTGCATAATTCCAGATGCAATAAATCATAGACCTTCATGCTTTTAGGAAATTTCAGAAAAGGGGACTAAGCCATAGAAACAATTATAGAGAAAAAATTCAGCCAACTCTGTATTTTGGACAAGTTTTCAAACTGAACACCCCTCAAACTCAGAAATAAAAAACTGAAAAAGAAAGATGAAAGGTAATAACCCTGGGCAACCCCTCAGTTAAAATACAACATCCCTTTAAATATTGTTCTCCCCATGTCCTCAATAAAACAGTACCTCACTTGCATCAATGCACTCAGAGACAGTACTGCCACCAAACTCAAAAGGAGACAATGTTCAGTTTTGCGGCTGCACTGTAAGGTCACTCTTCGGACCAGTGGCATTGCTATGTTAAAACATTCGGGCACGTGCCTTGTTTATTTGTTTACAATAACGCAATTGCAGGTTTACTATTCCCATAGAATACCATCGCGGTATTTTATTACCTCATGGTATTCTAAGTGGTATTAGAGAAATCTGGTAATGTAATGCCACAACCCCCCTCCCAACACACACCATTTTAGTGGTACTGAGAGGTGGGGGGGGGTAGGGGGCACTTTGAATGTGCCCTCCGATCCCCGCTGGCACCATTTCATTGTTTTATTTATTGGGATAGATAGTAAGTATGTACGCTGTATGTACTTGACATAATAGGCCACCCAGCCAGGTATGTACATAGTAACATGTCTGGCGCTGAAGGGGTTACATTTTACTTTATTGTTTGCAAATGAACTGTCTTTATTTACATATTTAGTCTTTGTTTCACGTGTGCAGTCACCATGAGGGGAGTGCACACTAGCAGGGGGCCTCCCCCATCTCACAGGCAGGGACCTGCACCCCACCAGGGCCCATGTGTAGGCTGGGTACACAACATCAGATATTTCCAGCCGACCAGCCGAAAGTGACGTGCATCGGTTGGTCGGCCAGAAATGTCTGATGGTGTGTGTGCAGGGGCCGCGACCAAGCTCGTATCCGTCTGTAAGGACGATCGGGCCTGTTGGTAAATCACGGGCCGATCATGCGGTTCCCTATGGGACCGAACGATCGGTCACGCAAACTGTCGCCCACTATTGAACGATCGGTCACGCAAACTGTCGCCCACTATTGCCGCGACCGCCAGACATTTGTCCCGGATTATACTGGATTTTAAACAGATTTTTTTCTCTTTTACAGGAAGGTGTCAAAGTAATACAGCGATATTTCTTGGTAAAGTCATTAACTACTTTGAGGGATATGATCCAAAAGATTCTGCTGCCTTAACAAGTGCATAATATATGCTGCAGCCTTGTCTATCTGTACAATGTTTTAGCTATCCTACATCACTTATACTTCTATCATGTGCTACGTGTGGCATGAAGCTTCGTATAGCTATGTGTCACATGATTTATAAAAAGGTAACTTAATTATTGTGGTTTGCTCTTTTTACAAATACAAGTTGGTAAATATACTATATTTGTTATAATGTAAATGATTTTTCTAGGAAAAAAATACATTTTGTCAATATAAGTATATTTTTAATGTTTTTTGTCATTTACCGTATATACTCGAGTATAAACCGACCCGAGTATAAACCGAGTACCCAATTTCAGCAAAAATCCTAATAAAAGTTGTTGACCCGAGTATAAACCGAGGGTAGAAATGCCAACTCACTTGGCATTCAAGATGTTTGGAAACTACAACTCCCAGCTGCTTTATAGCTGGGAGTTGCAGTTTCCAAACATCTTGAATGCCAAGTGAGGGTGGCATTCAAGATGTTTGGAAACTACAACTCCCAGCAGCTATTAGCTGGGAGTTGCAGTTTCCAAACATCTTGAATGCCAAGTGAGGGTGGCATTCAAGATGTTGGAAACTACCACTCCCAGCATGCTTTATTAGCTGGGAGTTGTAGTTTCCAAACATCTTGAATGCCACCCTCACTTGGCATTCAGATGTTTGGAAACTGCAACTCCAGCTAATAAAGCATGCTGGGAGTTGTAGTTTCCAAACATCTTGAATGCCCCCTCCCCCCTCCCACCCAGTTCAGTTTGTACCTGTGGGCTCTCTTCTCCCTCTGGGCTCTCTCTCCCTTGGGCTCTCTTCTCCCTCTGGGCTCTCTTCTCCTCTGGGCTCTTTCTCGGCATTCTGGCAAGCATTCTGGCAGCCGCGGCGCATTCCTGTACTGGTGCGGGTGACGTCATGCCCGGCGCCGGGTTGGCGCCGGGCAGTGACGTCAGACCGGCGCGCCAGTACAGAAAAAGATCGCGCGGCTGCCGGAATGCCAGGTAAGTGGTTGACTCGAGATATATCCCTCAGTGTGTGAGGGAGACAGGAAGTCCCTCTCCTCTTTGCTGTGTGAAGTCCTGACAGAGAAGGTAAGGGATCTACAGCCCTTCCTTTCACTGTGTTCTCACTCTGTCGGAAAAGGCTGATTCCACAGAGTTTTGGGGGGGTCTGAGTAACTCACGGCACCCGCGAGTGGGGCGGGCTTAGGCACCCGCGGGTGGGTGGGGCTTAGGCACCCGCGGGTGGGTGGGGCTTAGGCACCCACGAGTGGGCGGGGCCACATGGGGCTGTAAGATAATGGGCCATGGGGGGCCAGCAACTGGAGGGACCATGGGGTCCATGAGTGGGAGGGACCAGGGGGGCTGCAAAGGGGAGGAGACGACGCAGGACAGATTGACTGACCGTTTCAAAGCAGGAAGCAGGAAGTGCAGGGGATGGTGATGCTGCTGCCATATCACACACAAAATGTAAATATCTTCAAAACTATGCAAATAAACAATGGAAAAAATTGCAAAAATTCTCAGGGGTGCAATTACTATCAATTTACCTCAATTACCGAAAGTAATTTTTGGACCACAGTTCCCTTTAATATCTGTAATGCTTCATGCAGTAAATATGTAGTATGCATAAAAATGCTGTAATGGCATTTCCACTACAATCAGTTAAAAGGTAAATAGAATCCCACATAAACAGAGCATGTGTCTATTTATCATAATATTAGTATTCACTGCCAACATGCCAATCAAATCATACATCTTATTTAAATAATTAATTTGTTCTAATACTTCTATCTTTCCAGCTGGCTTTTTGATTTTGTAAATATAAATTTTTAATTTACGCTTTTCACTTAATCTGTCCCACCTATCCTCTTCCTTTTACCATCCCTACTTTTGTATTCTCGTTATGTTCTTGCTGTCGTCCATTCAAAACCTATTTTAAAATTCCCTCCTAGTCCCTGTTTCCTGTAAACACTAGAGATTTAGCCAAACCAAGTCTAGAACTTCTTCTTAGCCATGATTTTATATCTCAGTAATCTAAGAGACTACTAGGAATCCACTCCACACTTGAAAAGTCCACCACTGTAGTAATGATAAGTGTTGGTGGACTTCTACTACCTAAAATGATGCCACGTGAAACTGGGGTCTGTTACACTTTGATCAGGACCCAAGTTAAGCTGTTCGACCCAAACCATCTGTTGAACATGGTGAGTTTGTACTTCTTTAGCCATGATATGAATACCTACCGTATATACTCGAGTATAAGCCGAGTTTTTAGGTTTAAAAATCAACCTAAAAACTTGACTCGGCTCCCCCCCAGTTCACTTACCATACCTGGCCAGTCTTCAGTCTTCATCTCTCCAGTCTTCAGTCTTCATCTCTTCAGTCTTCATCTCTCCAGTCTTCATCTCTCCAGTCTTCATCTGTCCAGTCTTCAGTCTTCATCCTTCAGTCTTCAGCTCTCCGCTGGTCTTCAGTCTTCAGCTCTCCGCCGGCTGCCGCTCGCTCTGTGCAGTTCCCAATAGTTCTTTGCGGCTGCGTGATGACGTCATCCCGCCGGCGTACGCGATGACGTCATCGCGCACCCGCAAAGAACTACTGGGAACTGCTGGCTTTCCTTCCTGAATCGCGGCTGCAACTGGAATCAAGGTAAGTTTTCGCTTGACTCGAGTATAGCCCTTATTGATTTATTGGAGCGCATGCATAATGAAAAAATAGTTCAGCAGCAGAGAAGTCTTAGTACACAACACAATTGTAGTTGCAATCAAGTGTGCAAACATATCATGGTACAAACATTAACACACAAACTGATGTGACCTCATTAGAGGAGGGAAAAATCCAAATCCATATGGCATTCAAAGTCCTGGATTTAAATAGTCCAAGGTACTCCCAGCAAGGGCAAAGGCGATGGGTACCGATAGTTGACAAAATGGAGCAATTTGGATAGAATGAAATAGAAACCAATAATCTAATAACCTTTAATCCAAGGGCACTGCCAAAAAAAACAAAACAACAACCTTTTTTTTAGGTTGTGTGTTTTGTATCTGCTAATATAGTCCTGCATCTGGTGTGGTACACACGTGTTACCCAGTTTGCATGCCAGGCTTGTGTTTTGGTTCGGCTAAACTGCTGGTGTGGGTCACTGTCGGGTCAGTCAGGTCAGGTTATGGTTGTTTAATTTTAGGTACATGTTGAGTTGCGGGTATGACTAGCCTGTTGGGTACGGTTGTTAAACCCACCATCAAACGGTTGTGGGTGGCAGTGGGGAACTGTTTTTCCATTTCGCAGTATTTCTATTAGAGGCATTATATAGGCTGCTTCATATTATTTATACTACAGCGTGCATTTAATAAACTGATACTAGCCTTGCAATGTACTATAGCTTTTATATGGGTTAAGTTTTAGGAAGTGACACTGTATCTATCCTACCCTCAACATTTCTCTTTAAGGCATTCCTAGAAAAATCAACATAGTGCGGGTTTAGGGGAGAATAGGTAAACCTGATCTTTGAACAGCCTTGATTAATAAATTTCTCTTCATTATGATACGGTTTTGTGGAAGTTGTTAGTATTATACAAGGGAGGGTCAGTCCTGTTTATTATACAAGACCACATTTTGCTTTTATCTCACAAGGATTGGAATATTCATGATCGCCCCAGGGATGTACATGAGGTTTGCAGGGGTGCGGCGCTTTATTATTGCGAGGTAGGGTGCGAGGGCTGCTGGGAAGGGGTGTGGTCCTACTTGTGCTTCACCTGAGGGGAGTGCACACTAGCAGGGGGGCCTCCCCCATCTCCCAGGCAGGGACCCTGCACCCCCAGCCCATGTGTGTTAAGGGTACACACCATCAGATATTTCCAGCCGACCAGCCGAAAGTGACTTGCATCGGTTGGTCGGCCCAGAAATGTCTGATGGTGTGTGTGCGGGGCCGCGACCAACTCTTATCCGTCTGTAAAGGACGATCGGCCCTGTTGGTAAATCACGGGCCGATCATGCGGTTCCCTATGGGACGCAACGATCGGTCACCAAACTGTCGCCCACTATTGAACGATCGGTCACGCAAACTGTCCCCACTATTGCCGCGACCGCCAGACATTTGTCCCGATTTACTGATTTTAAACAATTTTTTTTCTCTTTTACAGGAAGGTGTCAAAGTAATACAGCCGATATTTCTTGGTAAATTCATTAACTACTTTGAGGGATATGATCCAAAAGATTCTGCTGCCTTAACAAGTGCTATATATATGCTCAGCCTTGTCTATCTGTACATGCTTTTAGCTACCTACATCACCTTATACTTCTATCATGTGCTACGTGTGGGCATGAAGCTTCGTATAGCTATGTGTCACATGATTTATAAAAGGTAACTTAATTATTGTGGTTTGCTCTTTTTACAAATACAAGTTGGTAAATATACTTATTATTTGTTATAATTGTAAATGATTTTTCTAGGAAAAAATACATTTTGTCAATATAAGTATATTTTTAATGTTTTTTTCATTTACCGAATACCGAGTATAAAACCGACCGAGTATAAACCGAGGTACCCAATTTCAGCAAAATCCTAATAAAAGTTGTTGACCCGAGTATAAACCGGGTAGAAATGCCAACTCACTTGCATTCAAGATGTTTGGAAACTACAACTCCCAGCATGCTTATTAGCTGGAGTTGCAGTTTCCAAACATCTTGAATGCCAAGTGAGGGTGGCATTCAAGATGTTGGAAACTACAACTCCCAGCATCTTTATTAGCTGGGAGTTTGCAGTTTCCAAACATCTTGAATGCCAAGTGAGGTGGCATTCAAGATGTTTGGAAACTACCACTCCCACATGCTTTATTAGCTGGGGTTGTAGTTTCCAAACATCTTGATGCCACCCTCACTTGGCATTCAAGATGTTTGGAAACTGCAACTCCCAGCTAATAAGCATGCTGGGAGTTGAGTTTCCAAACATCTTGAATGCCCCCCCCCCTCCCACCCAGTTCAGTTTGTACCTGTGGGCTCTCTTCTCCCTCTGGGCTCTCTTCTCCCTCTGGGCTCTCTTCTCCCTCTGGCTCTCTTCCTCCTCTTCTCCTCTGGGCTCTCTTCTCGGCATTCTGGCAGCATTCTGGCAGCCGCGCGCGCATTCCTGTACTGGTGCGCCGGCTGACGTCACTGCCCGGCGCCGGGCTTGGCGCCGGGCAGTGACGTCAGACCGGCGCGCCAGTACGAAAAAGATCGCGCGGCTGCCGGAATGCCCAGTAAGTGGTTGACTCGAGTATACTCCCTCAGTGTGTGAGGAGACAAAGTCCCTCCTCCTCTTTGCTGTGTGAAGTCCTGAAAGAGAAGGTAAGGGAACTACACAGCCCTTCTCTTTCACTGTGTTCTCACTCTGTCGGAAAAGGCTGATTCCACAGAGTTTTCTGGGGGGGTCTAGTAACTCACGGCACCGCGGAGTGGGCGGGGTTAGGCACCCGGGTGGGTGGGGCTTAGGCACCCGCGGGTGGGTGGGGCTTAGGCACCCACGAGTGGGCGGGGCCACATGGGGCTGTAAGATAATGGGCCATGGGGGGCCAGCAACTGGAGGGACCATGGGGTCCATGAGTGGGAGGGACCAGGGGGGCTGCAAAGGGGGAGGAGACACGCAGGACAGATTGACTGACCGTTTCAAAGCAGGAAGCAGGAAGTGCAGGGGATGGTGATGCTGCTGCCATATCACACACAAAAATGTAAATATCTTCAAAACTATGCAAAATAAACAATGGAAAAAATTGCAAAAATTCTCAGGGGTGCAATTACTATCAATTTACCTCAATTTACCGAAAGTAATTTTTGGACCACAGTTCCCCTTTAATATCTGTAATGCTTCATGCAGTAAATATGTAGTATGCATAACAATGCTGTAATGGCATTTCCACTACAATCAGTTAAAGTAAATAGAATCCCACATAAACAAGCATGTGTCTATTTATCATAATATTTAGTATTCACTGCCAACATGCCAATCACATCAATCATCTTATTATAAATAATTAATTTGTTCTAATACTTCATCTTTCCAGCTGGCTTTTTGATTTTGTAAATATAAATTTTTAATTTACGCTTTTCACTTTAATCTGTCCCACCTATCCTCTTCCTTTTACCATCCCTACTTTTTGTATTCTCGTTATGTTCTTGCTGTCGTCCATTCAAAACCTATTTTAAAATTCCCTCCTAGCTGCCCTGTTTCCTGTAAACACTAGAGACTTTAGCCAAACCAAGTCTAGAACTTCTTCTTAGCCATGATTTTAATCTCCAATCTAAGAGACTCCTAGGAATCCACTCCACACTTGAAAAGTCCACCACTGTAGTAATGATAAGTGTTGGTGGACTTCTACCTAAAATGCACCAGTGAAACTGGGGTCTGTTACACTTTGATCAGGACCCAAGTAAGCGATTCGACCCAAACCATCTGTTAACATGGTGAGTTTGTACTTCTTTAAAGCCATGATATGAATACCTACCGTATATACTCGAGTATAAGCCGAGTTTTTTAGGTTTAAAAATCAACCTAAAAACCTTGACTCGGCTTTACCGTCTTTGTTTCCATAATTACCATTTTCGTTTATATATTTACCGTCTTTGTTCATATATTTACCGTCTTAGTTTACATATTTACCGTTTTTATTTACATATTTACCGTCTTTGTTTATATATTTACCATCTTTGTTTCCATATTTACCGTCTTTGTTTCCATATTTACCATCTTTGTTTCCATATTTACTGTCTTTGTTTACATATTTACCATTTTTGTTAACATATTTGCTGTTTTTGTTTATATATTGACCGTTTTTATTTACATAGTTACCAAATGAGCCAACACATAACATTGGGGATGTGCTCTAAGTGCACTCAGGGTAATGTGCACTCACAAGTGCTGTCACACTGCCTCCCTGAGAGTGCACATTATCAAATGCTGCCACACTACCTTCCATGTTATAGTGAGTGGATTTTCCCATCTGTTCAGTGCAATCCATTCACTATAACATGAAAAGCAGGGTGACAGCATTTGGTAATGTATAGAAAATACTCCAAAGCAAAAAAACTTTGGGTAGATATATCATTCTTCCCCAAAGAAAACAAACTAACACTAAACATTTTAGTATTGGCTTAGGAGAATGTCAGGAGCCAAAGTTTTCTCATTGGGATTTTAGTTGGAGAAATCTGGCAATTTAACCCTACAACCCAACCTCTCCACACACACCTTTTTAGTGGTACTGAGAGGGGGGGTAGGGGGCACTCCCTTGTGGAACTGTACCCACTGATTCCCACTGGCACCATTTATTTATTTATTTTTTTTTTCAGGAGACAGATAGCAAAGTATGTACTGGACAAAATAGGCCACCCAGAAGGTACGTACACCAGTTACATATTTACCATTTTTTTGTTTACATATATACTGTCCTTGTTTATATTTTTTATATTTTACGTTTCGTTTGTTTATATATTAACCTTTTTGTAATATTACTTTTTGTTTACAATTTACCATATTTGTTTTTTATTTTACTCTTTGTTTACATATTTACCATTTTTGTTTACATATTTACGATGACGACTTTGTTTACATATTTACCATTTTTGTTTACATATTTACCATCTGTTTATTTATTTTTTTTATATTTACCAACTTTGTTTACATTTTAATGTTTTGTTTTACATATTTACCGTTTGTTTCATTGTTTCTCTTTTTGTTACATTATTTACGTTTTTGTTTACATTATTTACCGTATTTGTTGTTATTTTTATGTCTTTGTTGTTATTTTACTGTTTAGACTTACATTTTACTTTTTGTTTTATATATTTACCGTCTTTGTTTATAAATTTACCATTTTTGTTTATATATTTACTGTATTTGTTACATATTTACCGTTTTTGTTACATATTTACCATTTGTTTTTATTTTTTACTGTCTTTGTTTCATATTTACCATTTTTGTTATATATTTACCGACTTTGTTTACATATTTACGGTTTATATTTACATTTTTACTGTCTTTGTCTACATATTTCCCATTTTTATTTATATTTACCATTCTTGTTTATACATTACCGTTTTTTTACCATATTTGCTGTCCTTGTTTAATATTTACCTTCTTGTTTACTTATTACCGACTTTGTTTACATATTTACCGTCTTGTTTACATATTTACAGATTTGTTTACATATTACCATCTTTGGTATAGTATTTACCGACTTTGTTTAATAGTTTACCGTTCTTTGTTTACATATTTACAGACTTTGTTACATATTACCATCTTTGGTACATATTTACCGACTTTGTTTACATAGTTACCCGTCTTTGTTACATGTTACCATTTTTATTTACATAGTTACCAAATGACCCAACACATAACATTGGGGATGTGCTCTAGTGCATACTTAATTTTTCAGACTAGACACCCCTTACTTGGAAAACAATGCATCATAAAAAATATATTTTGGAATCTACACACATTTAGCTAAATAACAATGCAAATTCTTTCCACACTTGTGAAGGTCTCTCATTCATCCAGGTCATGGTATATCTGCTTGTATTCAATTAGCTCAACTGGAACTTGAAAATTAGTTCTTGAAGACGTTTCGTCAGTCTCCGACTGGCTTTCTCAATTTCAGATTGACTTGTACAAGAAATCTGTGGCAATTTAGTTACCCTGTGAAAATCCCAATTAGCATACACAGCCAGTGTGTAAGGGGTGTGATTAGATAGTGGCTAAAGAGGTGTTATTAGGAACGCCAGAGTAAGGTGTTAAAAACAGCATTGTACATGGCAGGACAGTTGGTGTCGAACCCCCCCACCTCGTATTATATATTACCATTTTTCTTTACAGTTTTACCATCTTTCTTATATTTACTGACTTTAGTTTTACAATTTACTTTTTTGCTTGTCTGTTACATATTTACGTTTTGTGTTGACATATTACCATCTTTGTTACATATTTACGTCTTGTTTTATATTTACCGTTTTTGTTTACATATTTACCGTTTTTGTTTACATTTTTACAGGCTTTTTTATATATTTACCGCCTTTGTTTACATATTTACAGTTTTTGCTTGTCTTTGTTTACATTATGTACATAGTACATGTCTGGCGCTGAAGGGGTTACATTTTTACCTTTATTGTTTGCAAATGAACTGTCTTTATTTACATATTTAGTCTTTGTTTATATATTTACCATTTTTGTTTACAGTTTTACCATCTTTCTTATATTTACTGACTTTAGTTTTACATATTTACTGTTTTTGCTTGTCTGTTTACATATTTACGGTTTTTGTTTACATATTTACCATCTTTGTTTACATAGTTACTGTCTTTGTTTATATATTTACCGTTTTTGTTTACATATTTACCGTTTTTGTTTACATTTTTACAGGCTTTTTTATATATTTACCGCCTTTGTTTACATATTTACAGTTTTTGCTTGTCTTTGTTTACATATTTCCTATCATCTTAAACTGCAGTTCTAAAAGCTACCAGTAGAACTGCTGTAATCATAGGGCAGTTATTTAATTATATCTCCAATATTAGAAGAGCATGCTTTCTCCATTCAGCAATCATGACTGACCTTGCCCCCAAATCCCATGAATTTCCTAACCTGGAGCCATATTTATAAAGTGCGTTATCGCAATTTAGCGAGTGCTATCGGTAATGTACGACAGTCATACATTTACATTGAACGTTCATTAATTAACAAACGTTTGGTCGTAGAATACCATGAGGTGGTAAAATACCGCAATTGTATTGTATGGGAATAGTAAACCTACGATTGCGTTGTTGTAGATTTACGATTGTTATCATTAATTTAAAATAACGGTTGTAAATTATCGATTGTTAAACCAATGGGATATTAACAATTGGTTTAACGATTGATAAATCGATAGTTAAAATCGCGGTATCGCTAAAAAGCAATACAGTTCCTTTGTAAATATGGCCCCTGGACTCTAGTTGCATTTTCGGACCAGTTAATTAAGGAAGTCAAGGGCAGACACAAAGCAAAGAAATCATTTGCAGAGTTCAAAATGCCCAGACGTTCCACTAGGAGGCCCTTTCATCAGGGGGGGTGTCACCCCAGAGCCCAGATGCCCTTCTGTGAGAACCAAAAGGGAAACTCCAGGAAATTTCCAGCAAGGAGCCAAAACACAGGCCAGCACAGGTAGGTCCTCTTCTATCTTCTTACTGCATTCCCACAGCACATTTATACCCAGCTTGGAAAAGGATATTTTTGTGAGTATTTGTGATATCTGTGCCATGCTAAGTCACCTCTATTGTGCTACTTGCAATGCTTTATTAATATTGTTCTGTTAATAAGATACTGTTTAAGTTCAAGAACCACTGGTGCCCATTCATTGCATTCTACCTAGTGGTAGTTCACCAACACCCTGCCTCCAACATATGCGAGGGCCCACTCCTGATAAATAAGGGTCCTGTGCATAGAATTTGGGTAAGGCTGACAGTCTTTAGAGAAATTAAGTAGCCCCTTTTACTATTGCCTTACATACTAATAGATCTTTTTGCCTCAGAGACAACTGCACAAACTGAAAGAGGGTTCAGGACCAGGTTCTAGTATACCCTATATGGCCAACCAAACCATGGTTCCCCAACATCCACCCATTTAAATCAGGCCAGAAATTACCACTGGGTACAACATCAGCCACTTTTCAGGAACTTCCAGGACCTGTTACCCAGGCTACCACAGTTATTGTGGATCACAGCTCCAGTCACTTCTTCGGTTTCCAGCAGTTGTCATTAGAATCAAACAATCTACTGAACTCTTCCCTACACCAGAGAACCATCCTGAGATATAAGAATCTAATCTCAGAGTTTCTAAATTTGGTTGGTAACAGAGTCACAATTTGAACCACCCAGGCATTATGAGGGGCATTAGAATTTCCCTCACACAAGTTCCATTCTGATTTATCTACTTCCACCCTGCATTCATATGGTTCGGCACTGAAACTAGTAATCCCTGACCTACATTAGACTGCTAAAGGGAGTGTCACTGTAACGCCCTCTAGTTCTGGGACTTACCTTGTCTCCCATTTTGAACCCTGGGTATTAAGTTAACATGGTTGCTAGCATTAGCCTTTGCAACCAGACTGGCAGAGCTTAGCTTAATCTACCTCCACATACCGTCGGTAACTTTACCCCTGGGAGTGCACATCTAATACTAAAAGGGAAAACAAAAACCACCAACATTTCCCCCCAGTTAGTAGTGCTGGTCCTTTCAGAAAACACTATTGACCCTTCAATGTGTGTAGTGTCTCACCTGAAAAGATATACAAATTACTTCGGAAGTTAGGGGTGATATCCCCACAGTTGCTTATCACCACCAGTGCGTCCAACAACCATAAGAGGATGGATACTTAATGCAATGGACGCATCTGGCATTAACACATCAGTTTTTCGCTCTCACTCAATGAGGGATGCTGCTTCAACAAAAGCAATATCAAAAGGTATCCCTCTGTACCATTTTTCTTTACATATTTGCCGTCTTTGTTTACATATTTACCATTTTTGTTTACCTATTTACCAGCTTTGTTTACATGTTTACCGTCTTTAATACCCTATTTGCTATAGGTTTAGATTTACACAATGACTGTGCACAGTTCATACCATTCGTGTGCATTTATTAAATTCAAGTTCATTTTAAATAAGGTATCAAGACTTGTCTGAGCGTGTTGAGCAGCTTGGGAACAAAATGTAGCAGTTTGTTTGGTATATGACTGTGTACACCCTGCTGTGTGTATGTAATGTTGGAACAGCCTTTAACAATTTCCTGAAAGGTGCATGTGTCCAGAGTCTAAAGGTTCGTACACACCTGCAGATGTTTGCTAGACCTCGGGGTCGGTCGGGGCTCGGGGGTCTGGCAAACATCTGCAGGTGTGTACGAACCTTTAGAAGCAGCTTACGGCACATCTTGAAGAAAAGAAGCTTAACAGCAGGGATATCATAGGGATATAATGTAAGCCATTGATTTGAATTGGATGTGCATTATTATTAATTTTTTTCTAATAATTGCTTTTTATAAAAATTGCTCTGACAGGAAAGGAGCCAGTAAAGTGGCCAGGGGAGATAATACAGAATAGGTGCTAAATAGGGACAGATTTATATCTCTAACTAGTAGAAAATATTTATACACTGTAAGGTTACTAGCTGGACTTATGTAATAGGCTTTGGAGACAAGACTCATCAACTGTGATTGATGAAAAGGAAAGATGGTATTCTTTGCTTCAGTTGGATAGATCAACAGGTTAAAATATTGACCATAATCACTATCATGACTAATCATTCCCAACCAATTGTTAGGCAAAAAAGGTTGGTCTGAGTGATTGGGAATGTCAGTAAACCAGGGTTGATCATGTGGTCTTCGACTGACTGAAGTAACAGACGAACTACTGATTGGTTTCATTAACAGTAGGTCTACTAGAAAGAATATAAAGCATATGTCTACCCACATGTGCACAGCCTTAGTCCTAGGTTTAATTTCAAACTCAGCTACATCTGCAAGGAACATGCATGTTCTCACAGTGATTGTATAGGTTGAGATACCTATACAATATGGGTCTACACTATCTCAAAAAAGTGAGGAAGCAAAGTTATTGAAAAGTTAAAATCTGCTAAAAACCTCCATAAAAAATGGCTGTGTTTGGAGAACAAAGTCCCAAACAAGGGGGCATTTAATTCCCAAGAATAGTATATTAGTAGAACTGACAAAACCTTGAAATGAAGCAAGTTCCTACATTTACAAATAAAACCAGAAATCCCATACCAATATGCTAAATGTATCAACTGCAATCAGTCAAAACATTAATACAAAGATACAACACAGTCAGAACATATCCTAATGGCCGGCAAATCTACTAAAAATACATCCACTATACACAAAACAATCTCCTAGGTTGTGCCACAGGCATCATCCAGTGGGGAAATAAAACAATATTCAAGCAACAAAAAGAGGCAGACAAGAGTCCAAGAGCTGTAGCTGACGATGGTAGTAAGGGTTAAGGCACTAGGGGACCAGGGAAATATGCAATCCGGCATTGTGCTTATGGTGCAGAACAGTGTAATGATTAGAGATGGCCAAACTTTCTAAAGTTTGGTTCCTTTTCGAACTTAAGTAAAAGTTCAATAGTTCGAAAACGTCAATGGGGACAATTAGTTCTAATAAAATAAGGTTAAAATAGCAATGGTAGGGTAACTTACTGTACACGACTCTGGGACCTGGGAAATGGTCTATGTACATATCACCAAATGTGCGTAAATGTGTAAATACTAACTTTCCTCATGATCGGGCTATTTTCCAACTTCCGTATTAAATTTTCTAGTGTTACCAAAATCGGTAACCCTGCATTCAAGGGTTATGACTGAATTAGAGGGTTAGCGACATTTGCCACATTCAAGGGTTAGCGTCAATAAATTGTTTTGTGTATACTTAATATATATATAATAGGATGGTTTGTATCTTTATATCAGAGTTCTGACACAGGAATCTTTACCAGAGAAAATAGCACCCCACTCTATAAAAAAGATGTCTCTTTGGATCTAGTGATATTTAACAATGTAGGCAGCTGTACAATTTTGCAAATAGTGGTGGAAATAAATCATGGAAAAGGAGATTCAATAAAAGTTCTTATCGTTTAAAATGGTGCTAATTTTGCCCCAACCAATCAGATCTTATTTAACATTTGACAGCTAACATCTGATTGGTTGGGGCAAAATTAGCACCATTTTTTAACGATAAGAACTTTTATTGAATCTCCCTATGTCCTTTATTTTTAGAATATTTACAAAAAGGAAATATGCACTGTACTAGCAATGAGCCCACTGTAACTGCAGCAAAGGAAATATTACCTTGCAAAGAGAAGTCCGTAAAATACTGAACCTAAATGGACAGTTTTTCTAAAGTGCGCGCAGCAGGCAGAACCATTCTAAATATTCTAAATATACTCCACCGTGTTCCACCAGGAGCAAAACATTCCCATTAGCTGTTTTTAGCTGTTATTAGCAGTCGCCGACGCCAATACAGATGCTTCTCATTTTACACAATAATAATTATACAATATTATCCTCCTCTCTGATATTTGAGCAGTAGAACTATTTTGTTCTTCAAATAGGCCAGATTCTGGGAATTCAATCATAACTGGGCTTTTGTTTCTCTGCCATTCAAGCATTGATTTGCACAAGACAAAGAAAACACTTATGCCTATAGGAAATACATGATCTGTGTAAATGGTCGGGATTGATTAAAAAAGATGCCAAGGATTAGAAACATTTCAATCTTTTATTCTTCCACATGAGAAATATGACTGGCTCCAGTGTGTGTATGTCTTTTAATTTGTTAGCTTCATTTTTTTGGCCACTGACACAGTTAACACATAACATATACAAAAGGGGGGGGGAGAAGAAGAATGTGCCCTTAGGTGTGAGAAAGGTAGTCCCAGGTGTCTGACTCTGGCAGGATCTCAAACAGAGAGGGGAAGAAATTAAAATCCACAAGTGTTTCAAAATTTGCCGACAACTGACAACAAGTACCTACATTTCAGGGAGTTTGTCTGAGGCTTTGTTTAGAATTTGACAAGTACACAAAGGAAAAATATATTGCATTGATCAGATTGCTTTCTCTTTGATGTATTATCCAGCCCAGTACCTTTTATCTGACCCACAAAAAAAGTGTCTAACTGGATCTATTTTATATAGTTATGAAAAAACTGAACAGTGCTCTTCATATTTACATTCCAATTAAATGACTGTGAAATTTGCTTTAGGATTAACATGGTTATTAGCGTGAAAATTCTTTCAACCAAGGGAGCATGGTCGTTCCACTGACTGCAGGGGTTCCATTCCACCCACAGCTATATCTGCAAGGTGTTTATGGGATAGTTTTGAGTGTGCGTATATTAATTGTAAGCTCTATGGAACTTAGATTGTAAGCTTTTCGGGGCAGGGATCTCATTCCTAATGTGTCAAAGTTTGTTGCACTTATATCAATTTATACATAATTTATACATATGCTTTCTTAACTGATGTATGAAATTGAATCTGTATAATGGCTGCCAATTATCCCCTTGTTTGTATACGCTGTATTTTATAATGTACAGTGCTGTGTACCCAAGTGCTGCTTTATAAAAAAAATTATACATACATACATACAGGACTAGATGTGGATTAATAAACTAAGTGTTAAAGGGAAACTACACCCTAAAAAATCTCCCCCCCTAAATCTATGATTCTATGGGAAGTGTGAGCATACGACAAACTATTCCTACTCCTCTGTTTTGCTTTTATCTAATAGTAATCAGCTAATTAGTATTTAGCTTTAATTGCTACTACTACACGAATAACACAACTGCCTGCAGGGAAGAAACACTGACACTGTCATATATGCAATCACTTCTTTCTTTTAATAATCCTAATTTTTTTTCCATTTTTGAATACTTACACTTATTTATATTTTTATCTGTGGGTTTGTACATCCTTATTTGCAACAAGTCTACCATGTGCTTTAAGGCTCGTACACACGTCCGATGTGTGCACCGAGCCACGACCCCTCCGCCAGGTGGATCAAGGAACGCCCCCTGACCAAATGAATACTCACGTGCAATTCTCGTCTAAAACGGAAGTTCGCCGCACGAATGTTCATGACATTTTTGATAAACTTTTTCTCTCTATTTATGTGTTTCTTGACTATTTGTGTTATTTTTTTTTATGGAGGCATTTAGTTCCCGCCTGTATCCCGTCTTCATCCTCTGCATTGTTACAAAGTGGCGCTGTATAAATTACAATATATATTGTGAATCACGGAAAGAAAGTGACTAACACATTTTATGTAAATAAACTCATTTAAAATAATGAATTAAATTCCAAGATAGAATTGCTTTTAACAGTAACTCACAAGGTTTCAGACACAAGCAATTTATTTGAATGAAAAGATCTGTAGAAAGTACCTTAACGGTGTAAATCGATTGGAGAAGTGGGAAGTGTAGTAACTGGCATTTTTGTTCTTTTGTATCTGTTTGTTTTATTTTATTGTTGTGATATATTGTGATGTGCATGTTATTATGTATGATATTATATGTATGGTTAGCTGATTTTGAGCAGACGTGAAAATTACTGATATATAAAACAGATGTACTAAATGTGATGAATAGTTTATGGATGTAGGGGAGGAGAAGTAATGCTATGAAAGAAATCAGAAAAACACAAAAGGCACAAAAATGAAAACAGCCTTAATCATGGGGAATCCTCATTACCTGTCTTATGTATGTGATTGGATATTAACATGGACTGGCTCCATGGTGTTTGCCAGTAGAGATAAATGATCCACTTGGCTTCAATTCAATGGTGAGTTCAATGGTTTCACTAAATTGTCAAAAATCCACAGAACTACATTTTAGGTCATTAGTAGGTGAAATGTTACTATTCACATGCTTTATGTTAAAGGCATGTATAATAACAGTATACAAATGGCAATGGCATGCGGAACATGCAATAAAACATGGCCAAAACCTTTGTCAATTATACTTGACAAGTACTATCTAAAGGGTATAAGCACTGTATTTTATCTAATATCAGTTTGCTTAATGAGCAACATATTTGTTGGAGATTTTGCTTCTGAAAATGGAAATTACACCATGAAATATCGTCCATCTTTACTTGCTGATTTCATAGGTCGCCACTATTTGTGAGTCAAATGATCTTCACTTTGTCCATTTAAATGCAGGAGGTGGTCATGCTCTATGCTTGCAATACAAGAATTGTGGAAGCACTCCAATTAGGCTAATTTACTGCTACATTTAGCGGAAGTGCTACTGATCTGGTCAAAACATTTATACAAACATAGAAAAGATAATCAATGCACATTCCTAGGCCCCATACAATATCATATTATCTGCACACTGGCATACTTTATAAACAAAGGGGTTTTAGTATACATTACTGTGATCACATGAATGAAAAGCCTTCCATTCATGTGATCACAGTAATGTATACTAAAACCCCTTTGTTTATAAAGTATGCCAGTGTGCAGATAATATGATATTGAATGGGGCCTAGGAATGTGCATTGATTATCTTTTCTATGTTTGTATAAATGCTGTATGCTTGGGTAATATTTTCTACTGATACCGAAGATCTATGCAAGGGATGATGGCAAAACATTATGAACTTGTGCAAAAGTAATTTACCCATACTTTTTTTTTTTAATTTTCTCTTTGAAATCCACCCAGACATTAACAAGAACTAGCATTTGTGTCTGTTATGCATGCATATAGATAGAGAGAATCAGTTACTCTCAACAATATAAGTAAATAAATGCCACTATTGTACCCTAAAAAGAGTAACCAATATATAAAATAAGGAGCAAGAGAAAAAATACTATGTAAAGTCAATTGCCTTCTGCAAGAAAGTAACTCTGTATCTTCAGAGGTGTAGAACCCAGGGGAGAGGAGTGTGACATGTATCAACTTCTTTCAATGCATTGCTTTAGGGGTAAATGTGCTGTTTGTCAACTTTTTTCAATTAAAGTGTATCTCCACTTAAAAAACATCCCTTGAGCGTATAGTGCCAGGCAGCGTGGATAATGTCAGAGGAAGCAGCCGAGGAGCGCAATCCCGGGGAAGGTTTGCTGTGTTCACTTCTGTTGGATAAATTGAAGAACGGGCGGTAAGACTTTCTTTACCCACTGTTATTTAATTAAAATGAAAAACGGTAAGTACGGATCTTAAGTGGAGATTCCCTTTAAATATTTACAGATGACAGAATAAAAAAACTAGAAAAAAGAACACTTTGAAGGTAGGAGATATAAAGGGGAGCAAAAAATGGTATCTATGCCCTTTAAATTCAATAGGAGCTGATATGATAACATGAAAAGGTGTCCATACAAATTGGTGAAGCCCCAAAAAATCCTTTCGGATCCGATATGTGAGGACTGGAAACGACCCACAATGATGTCAACAAACTACCACCGTCATTCCCGACAGGAATTTTCTGTTGGTTGTTATTAGCTCCCTCTACGGTGTGAAGTCCTAACAGAGAAGGTAAGGGAATCTACAGCCCATCTCTCCCACTCTGTGAAAACAGCCTTTTCAGGCAGAGTTCATACTCTGTTCTCACTCTGCCTTTCCACATAGTTTTCTGTAGGGGGGGTCTGAGTGGCCCACGGCACCTGCAAGTAGGCGGGGTTTGTGCACCCATGAGTGGACAGGGCTTAGGTGCTCACGAGTGGGTGGACCACATGGGGCTGTAAGAGAATGGGCCAAGGGGAGCCTGCAACTGGAGGGACCATTGGGTCCATGAGTGGGAGGGACATGGGGGGCAGCAAAGGGGAGAAGGAGACACAGGGCAGATTGACTGACATGGTTCCAGAGCAGGAAGTGCAGGGGACCTGGTGATGTTGCTGCCATATCACACACAAAAATGCAAATATCTCCAAAACTATGCAAAATAAACAATGAAAATAAATTACAAACATTCTCAGCAGAGCAATTCCTATCAATTTACCTAAAGTCATTTTTGGACTACAGTTCCCCTTTAAGTGTTAATAATTTGGGGACTGATGTAGAATTGTCCACATATACAGAGAGAGAGCCTGCACTATGGCACAAATAGGCACTTGCCATCTTTAGGATTATTTCCTTGATACCAGTATTACCATGTACTGAACTCAGAAAACTTTTGCCCCCATCTCTCTACATTCAGTCTCACTGGCTGCAGGAGAGAAGGCAGATACTGAAATGTAAGTCTGGAAGGTGTGCTCTCCTTTATCATTGGCTAGCGTCTTACTTTATGGTTGGAGTAGCTTTCAAAACGGAAGTGCCAATGGCTAACATTCTGGTGGTGTGCTGATTATGCAACTGTGGAGCAGAGAGTCACAAGTAACACAGACTAACCACTGTCCAAAGGTTTTCACAGCTTCTTTTGAATAAGTTTTCATGCAGAACAAAGGAGAAATAAGTGTCAGGGGGCCCTATTTCTAAAAGATCGGTATCGTTATCGTAAAATACCGATCATTATCGTAAAATAACAACCGTTTTTTTACCGATAACGACCGGTATTTACCGATAACGACCAGTATTTATCGGTAAATAACAGTCGTTATCGGTAAATAACGGTCGTTATCGGTAAATAACGGTAGTTATTTTACAATAACAATCGGTATTTTACGATAACGATACCGATCTTTTATAAATAGGGCCCAGGGTTCCTAACTGGGCAGCTGTCTTCAGTATTCTGCTTAGATCTCAAATTCCCCCCGAAGGGGATGGTTCTATACCAGTGTTTATGGAAACTTTGAAAAAATGTCAGGAAATATCTTAGGAAACCCTTACATAAAAACATTATTACTTATTTTTATTTATCTCTTAGACCTCAATGCAGCAAACACATAATTCATACAGAACATTGATAAATATACTGGAACATATATCTGTTCATCACAATGGTGGATCCATACAGTTTCTGGCAATCTCTTGAGGACCCCCATGCAACCTCTCAGGGACACCTCGTTGAGAAACGCTGCCTTAGACCTTTAATTTAATGAACCAGTCTATGCACCGGTTCCACCAAATGGGGAAAGGACGTGGAACCCCCCGAGTGAAAATGACATGCCGGTGACTTTAGGGGTTGCTTTAATATTAACAGTAATTCTGCCTGGATGTCAGAATGGTAATGGAACCATCTGCTACACTGTAAACATGCTAGAACCTGGTGGAATATTTTTAATATGGAAGGCTATTTGAAGAGTAACATTTTGCCTTAGGAGCCATATATTAGAAAGACATTTTGCATGATTAGATCAGTATTTGTTTTCTTTTGAAGTATTCAAATAAATATTACATATGTATATGTGTGTGTTATCCTTATAAGACTTATGTTCTGCCACTGCCTATTGTTCATTTCAGTATTAAAATATAATATATATATACACAGTATATCATTATCAACAAAAGAATAACTTACTTTGAACGCTAAAGGACAAGGTTCACACTCTTATAGCCACTTAAATTTGTGAAAATACAAAAGCAATGACTATTTTTTATTTGCTTTTTACATAAAGACTTTACAATAACAAAGATGAAGGATCACTCACCTCAGATGTTTTAAACTTCTTTTGTCATGACACTGTAACGCTCTATAGCAAATTATTTGGGGGAGAAAAATTATAAAACTAAAGTTTAAAGTGCCCAATCTTTGTGATTGGCTTTCCCTACCATAATCCCCTTTACAGTGATGATTAAAATCCCTAAAGGCATTCAGGGAGATTTATCCAGAGCAGCAAGTGCTGTGTGACTTTAATACCAACTAGAATGCCAGGATATTCCCTTCTTAAAGGAGAATGAAACCCCACCAAAAAAACAAAGTTTGAGTAGGAAAGTAGTTCCCTTAGCAACCTTCTCAGCATGGAAAATTCTGCTCAGGTGCCCTTCCTTCTCCTCTATGAGCTCATTTCAAGTTCTGCTTGTTCCCCAAAGCTGAAGATGACATTTACCCCTCCATACCAGTACTTTTACCTTCATTACGTTTTCACATTTCCGCTTTAATTCACGTCTCTTAACTCCTATGATGTAAGAATATATTAAATTAGCAATAATCAAATAGCAGACCACGCATGGGAGATGCATAGAGCTTTACTGAGATTTACTGGTTTGTAGTCTGATGGTCTCTCGCTCTCCCTGTCATCTGCAGCAATATTACTTCTTAAAGGGGAAAATGTATCTTCTTAAAGGGGAATGTTGGAGGGTAGAAAATTTTAACTTAATACCTTGTATTTTCCCATGGTGAAAAAAATCATTCACTTTTGCAAAAGCAATGTGCAAAGACTGATCAAATAGCATATTTTATTTTAAGTTAAGTTAAGCTTTGTTGAACTAGAAGAAAACCTCAGGCCAATGTAATCTGATCATTTCAAACTGAAAGAAAAATCACGTATCAATACCAGCAGCACACATATTAATGCCAGCAGTCTAGCCAAAGTCATTTTAAACAACAGAAGAAAAATTGAAAGTGACAGTTAAATCCCTAACCACAACATTTTTAAGGTAAAACATCCAGGGTATCTGTAAACAATAGTTGAACCATAGTGCCAACCAAATGCATTGTTAGGACTCAGAAGCACTTTGTCAGTGGTCACTCAGTTTGTCAAGATGCTAACTGCTCGGCAGTCGGGTAAGATTGAATGGAACCCAGGCCATGTCCCAACTGTAACATACAAAATGTTGGGAGGTATTGGAACAGGAAGGTAGCTGGAAACTGAAGATATGAAGTGTGCCATCCATCAAGCATGGCTTCTTTCTTTCCCAGCAGCAAATCTTTAAAGGAGAATTATACTAATGCAGTATCTGACTGATTTCTAGCAGTAAGGCCAAGACCACACTAAGTGCGCAATTGTGCAAGCAACCTGTGTACGTTGGTGCCCGCTTGTGCTGCGATCCCTGTAATTTTTGAGGATTGGAGCGCATGCGAATCTCACCAAAAATGGTGATCGCATGCTTAACAATCAACAGATCACAGTGCAACGGGCCCCAGCGCGTGTGGCCAGTTCAAGTGCACACGTTTCCAGTGCGCCCATGCGGTATGCCGTGCGAGTGTGCTGCGATCGCACAATGGTGCGATTAACAGATTGCAGCTCACCTATAGGGGAATTCACCAAGGAGCGCTGTGATCGCCCAATGGTGCATGTTCTTCCATTAACAGATTGCAGCACACCTATAGGGGAATTCACCAAGGAGCGCTGCGATTGCGCAAAGTGATTTACCAGAGGCTGCGCGGGTCCTAGTGCATAAGTATTTAACGCACGGGTGAGATTCACCCAGATTCACCTCTGGTAAATCCCGTACGGGAGATTTGCAGCTCTGGGTAAATCTCCCTACTCGTGTGGCCAGTCCAACTGCCCAACACTAGTGTCCCCTTTTAACATGCGATCGGATCACAAGTTAAAGCATGCAGGTGCGGCCTGGTCCTTAATGTGAAGGTTTACATTACCTTATCGCCTGACAAGCTGAACTTAGAGAAGGGAGTCAAAGCTCATTTTAAAAGGCACAGTTCCCTTTAAAGTAGTGTTAATGAACACATAAATTCCACAATAAAACTTAACAGGCAATCATAGGCAGGGGCTCTTCAGTCCCCATCTCTCCGCAGATTTCCACTTGAAACATCGGCGCCTCAAGGTGGGAGGATTCAATTGTCAGATTTCTAATTATTGCACTTAATCGGAAATACGATCCGAGGAAAATCTGCCCGTGTATGGCCGGCTTTATTGTGCAGGTCAATCACTGATTTCTTTGGTTTTTGGAGACACCATCTGCTGCATAATGAAATTAAGGACATGGCAATTTCCTAAAGCATATTCCTTTCATTCTGATTGTGCTTAAATTAAAGTGACTAAAGCATTGCTGGTAAACATTTATTTTTTAGAGAAGTATACAATAACTAAGAAGAATAGACAGTAATGTTTAAGATCACTTATAAAATCGCATCAGTAGAAAAATTAGATGAAGGATTAAAGACAAGGACAAAGAATTGTATATATATTGTATTGTAGCTATGACCAACATAAGTGCCAGATGGGAAATATTTCTGCTCTTATTGTTAGACACATTGTTCATTCTGCTAATCATAAACAGACATTTTAATTGTAAATAAGGACAGTGGCTCTGAGGTTCTGGCCTTGTAGCTCCGAAAATCCGTTCTGATCCGATTTTCAAAAAAAATTGAAAATCCGCAAATCTGCCAATTAGGTCAACGGAAAAAGATACTTGGAAATTTCCAACTAAAATAAAGGTTTAAATAGCAGTGGTAACTTACTGTAAATGACTCTGGGACCTGGGCAATGGTCTGGTCACTTCCCCATGGGAAGAACAGCAAAAACACGGAAGTAGCGCACAAGCAAGTTATTTATTGCCATTATTGTTAATCCTCAAAAGCCCTATTCTCAAATCTTCGAATGTTCGAGGATTCCCAAATTCGTCCGTCTGAGGATTATTGAGCGGCCAGACATTCTGGGATCCCGTGGCTCAACCTGGGACCCCTTCCCAGGTCCTTAGAAGGACCAAGGTGGCCCTTAGATGGGCCCTTTGGGGCGTAAGGGATCCCAAAGCTCGAACAGGGACACTTATAAGTGCCCTTGTATCATTGACAAGTGGGGGTCCTGTAGCTTGAAACCAGGACCCCCATTGGCTCTTAGAAGAGCCTTTGGGGCGTGTCTTCTTTCTTCCCAGCAGGTGACACCAATTTTGCTGATGTCATCGACAACAGGAGACGCTGACATTGATATTTGGCTGCGTCACGCCATTCTTGCGCGCTGTCTACGCACTGCCTAGCCCTTAAGGAACATTATAACTAAATGCCTCTTTTTGGCACCTATAAAGCAACATTTTGACTTAAAGGGGAACTAAACCCACATTTTTACACTCCAGAATCTGAACCTATCACCTCTAAAAACACCAATAAACTGTAAAATCCCAATACAGTAAATAGCATTAGAGTAAATATTACCACTTGAAGAACTGGATGAAATAACTGTGTGTATGTACAGTGACTGGCCACACTGGGTACACACTAGGGAACTATTTATCCCGACCGATTGTTCGCTACGAGCGAGCGCTTGGCTGGGACAAATGACTGTCGGTCACGGCAATAGTGGCCGCGGCTGACAGTTCGTGCGACCGATTCCATGGGAAACCGCACGAGAACTGTAGTCCCCTATTAAGGCACATTATTACTAAATGAATACCACCATGGATCAATCATGCAGTTCTATTTAATAGGGCAAGGCAGCCAAACACGCTTCTTCAATTCAGATTACGTTGGTGTTTGCTAATACTAAAAAAGATTCAAATGAAAGTAACATCGCCATTGTTTTTACATTTGGATTTTACCATTTTTAGACAAATGTGTATGTGGGAGGTAATAATAAAAAATCTGTAATTCTTTCTTAAATATGAGTTTAAACATTTCACCTGTCAGAGTTTTTTCTCCCTATTCCATTAATGCGCTGCCCCAAAACAAGACATTATTCCCTATTCTGTAAAAAGAGCAGAAGGAAGTAAACATAGAACCTTAGTTCTCAGTGTTTGTGTTAATGTAATATGTAAAATATGTAAAATCCTTTCAGGTATTTCCTTTGGATTCCTAAAATGTTTGCAGCCAATTTTAACCATTAATGTTAATGCAAAACTCATACGAAAAGGCCCTGGGATTAACAGTAATTATAGACGTCTTGCTGCAAGACTTTTCCGTTGAACCTGAGCTGTGCAGAGTTTTTGCTACTCAGAAACTAGTTTATTCGCTTATGTTCTGATTGTGTGTTTCCATTAGTGAAAGTTGCTTCATCTTGCAATGACAAAGCAGCTATCCTGCCAGCATTGCTTCTAGCTGACATTAACCAGCTATTCAATAAAAAATAGCCTTTGAGAAGTCTAGAAAAAAAGCTTTATGCTTTTAATACAATGCAGAAAGAACAGCTAAGAGAATAACTTTGAAATGGACTCTGTTAAATAAAATGCTTTCTATGCTACCACCTCGAATATCTTTTGAGTATATAGAAAAGTAAGGTTGAAAGTGCACCTAGAAGAGCTACCTTGTCCTTTTTTTTTTTTTTGCTTTTTTAAAAGATGAGATCAGTATGTTGCTAATCAAAGATAACCAGTCGATTATCTACTGGGCCCGCAATGGCAGGGGGCTGGGTACTAAGAGGGCCCACGAGAAGCTGTTTTTTTTAGTAAAGGTACGTGCGTTTAGCATTTTAAAACTGCTGCGGGTTTGGAACCGGCCTTTTAAACAGGTGATCACTGCCAATGGATAGGGTGGGATGTCATATTACAGGGGGTCCGGAGCCCTGAAGTTTTGCTGCTGGAGATATCTGATCATTTTAAGAGCCATTTAGTGATTGATGTTCCTAGGATACAGCTGTCTATACACATGGCTGATATTCAGCAAATCTCATCGGATCAGACAGATTTGCTGAATATTGGGAACAGCATGGATGCCCTAATAGTTTTTCTTGATGCCAACAAACTACCACCGTCAGCATCAGTATCTATGGGGCCAAACTGAAAATGTATTATGTATCATTATCATCCCAGTTTACAAAAGGAAGAGGGAGACGATAACATCACTGTATGTGTGGACACATAAATAATCACTCCTACACAGAACATAGGGAACAGTTGTTAAAGTGTATTTCTAATAGATTCTGCATCAATTTTTAATGGAGTCGCAAATATATAGCCATATATAGCCTCCTTAAAAGGCACCTTAAAAGGCACCACACTAATAAAAAATTATATATAGGTATAGGTCCATGAATTTTTATTTATCTACAAAAATATTTTCTATAAAATAATAATGTAATAGCAGCAATGACACTGAACATGGTATTCAAACAAATGAAGGATGTGGACTTGGTGAGAAAGCCTATCATCACGCAGGAATGAGGTTGTGTAGAGCATTGGAATTGGTCATTTCTCAGTAACAAACCTTTATAAATACGGACCAGTGTATCTAAAAAAGTTCAAAATGGTTCCAATAGCTCAGGCACATATTAAATGAAGCAGCCCATATAACAAAAACAAAGATACAGTAAATTATAGAGTCTATTTCTTCTGCAATAAATGTATAAATATCATATTGAAATGGATCAATAGTAAATAGCACAACTTTAACAACTTAAAAGAGCGATACGGATCCAGAGCCAAAATCAGCTGGTTATCACAGGAACCAAAACCATGATGGTTGGTTTCAATGGCAGGAAACCGCAAGTAAACAGATGTTTTTATAAAATAATGATCAGTAACGATCGTTGTTAAATAAAAAATAAGGCGGTAAAGTAAATTTGCGGTATGGCAAAATAACCATCAGTATCAATCGTTATTTTGTGATACCAATCGTTTTTAAATTTTGCCACAGTTTTCTTATAAATGCTGCTGGTTCCCAGTCAAAGGACAACAATATCAAAAAAAACAACATCACCCCCATTACATGTCCACACTTCCAGCAGCTGCAATTACTTACTCACATTTACAGCTGTGCTGCCCTCCCTTAGATATCACACAGCAAAGATGAGTGCTAAAAGCCCGCCTCCTAGATGGCCCAGGGCCACGATTAACATAACACTTATCATTGGCTGGTGGGAATGTCTGTTACAACCTCTCTCCTCCTCCTCTGCCAGTCAAACAAACTTGAAATGTCCTGTTGCTAGGATACAGCCTACATAAACAAGCTGATCAATGGTGGGTGGAGGAGTGTTTTCTCCCGTGCTAGCTTTGAGTGACAGTTAGAGGCAGACAGAATTGTTACGCCCCCTATACAGCATGGCTAATTGGAGGCAGAGAGGGGCTCGAAATCAGGGAAAAAATGTATGGGGAGGGCTTCATACCTTTACTCTTTCTAAAGCAATTATTTTAAAAAAAAATCCATTGAGGCAATAAAGTTATGCTTTAAACTTAGATTGGAATTCTTCTGCAAAAGGGGTTCAAATAACATCAATATCCTTTGTTCTCCTTGAAAAATTCTTGGCTTGTTGGTCTGAATATTGTTTTTATTACACAATTCATATGAAAGCAGCATGGTGGCTCAGTGGTTGGCAATGTCCTTGGTCTGAATCTCCCTTGGACACATTTGCAGGGAGTTTGTATGTTCACCCTGTGCTTGTGTGGTGCTTCCTCAGGGAACTCTAGTTTCCGCCAGAAAAATGAAGACTGATAGGTTGTGTGGGATATAGTGCATACAGGGGCTGATGTGAATCAACTAATAATTGTAAAATGCTATGGAATGTGTATTGCTATAAAAGAAATAAAATACATACTGTACGTGGCCATTGTCTTGCAGACAGATCCCTACTTGTACACTGCCATTTTTATTTTGCCTTGAAGAGTCAAATTCCTGTTATTTATATTCTTTCTTCATTTTGCCTTTTATTCTTCTTGTTTTTGGAATGTATCTACTCCCACGGTTTTCAAGCTAGAGACACAAAATTTGGACGTGCAGGAATCCATTGAAGCATTACTGCATTATCGCCAAATTTCAGGATATTTTTCCCATTGACTATAATGGGTCCAATCATTCAGGGTTTTTTTAGGGTCATGTGAGCCCACCCAGCCTTCCGTTTCCACAACCATACACACAATAATAAAAATATATGTATTTAGGGCTAGGCCACACTGCTGCGTTTTTTTTGCGTTTGGGCTTGCGTTTTTTTTATATCATTGAAAACGCGGCAATGCACCGAAAACACGCGTTTTCGGGTGCATTGCGATTGTGATTTGCGTTCCGCATTTTAAATCGCAATCGCATGCGGTTTTCAATACTTATCATACATGCGATTCCGTGTGCAATTGCATTTCCATTGCAGTGTGGCCGTGCCCTTAATCAGAATTAATTATGTCATTTAAATGTCCTCTTTCATCAAAGCAGGATTATCCACAAGGCAACCCTAGGCACTTGCCTACGGCCCAGGAAACTTCTGGGGGCCCAGCTTTAGAAGCAGTAACAATATTACAGTCTATAAAATATATGTAGCAAAAAAGGGTCCCCTAAATGATGGCCCTGCCTAGGTACCACATATTATCTTAATCCATCTCTGTCTTTCATACAACACAGATACTTTCCCTTTCAAAACGCAGCCTATCAAGCCAAAGTCAAAGTATAAACTTTCCTTTTCTAGTTATATTTATTGTATACCTCATATCTATAGACAGTTATGCTTTAAACTAAAACTGCTTTCTATAAGTTTATTCTAATTTTAACCATCTTGTTAATCAACTATGTTTTATTTAAAGATACATGTTTATTTGTGTGTTTGTAATATACGAACATCGGTAATGGTATTCCGGATTTTTGTATTAAATGTGTAATAATTTTCAGATTTGCAATGACATTTTAAAAAGAAGACAAAACATTCTATCAAAACCTATTGTGTGCACAAGATTTCATTTGTGGGTATGAACAGAATGGTTCCTTTGTGCCATTTTGATTCAGTTTAGTAGCTGCATTTAAAAACTCTGCGTTGTGTATGAGCTACGCTGTTTTACATTGTGTTGATTCTTTGAATCTAGAGGCAAATTAATTAACATGATACAGAAAAGGGAGTACAAATGCAGAAGTCTTCACTTTAGGCCCTCGCACTCTTTTGTTCTCTATTATTGCACCAAATTATTTAATTGGATCTCTCTGATTGTGCACAGACACAGAAAAAAGACGGCCTATTGTGAGAAGCCCTACAAGTATAATGTAGTATCAAATTCAATTCCCATCAACAGTGCTTGCTGCTAAAAGCCTGTACTGCGGCTGTAGATTAATGAAGATCTGCATTGAGCAAAGTGGTGGTCGCAGAGACATCATTTTTCTCCAATAGAAGGGCCATTCTTAAAGAACAATAGAAGCATAGAAAAGTGCTTGTCTGTTTATGGATGGAAATAAATCAAAATGAATAAGAGGCCTGATGGAAACAGGCTGAAAGCAGAAGAGTTGAATACTTAAAACACATTGTAAGACTCTGAGAGGCAAAAGATGACTCCTTTTTCCCATAATCCTTTTCAATGCTACTTAACGGTGCTACATGCATCCAACTGATCTGAATCTGATCTAGACGGAAACATACACATTTTCAACTATTTAGATTTTAAAAATGAATAGATGATATTTAGAAAAAAATACATAAACCTCATATTCTTTTATATTTATGTCATCTGACCATTGTTCTTTATTCTATTGGGGCCCAGTATGGCCTCATATATACATTAGGTAAATATTGTTTAGAACTATATACAGAAAGGCTGTTTGAGAACAATGGGGGTTATTCAATAAAAGTTCTTATCGTTCAAAATGGTGTTAATTTTGCCCTAACCAAGCAGATGTTAGCTTTCAAATGTTACATAAGTTCTGATTGGTTGGGGCAAAATTAGCACCATTTTAAACGATAAGAACTTTTATTGAATCTCCCTGAATGTCTGTTGCTCTCCAACATTGTTTAGTGATCCATATCACATATCACATTTTTATTTTCCCACCCCCTCGATCTACACCCCCCTGATCTACCCCCCTATCCACATCAATGACACATCAATCTCCCCAACACCTTACGTGCGATGCCTTTGACTCTCCTTTGACTTTGACTTTCCTTTAAACACCACATTAATACCCTGTCCAACTCCTGTTGGTAACAGCTCAAAAACATGTCACGCATTTGTCCCTTCATTTCACAGAACGCTACCAAAATTTTAGTTAATGCCCTTGTCATCTCTCGGCTGAACTACTGTAACACCCTTCTATGTGGTCTACCAAGCAACCGACTGGCACCCCTTCAATCAATCCTTAACTCTGAGGCTCATTTACCTCTCTTCCCTCTTCTCACTTGCTGTCTCTTTTTGTCAATCTCTCCACTGGATTGCCATTACCCAAAGGATCCAATTTAAGCTGCTAACCTTATCCTACAAAGCTCTCTCTAATACAGCCCCCCCCCCCATACATTTCTGATCAGTTAAACAAATACTATCCAAGGCGTAACCTCCGCTCTAATAATCTTCTCCTCTCATCTACTCTCGGACAGGGCCCTCCTTCCTGTTGCACCACAGAATTGCTGTAACTTACCGCACTGGATGCTGCTGGACCAGCACTTAAATTATTTGCACTTTGTATTACTTGCACTACCCTTTTATGTAACATGTATGTTTTCCTTATGTAAAGAAAAGAGTAGTACTCTGCTTGTGATACACTCCGGGAAAAAGAAACCCAAATATAGCAGCTGAATAGCTAAATAATGTAACAATGTTTAATACCTAAATAACACATAAATATAATAACACTTTTATGAGTCAATGTATAGCTGGCCAGCCACATAAATATAAAATACAATGTAACAACTCATATACAGAATATATAAATAAATAACAATGTGGATATCCCACAGTTAGGAACTAAAAATAAGGATAACAATACATAGTAACCAAGCATAAAAACCACAGGTATAAGAGCTGAATCAAGCCAATGTCTATGTCCAATAAATAATCACTCCTTGCGGTAGATGTAGATAAAGCTAAATATAGGTATGAGGATCACTAAAGTCCTGGAGGTGTGCGCGCACCGAATCACATACAATTAGTCACCCGGGCACACAGGCCCAAATTGTTTCCAGCTCTCACCAGACCCCGGGCTGTAACGTCAACTTGCAAGACGCAGTGAAAGTGACGTTACAGCCCGGGGTCTGGTGAGAGCTGGAAACAATTTGGGCTTGTGTGCCCGGGTGACTAAAACTGCACTGGATAAACCCAGTCCCAACTGAACCCAGATGACCGCGATACATATCGTTGGGGAGGATGCCAGTATATGGGCCTATCCTGTCAGTCTGTGCGTGTGGATCCCAAGTTGCTTTTTGAGCCACGGACCTGCGATATGGTAAAGTCCGGGGACCATCCTGACGAGGCCGTATATCACCCAGTCACTACAGAAATTATGGTGTAGTATAACCATAACTATACTTACCTCCAGCCTCTTCATTCCTAATTGTATGTGATTCTGTGTGCGCACACCTTCGGGACTTTAGTGATCCTCATACCTATATTTAGATTTATCTACATCTACCGCAAGGAGTGATTATTTATTTATTTGACTTGATTCAGCTCTTATACCTGTGGTTTTTATGCTTGGTTACTATGTATTGTTATCCTTATTTTTAGTACCTAACTGTGGGATATCCACATTGTTATTTATTTATATATTCTGTATATGAGTTGTTACATTGTATTTTATATTTATGTGGCTGGCCAGCTATACATTGACTCATAAAAGTGTTATTTCATTTATGTGTTATTTAGGTATTAAATATTGTTACATTATTTAGCTATTCAGCTGCTATATTTGGGTTTCTTTTTCCCGGTGTGTATCACAAGCAGAGTACTACTCTTTTCTTTGTATTTCTAAGGTTCTACCCCTATTGGGGTTTTACTTTGGTTTCTGAGTTAGGGGACTCAGAAGTACCTGCCGGATTTTTTGCTGCCTCGTACCTTTCTTTGAGATGTTTTCCTTATGTATATTAATGCAACTGTAAAGCACCATGGAAGATATTGGCACTATATACAATAATATTAATAATAACTGGCAGATGCCTCTGTGATATATTCATTTTATTAAGAAAATGTTAAACTACAATCTTAAAAATAATAGTCGTGAGATAAAACAACGCAATGATTTAAATATGATAACTCATAATCATGAAGGTAAAATGTTAAGTTACATTTTAATTGTTAAAATACATACATCAATACACCAAAGAGCTCATTGTATTGTCCATTAATATTTATTTTAAGTCCCACTGAAGCTCAACTTCTCCAGTGTAAACAGCCCTAACATGTCTAATATGTCAAGCCCCTCCATTCCCCTTATTAATTTACTGCAATGCACTGCGTATTCCAAATGAGACCTTACCAGTGCTTTGTAAAGAGGGAGAATAATATTTTCCTTCCTTTAATCTATTCCCCTCTTTATAAAAGACAATCAGGGAGATTCAATAAATGGTCTTATTGTTAAAAATGGTGCTAAATTTGCCCCAGCCAATCAGATCTTATTTACCATATTTAAAGGACGTGTGTACGGGCCTTAAGTCTGTTATTTACTATAACCCCACATCATTTTCAAACAGAGATACACTTGGCAAACCATACCTTTGCAAAAAAGAAGAAAATACCATTATTGATGTTCACCAGTGTTTCCTCTAAGCTGTGTGCTCGTGGTGCGTGCACACGACTCTGCAGGCCTATGCTCACAAGTTAATATGCTGGCTAGCAAGTGGGTAGCAGTATGTGTGTGCTTTATCCTCTCCACACACACTAGACACTAGTATATAAAAGGTTTTAATCATTATAGTGACATAATGACTTTCGAGACCCTTACAAAATATGGAGTATTAGAAAACATTTGTATTTCTTCTATATAGAGTAGCAGTCTCGTAGTGTTAACCCTAGCTGCCTATAACTAAAGCATAATAAACTTTATGTATTGTCAGCAACACCAAAAAAAAAAAACTACCTGTCAACATCTGTCTGTTAGAAACCATTGATTTACTTATTAGAAGCTGTTAAAGAACAATATATGGAGCAAATAAGCAAACAACCGCATTTATTCCTTAATTAATCTCAACTCTAATGCTAGTATAATCATAATCTTCCGCTTTAGATTTAAGCCCCATCTCAGTAGTCTGCCAGTCTAAACGGACTGTCTAAAGGGGATGGGACTTTATCAATATGCATGATCATTAATGAATATTAGATAATGTATTTTACTATGCTGGCAAGGGAACCCTGACATACCTGTCACAGTGATCAGCACAAAATAAAATAATAACAATAATAATAACAATAAAAAAATGTTTTAGCTTTAGCGCTGGTACGAATTTCTGTATAACGTTAGCAGGTCTATGTATTGACTTTAGTTTTTCTTTATTGTTCCATTTTTATCGGATATGGAGGCATTTTGTGTCTGATATCAAAATAAGGATATGGAGGTCCAAACAAATATTTTAGGGTGATCCCATATTTATTCAAAAAATAAGTGTTCAGAGGAAACACAGAAAGGGCCCTTGGGCCAAAACGTTGTGCTGTGTTTGCTCTGCACATTCATTTTTTCAATCAATATGGGATCACCCTAAATTTTTGTTTGGACTTTACACTATTTACATACTGTTGCTATGCCAATAAGGTGTTATGTTATTACTATGTTACAGAAGTTGGAAAACATCTCATTGGTTGCTTCTGATTTATAGCATGGACAAACCTTTGCACCTCTCATTGCATCAGGCCTTTTGTGTGTCTTTTCAGTGCTAGATCGCACATCATGTCAAATTCTTCTACAGCCGATCAGTATATTTGACAAAAATAACGCCGTAATGACGTCAGTAAACCATGATTCATCCAGAAAAATTTGCAGTAACTTTGGCAAGTAAGAATCGCCTCTTACACCAAATCAAAATTCATGTTGGATGGAACATTGAGTAACTTCGGATCATTGTACGCCCAGCATAAGGCTTTTCTCTTCAATTGAAAGATAACAGTGGAATACTTACGTGGTTAGCTATAATAATCCTATCAAAGGTATCAGGCTCTAATGGGGGGTCAGGAGGTCACACCACTAGCTGGATAAACTTGGCTGTATCTGCATATTTCACTGTACATGTAGTTTGACTGATCTTTCCAATTATTCATTACAAAATGAATTTCCAATCATCAGCATCAACACAAAACATCATTTGAATATCACTCAAACTCACAGTATAAAAGAGTAATTAAAAGCCAAGAGATGTTAAGAGGGTGGTTGCACAGGGCAAAGGTTAATAGGCTAAAAATGGACACATTTGCTAAATTTAATATACATTACAAGATAAAGAACAGGAGTTATAAGTAAAATGAAACCTTAAGGCTCGTACACACGCTCAATTTTCGAGCCCCGATGGCAGAGCGGTACACCTGATGACCGGCCGTTGTATCAACTAATGGCTTATGAGTAGGCTAAAAAATTTGGACTATATGGACATATGTCTTCATTGAACCTCAATTACTATATTGCTATGTAAAAAGTGATCATATACCAACTCAATACCTGCTTTTCCAGTAAAAACTGCCCATCTGACTGTATAGTCAAGGTTTAAGAAGGTACAAAATAGGAAATTAAGACTTTTCAGACTATGAAAGTGACCATTGTGGTAAAAATGGCATTTCTTCCTGAGACTCCCAGAGTAAAATTTGAAAAAGTTAATATGCAAAGAAATTGAATGTACTGTTCTTTTAAACATAAACATTGCCTTTAGTATAAGAGGACTTTGAATATCTAGACCAGCAGGATTTCAAGGTTATTGTTAGCCTAGATTAACAAGTGGAGTAGAAGTGTCAGCCACAAGTAGCTGTTACTGAAGGCCAATTGTCTTTGCTTGTTTGCGGACCAGGTATCTGTCACTTGTATTATAGCTTCATTCCAAGCTTTTCTTTTCTGTACAGCAACAGCTTTCAATTCCTGCAGAGCAGGTTTCCTTTCGACTGTTCATCCACTGCAGTTTATAAATCTATTCTAACTCAGACCGCTACAGAGAATCCATAGGGGATAGCAGTTAGTGCTACATTAAAAACACTGTGTGTTCTGTAAGTATACTACAAACCGCAGCCTGGCAATACTTTTATTCATGCTAAATCCACCTTGCAGCTCATAATCATTTCACTAGTGTTTAATTCTAACTCTACTCACAGCACAACATTGATCTTTTATAATATATAGAATAGAATGATGTGTTTATTATTTATTATATTTATATTTAATTATTATTCTAGAACAAATAAATGTCTATTTCATTTCGGATTTGGATGAAAAAGTTCACTACTCTTTAAATTGCCTGCAGACGAAAAACTTAACCCACAATTTACCATATAAATTACTTATCCATAAATGACTGCCCCATAACCCAATAAATAGTTTCATCTTGTTAATTCAACATATTGTTTTCCCACGGTAATATTTTAACGTATAAGGGGGGAAAAGCTAAAGCAATTCATAGATGTTAATGTTTTTATTTGTTCTGTAAACTCTGAATCAATAGAATCAATATAAATTGCTTGTCTTTTGAATAAATAGAAATTTTTCTTATTGCTAATATGAGAATTATTCAAAATAAATCTAAAACCTGTTGAAAGGACTGCAAATATAATTCACCTGCGTATGAACAGCAGAGTTTCTGCTTTGTGCTTTTCAAATATAAACTGAAATGTCATCTTCAGAAAAAGAGAAAACCTAATTAAATCAAGACCAAGATACAAGCTAAATTATCCTGTTAACCTTTGTGACGAACACACACAACAAAGACTTTTTAAATGCCAAATAATTGTACAAACACGCCACTTTTAACTCATTAACAGTGGCATCTCTTTAAAGTGTCAATGATGTATGCAGTGATATAAACGATGAATGGAAGATTTCTGCCGAGACTTTTGTGTCATAATCAGTTGCTGGTGCACAACAATATCACCAAAGAAAAACAACTAAGTACAAGGCTTTTATATTAAATAGGATCCACATTGAGAAATAAGAAAGAATCTGTGAGATTTGCTATTATTATTGTTCTTTTTTTAGCAGGTGAAGTCATTTCATGTGAAATGTGCCAAGTTTCATTTGGGTACCTGGATTCAAAGAGGAAGTGCTGCAGACCATAAAAATTCAGCTGCAAAAGCATAGCATCTCATTATTTCTGAAAAATCAACCTTGTATCTTCCTGATAAATAATTTCCACTAGTATAATGTATCAGACTAAAACATATTTTCTGAGGCCAGTAAGGTTAAAGCGCCAATCTCCCCTTTTTTAATTTTTTTGCCCTGGAGACATGAATTTCCATATATAGAATGACCCCGGTTTGTGTAGAACATAGGGAATGTGAATGAAGCATGGAACAGCACATATTGCTGTCAGAGATTTGAAATGAGACCTGCTAACCTGTAGGTAGCCTGACAGTACTAATCAGCACCAGACATTACCAGTATTCAAATTGCCACAAACAAGTCAGTGAAATACATTTTGTCTTACTCTTTTATAAATCTTGTGCTTTGATGCATGCAATCTACTATAGATTTATCATAACTGAACACATTTAATACATACATAAACACGAAGATAGGTTAATCATTCATATTTTGACCTTTCTAATAAAAAGTGTTTAATACCAGTAATCAAGGATATATAAAGAATGTATACAAAAACCCTAAAGACTGATAGATAATAGACATGTTAAATAGATTGTAAGTTCTTCAGGTCAGATATCAATGGATAAACTAACTATAATTGTTGCTAGAAAATTGGATGAGACATCACCATGATGATCACCGTGATGATTCTGTGCCTATGACTGACATTTGACACACAGGCAAATGCCAATGATGATAACAATTATTTACATAAAATGGGTCTGAGGTTAAAAAGTAATCAAAACATAATAAAGTTAGGTATGTTCAATATGTAGGCAGCTGCCACGCCATTAACAAGCATTGCTGCAATCGTAAATTTAACATTGTGGTTGTAAATCTATGATACCACGCATAAATCTACGATTGCAGATGTAAATTAACGATTGTGATCGTAGTTCTTTGACAGAAATCGTAGATTTACGAACGCCAATATAAACCCATTGCGGTATTTTACTACTGCATGGTATTGTAAGAATGAACATACATACATTTACAAACAAACATCCGTAAATCAACAATCACGGCCCTGTAGGTCCATCTAGGTTTGAAGTTCTAACTTCTAGGTACCATTTTGAAATATTCTCTTAATACTGTAGTTTAATGCTCATTTTGGACAATTATAACTTCATTATCTTAGATAAAATGGTGAAAAATAGATATTAATTATTGTAGAATTAACCAATACTACAAAGAAAAATGTAAAAATACCTTTCAGACAGATGCAAAATTCTGGAAATTGTCCGGTTGAGAAAATATCCAGAAGACAACACACGTATGAACAGTATTTGGAAGCCTGTGGTTTCTTCTTCTCCAACAGATCATCATAAACAGATGTCTAGAGATAAAGAGGCTCATGGCAGGTATTGAGAATATTTTAGAAAGGCTATAAATGTATTTTATTAATTGTTATGTTGTTTTATTAGTTAGTACACATTTATCACTGTAACATTTATGAATAATCTCCTCACCAGTATAGTTTAACCTGAGAAAAGCCAAACTTAATTTTCCTTAAGTTAACTTAAGTTTTAATTAATTAAGAGCATTGCATTTCAACAATAAAACAGAGCAATAACATTTGTCTAATGATTGTCCACACCATGTGTAACCCTGTAGGATGTGTGACTGCAATATTCGTAGTCCCAATTTCAGAGGTGGAAAAGATGAATGATTAAATGGATGGATGGATGGATGGATGGACGAATAAGAATTGAATAAGGAACATTTTTTACCAAAAATAATATACCGGTAATAATAATAATCTTTCATTTTTGTCTGTCTCACAAACATTGATGGTTTTGAGCACCGACAGAAATGATTCTAATTAATTAACTGGGAAATCATCCCCTAACAGACACTGCTTCATTGACAACTGGAATTGGTATAGGAATTCTTCTGCATCAAAGGCTTTATAAATAGACCAAAAAGTCATTTCAATAGAGACATTATTGATCTGGACATTACACTTCTAAATCATCATGTATCGTATTGATAGTTCAAATCCCAGTCATTAAATGTCATGGTCCCAGATTACGGAATGTTTATTAAACGTTGCACCAGGCACAACTTGTAACAGCTATCGGCATTTAGTGAATCAATGTTAATATGGAACCAGCACTCAGTGCCGGGTATGTCCACAGAATGTTCTTTTTTTCAACCTCATTTTCTAAAGTAAAGTATAATATATTGGCTGAAATAAAAAATATATGCTATTGTTGTCTTAACCACTTTGTGATTTTAAACTAATATTAGAAAGTCATATAATTTACATCTACACAGAGGAAGACATGTTTAAAGGGATATTTCTGGGAAGTAAGTAAAACGCTCAGTTGTTAATAAATCAAAATAAGGAATGTGAGGGTCTTAACTGGACTCCTGTCTATCTGAATTCCTCAGTGAACACTGTGCACAATGTAAACAGTTGTCCTTCTTTTCTCTATGATTTCAGATCTCCTTTTTAGGATCATTTATCATATATTGGTTTCAGTTTTGTGAAATGCTTCATTTAGATTAAAGATGCAAATTAGTACTATGGGACGTCTGTCAGTTTCTTTAATTTGAAAATAAATGATTTAAAACCACTCAATCTGTTTAGGATCAGCCCTGGTGGGACACATTTAAACACAGCGAGGTATCAGTGCAAGCATCAGATGTGCCCCAACTGCACGTCTTCCCTAGGTATTCAATACTTTAATTTCCCTGCAGATTACCCAAAGGACGCATTGAATTAAAAGGATTGTTTTGTGAGGAATCTTTTGTGTTTTATAATGAATGTTAAGGAAAGCATCCCTAAATGTTCAGACTGCCCAGGCTGCAATTAAACAACCTGTTCAAATTAAACAGCAACAGTAAAAGGCTTTTGGAACCCAGTTTGCAATTTGATTATGTCTAGAGCTGTACATAGAGGTGGGATAGAAGATTGTCCATAATGGGTCATGTCTATTGCAGGTGGGGGTATTGTACACAACTCTTACCCAGAGCAGAAATGTGGGTACACAGACTCACATTGGTTTGATGGTCCATCTTTTGAATTCTAGTCATGGTTCCAACCCATCCTCATTTACGTCTTATTTGTCTGTATTTGTGCAATTCTTATCAAGTCTGTTATGGAATGGCCAGACAATTTTGCAGCTGTGGATATAAAACAATGACGAGGTTGGTGAATACCACAGTGGACATCTAGCTGTCATACCTCCCAGACAATACTATGCGATATCAGTATTTTGCACTGCGTTTGGTATTTATTGAAAGTGGGGCAAAATACAGATTCCATTGTAAAATACCAACACTGCTCTATTTGTCTTATGGTAAAATATTAGAGACAAATGTAAAGTGATACAGTACAGTATATTAAACTCTTAGCTCAAGTTTGCTAGATTAGAAGATAATTAGAAGATAATTCTTTACAGGGGACTTTACCCCCCAGTCCATGAAAATATATTGGTGCAGCATTAACACTGCATCAGGCATAACTATTGGAATTTAGTAGTTACTATACGTAGAACAGTAAATAGTGGAGTTTGTCTCTTTTGCTTTAAGGAAATTAATCTGGAATAATACTGATCAGAATTTTCTTTGGCCCACCTTACAAGTATATAGATGGCTATTTTTTGAAGAAAATCTGAAGTGGTAATTTAAATAGTACGGCAAATGTAGATTTTGGACCTAGGCACTCTCCTTTTTGGCTATTAGCTGGTAGTTTCCAAGGTGCCAGGTCCTCTACCCTGGACCCACAGCTAAGGGCCACTCTTAGGTGAAGTGTCATTCAATCACATCAAAAAACACAAGGTTTCAGGGATCACAATGTCCCCTTCATCAGGTCAAGCTTAATTTAAATAGTAACATAGCAATAGTGAATATATTGTTTCATTAATGTTTATGTGAGTAATAGAATGCGCATTGACTATACAGTATTCTTTTTATATTATTTGAACTCCTATGTTAATTATACCCCATTAGTAAATGCTTTGCAGAAACATATTGTGTGTATAGAAATATTATATGGGCATACCCAGGGACAGATTTACAGTAGTAAAGTAGTACAGTTGCTGTCAATCATTTCCTCTTTTTGATGCCCCAATATTGGTGCTTTCATTTGCAGCACATCTGGTTTTTAAAGCATCTGACATCCACTGCTTTAAAAGTAATATTTTAAACGGTTTTGGCTCTGGTTGATTTTCTAAATACATAATGCACAACTCTAGAAGGGAGGGGTGATTAGGTGACACATCACAGATTATAGCCAATGGCAGACAGCTTCTGAACAAATCTGTCTGTCATCTTCTATTAGTTATGTACTATAAAAATGTGCACCCATCTTAATGGTTTTGCAAAGAAAGGTCTCAATTGACTTTTGTCATCCAAACTTTGTATGAATAATAACAAATACTAATTTAAAAAAATATTTTCTGTCCTTCGTTACAGGAAACATTGGCACTATTACGTGTCTTATTAGCATATCTCATGTGGCATATCAAGTGCACTCATCTAATCCCGGACCTATTTTTCCTTTAATTGCACTGCATAACTAGAGCACTTTCTATTATATTTTGGTCGAAAACAATGAAAAATATCATTTTACATCAATATAATTAACAAAAAAAATTAAATCCACACATGTTTCTGAAAAAGTTATTGGAAAATGTATCCGTAATTATAGAGAAATGTAGCATTCAAGGACGGCTTTCATCAGTGAGCAGAGAGGACTGAATTAAAGTGACATCTTTAATAGCACCATGAGAAATTCATTTGCAAGCAAAGCAATTTGGCCTTGGATTCGTCTGAGCATGGCCATAGCTACGACATTCTGACAAATATTTTCTTTATATTTTGGCCATTTAACATTTGCTGGATAGTTTATACCTATTCTACGAACTCTAAAGTAATAAAACAGGATATTGGGAGGGACATTTTGTATTGGTCCAATAATTTTCATGTGATATAAAAAAGAGAAGCTATTTTAGTTTTCAACACATTCAATGGACAGGACTAATTAGAAAAATAGAACACATTGACTTTCACTTTGGGTCAGTGGGTAGTGAATCAGCTTAAAAAAACTCTTTGAATCTTCAGAAAATTTCATTTAGTCCTTTCTGTAAAGATAAATTAACTATAAATCTTCCGAATTTTTCTAGATTTGCTGTGTGCAATACTTTTCTTTATATCAGTGATCATAGCAACCATGTCATTGGCCAAGGGTAAAAAAAAACGTTAGTTACAACCCCTCTTCCTCAAATTCTTCAATGCCTCACAGGTCAGGCAAACATCCACTGGCAGGTCTTGGTGCTTGTACACAGAGATCAATTTGACCCTATCTTCAACGCCAACAGATTACAAATCAATAGTCTGTCAGTTACGAAAAAAGCAAAGCCAATATTTTTGTTATCTACTAGAATCCCCAAAAACTTTTCCAACAGAGATTTACTTTTACTGCCTTTACTGATCCAGTTATAATTAAGGCAGCACAAGGATTGGAAAATCAACAAATTCTTCACCTTACATTTATCAACATGAATCTCATTCGCCCTTCGCCACTCATTTTGACAATCTGACTGCAATAATTGCACATCTGTAGTTTCCAATGCCCTACATAGCTTTGTGTCATTAGCAAACACAGAGACCTTGCTCTTAATTACCACTTTTAAATCATTTATAAACACAACTCCATGGAACACTACTTTAAAGCTTCATTGACAACTACTCTCTGTACATAACCTATCCACAAATTGTAACATATTTATAGATTTTAGACTGTAATAGTCATAGATATAGATTTTAAACATTGTGCTCTACCTTCAATCTCATGGTTAAAGCTAAGTGTTTTATTATATTTTAGTAGCATCTTACATAAATTAAGGGATCTGACCATTGGTTGTTTTTAAACATCTTAATTTTGTGGTGACCTGTATATCTTCTTTTTGTTGTACATGGTTAATGATTGCATTAAGTGGGTGTTTCCTATAATAGATCACATGTGTATATATACTAATGAGTTACATATGACCAGTATCTGCCTCTGCTGAATTGCCCTACATAGGCATGAAATGTGTCAGGCGTACCTTTTGTGTGTTGTTAAGTATACTTACGTAACCTAATTATGCACTGTTTTTATGCATGGGGAAGAAGAGTCTGTTATCAGCGAGTGGATTGTATTCCATTTCATATGCTGGGACACTTGGGTCCGAGGATGTGTCCACCCATCCCACCACAACACAGTGTGTCAGTATTCTGTTGAGAGAAGATAATATATTGTTAAAATTACCCTCTCCCATTCTCTTTCCTTTTTTAACCTATATGTATTTATTTAGATGTTTTCCAAAATGAATATTACATTAGCTATTTTAAAAAAAAAAATCCTTAGGCTCAAGTGAATATAAGAAGATGAGGAACAATGGCCTACATAAAAATAAATTTAGCTCCTTAAAGAGCTCATTGGTGTATTCCATGTGATCAGCATTGTGGGATATAACCAGATCCAACAAAGCATTTTTTTGTAATAGGAACTTCAACTACATGTGACAGGAAATAATCATGTAGCACATTTAGGGACATTGGTAGATCCACTACTGCGTCACATAAGGAATCACAAATGATAATAGAAGATGATAGAAGATCATAAAAAATAAATTGGAAAATGGTTGGTCCCTGTTCATTAATTTCTGATACTTTGGATATTGTTTATTAGAAATGTTTAATAAACTGAATTTGGATAAATGGGACAGATTGAATGGCTTTCCCCAAGGTTGGGGATTTATTGAAGGACCTAGACCCCTTCAAGTTACATTTATTGCAATGTCTGAGAAAGTTTCACTTATTGAGAAGTTGTTTAGTTACATATATAACATTTACATAAAACTCGATTCAGAAACTAAAGCTTTATACGCAGGGTGATAAAATTCTCTGACTTTTTGGAAAGCATTTCACATTTTCAAGAAACTACTGTACAACTGTTGTTTAATTTGGTTTTCATTGAAAGGGAAGGCCAAATTCAATTTTAAGAGTAAATCATGCAGACTATCTAGGAGAAACATGTTTTCTTTATTTGCATTCTTATATGATGGTTGTTATGCTTTGGGCATCTTTGCGGTTGCTTATTGCAATTTTTGGTATTCAATCTTCACATTAATATTTAATATTCTTGAAACATTGTTCAACTTTAATGGTTGTCTAATTTTTGTTTTTCATCCACACGGAAGCTATTAATTTATGAATATACAGGGCAGTAAGTAATAACTTGCTTGAATGACTTCAACAGATATACTTCTATGTGGCCTCCTATAAAATAGACTGTGGAAGCAGATATTATCTGTTGGCCAAGGCTCAATGATCAGTACTATACAAAAGAGGGAAAACGTTTTTTTTAATATTTCAAAGAAGTCAACAGAGTAAAATATAATCTGTGAAAATACCAACTGTGCATCATTTTCTATATTTATATGTTTCAATCTGTAAAATTATTTAAAGCAACACTACTAGCAGTAAAATGCGATTTCTCTTTTTAAGATTCATTGATTGCAGGTATAGCATATTTGGTTAAAAATACATTTTTTGCAGATGTAAATAAAGTATATGTTTTATAATATGTTTAGAACTCTTATTTAAAGCTGGGTACACACAGTAACGATAAAGCCCCAATACCGTCGGATCCAATGGTATCGGGGCTTTATCGTTATGTGTGTACCTTCGTTTCCCGAACGAGCTCGCGGCCGCCGACAGTCAGGTCGGCCAAACGCTTGTTCGGGGAAAGAACAAAAATTTCCATCGGCTGTGCTAGACTCCCTATAGAGGAGTCTAGCACGGCCGATGGAAACACACTGTCCCAAGCGTTCTCCCTATGATGTTTATGGGGAGAACGCTCGGGACTGTGTGTATGCAGATCTTTGAAAGATGGCAGACAGGATCTTGCAAATCCTGTCTGCCATCTTTCAGAAATCTGTACTGTGTGTACCTAGTTTAAAAATGTTTATATTTGAGTAAAAAAAATAAAAGCTAAAAGTTAGTCTGAACTCTTAAATTAGTCTGAACTATTTTTTTTTTATAACATTGGATTTTTATTGTAGTATTATAAAGAGTTACAATCAGTGCTTTGTCACAGTATAGTAATTATAACCAATAGTACAACAAATGATTAGGACATTTCGGGTAATATCTTTCTTATTAAATATACATAATAACCTCTATAACAATTTGTAAAACAATAACTAAGCAGATATCAAGGCATTTAATATATTGCTTTTAAGATCTTTGTCATGTTAGACGATTCTAGCAATTATTAGGTATCTTCATTGTCATATTTATGAATCATACAGATATTTCTTTATGTCTTTCCTGATCTGTCGTCCACATACCAGTATTCCCATTTTCTATAGAAGGCTGGAAAATTTTGTTCTGATATGGCGTATGTTTTTTCATATGACATAAATTCTGATAATAAGTGTATAATTTCTTTTATTGTAGGTATATTTTGGGTCCTCCAATATTGAAGAATTAGCCTTTTGAGAGCCATGCAGGCATGATATATTATGGTTGCCATGTGTTGTGGGTAAGTATTTAAGCCTATATTCAATAAAGCTAATGTTGGTTTAGTCGGTATTGATGCATTAAACATATGGTTTAGAAATTTGAAGAGAGTGTACCAACATTTTCTTATTTTGCTACATGACCACCATATACGTATGTATGAGCCGATAGCAGTGCAGTTTCTCCAACATGTGGGGGATCTTTCTTTGAACCATGTTGATAACTCATATGGTGTTCAGTAGTATTTGAGTAGTAATTTCCTATCTGTTTCCCACGCTGAAAGACATCTTGTTAATTTAAATGGTATTATTAGGGAGTTATTCCATTCTTCTGTCGTTATGTGTATTTGTAATTCCTTTTCCCATCTTTTCATACTTGGAAGAGTGATGTATTTGTCTTTGTTGTTTAGTAGGTTGTAGAACTTAGATATTGATTTTTTTGGGTTTGTAGGGTCTAGGAAATGCTCTATAATTGGGTTTGGCATTTTATTTATTTCTTTGGTGTGTTTCTTAATGAGGCTGGTTATTTGGTAAAATTTTAAAAAACTGTTTTGTGGGATCCCAAATTTCTCCCTAAATTTTTTGAATGTGATAATTTTACTCCCCTCGAAGAAGTCTTCAATATATATTTTCCCTCTTTCCTGCCATTTTTTTGTTGTTAGGTTTGGGATACATAATGGAATGCTTGATATGTCTACGTATCTTGTTAATGTTTGTTTCAGCTGATGTGTTTTGATGATTTCTTTCCAAATTTTAATTGTGTTGTCTACTGTGTCTAATTGGAAGGGTTTTAGTTTAGGGTTGAATACTAATGCTCCAATTACTGAGGTCATGGATTCCTGTGTTATGCTTTCTTCTTCTATTTCTACCCACTTTTTTTGGTTGTTTTTTTCTGACCAATAATATCTAGATTGGTCCATTATGGCTGCGTAATAATAGTCTTTAAAATGTGGGTAAGCAATTCCTCCTTTTTTTTTGTTTTAGTCATTGATAAAGCGTTAATTCTGGGTTTGCCATTGGGCCACATAAAGTTGTTTGTTATTTTATTTAGTGTTATGAAGAAGTTGTTTGGAATATGTAATGGTATTGTTCTGAATTTGTATAGAAGTTTGGGAAGTAATAGCATTTTTAGTATGGTTACTTTGTTGATCCAGGATATATATTTGGTATTCCACTCCTCTAGGTCTTTTTTGAATTGATCTATTAGTGGTTCAAAATTCTTCTTATATAAAGATGTGGTTTCATTCGTTAGTTGTATTCCCAGATATGAAATATGGTCTTGTTCTATTTTATATGGGTATCTCGCTTTCAGAAAGATTTTAAGTGTGTTTGGGATATGTATTGGTAGTATTGACGATTTTTTCTCATTGATTTTATAATAGGAGATGTTTCCAAATTGTTTTAATATTTCCTGAAGGTGTGGTAGAGATTTTATTGGGTCGGTTAATATAATGATAACATCATCAGCGTATAATCCAATTTTATGTTCTGAGTTTCCTATTTTAAATCCCGTTATATATTTATTTTGTCTTATGGTTTCTGCTAATGGTTCTATGGGGGATAGCGGGCAGCCCTGTCTTGTTCCGTTGGTTAATTTAAAAGAGGATGATATCATGTTTGCTATAATTACTTTTGCTGTGGGGTTGTCATAAAGAGTCATTATTGCTTTTTTAATCCAACCTGTTATATTGTATTTTTCTAGTATAGTATCTAGGAATGTCCAGTTGATACGGTCAAAAGCCTTTTCGGCATCTAATGAGATTAATAAAGTTGGTGTTTTTTGGTTATTTGCCCAGTTTATGATATTGATTAGTTTTCTGGTGTTGTCACCTGGTTGTCTTCCTTGGATAAAGCCTACTTGATCTGGTGAGATTAGTTCTGATAGATATGGTTGTATTCTTAGAGCTATGATCTTGGAATAGATCTTTATATCCGAATTTAATAATGAAATTGGTCTGAAGTTTGTGATTTGGTCTGTATCTTTGTCTTGTTTAGGTATTGGTATTATGATTGCTTGGGTCATTTCTTCTGGAAAGGTTCCTGATTCTATTGCTGTGTTATATATTTTTTGTAAGTGTGGAGTGAGTATATCTAAATAAGTTTTATAGTATTCATTTATAAATCCGTCTTGACCTGGAGTTTTGTTATTTGGAAGAGTGAATATAGCTTTATTTATTTCTGATGTTTGGATAGGGTTGTTTATTTGTTCAAGTTGATCTTGTGTTATTTTCTTTAGTTGGATTTTGTCTAAGAATTGGTTAATATCTGTTTTAGTTGGGTGTTTAATGGTGGTGTCATTTTTTATATTGTAGAGTGTAGAGTAGTAATGAGTAAATTGGTCTGCTATTTGTTGTGGATTGTAAATTTTCCCATTGTTTTTATTTAGTATGTAGGATATTTTTGTTTTAGCTATATGTTTTTTTAGCTTGTTGGCTAGTAGTTTATTTGTTTTGGGGCCTTGAGTGTAATGGTTAATTTTGAGTCTGCGTATGTATTTGTCATATTCATACATATTATGTTGATGTAATTTTTGTTTTATTTGTTGTAGGTGTGTGTAGTTTTCTGTTGTTGTTTTTTTTTATGTAATTCTTCTTGTTTATTTAGTTGGGTACAAAGTTGTAATCTTTCTTTATTTCTTTCCTTTTTCAGATTTGAGGCTATTTTAATGAGTAGTCCTCTCATATAGGCTTTATGCGCGTTCCATAATGAAAAAGGGGAAATTTGGTCTATATCGTTTAAGGTAAAGTATTCTTTAAGATTGAGTTTTATTTGTTCCTTTATTTTTGGTATACTTAACAGGTAGGGGTTCAATCTCCATAGGTTGAAATTGGGAGATGAAGTTTCTTCTGTGATTTCAATTATTAATGGTGCATGATCTGAGATAGTTCTGTTTCCTATCTTTGCTTTTTTTATTTTTTGTAGTAACCATTTATCAGTGAGAATCATATCTATTCTGGAGAAAGTGTTGTGAGATTTTGAGTAATACGTGAAGTCTTGGTCTAATGGATGTAAGACTCTCCATGAATCGTATAATTCCTCTGATTTTAAGATCTTTCTTATTTCAATATCAGTCTTGGATTTGTTCTGGCTTGTTGTGTCTATTGTATTATCTAATATGAGGTTGAAGTCCCCACATATCAGTGTATTCTGTTTGGGGTATTCTTGGGTTTTGTTAATAATTTTTTGTATAAATTTTGTTTGTCTTGTATTTGGTGCGTATATGTTTGTTATGAGATAATGTATGTTGTTAATTTTGCATTCTAGAATGATGTATCTACCTGCTTTATCTATTGTCTGTTTTATTTCTTGAAATGCTATTGTATTTTTAATTGCTATAGAAACTCCTCTTTTTTTCTTTTGGAAAGTTGCATGGTAGATGTTTATGTATTCTTTATGATGTAGTAAGTGGGTGTGTTGTGCTAATAGATGAGTTTCCTGCATACATAATATGTCTGGTTTTATTTGGGTTATTTCTTTCCATAAGGAGTGACGTTTATATGGTGTATTGAGTCCTCTTGTATTATATGATATTATCTTAAGAACCATTGAGTTTTGTGGTATTTGTGGATTTTGTTCTTATGGGAATTCTATATGACAGCTTATAGACCTTGACATCTATTTTACTTAACACAAACTTAAACAGTACAATTTTAATTAAACTATATACAATATAACAAAAATTGGCATGAAAGATCATCACATTTGCTTGGGGTAGTTTCTTCACTCCCAATATGATTCTTTCTTAATAGTATAGGGCATTAATTCCCTGCTATTTCTTTATCTTCTGTTTTTTTGGCCCATCTCTTGGTGTTAAGCACCTTTGTCTTAAGTCCCTATCTTCTTAGGTTATGTCAATTGTATACATTTCGAGTTTTTCTAACACATGTAAATTCCCTTTTTCTCTTTTCCCCTTTTCCCTTCCCCTCTCCCTCCTTCTTACTTATATACATTTCTAATTTGTAGGCACAGGGACCCCACTCCCCATTTTCCGTCTTTTCTTTTCTCTTCCCCTTCTTCCCTCTCTTTCCCTCCCCTCTCCCTCACCTCCAATTATCTCTATGTTTCTGTATTTATAAGTCTATCGTTATTATGTGTTGTTTCACATCTTTGGATATGTGTGGTCATTGTCATCCTATACATCATTCTTACTTTTAAATGGCGTGGAGTCTTGCGCCCACATACATAGTTTTTCTAATCTCCCTCTTTACATATGGACATTATACAATTGGAAAACACATAAACATGTTTGATTTAAGAGATAAACACAAAAATAACAACATCTCCATATAAAGATACTTTAAGTTTTAGCACACACATGCATATACAATCAATGGTGGTGTTTTCCTTCCCCTTCCCCCCTTTCAGTTAGTGCCCTTGTATCCTATATCTCCTCTTTCTCTTACCCTTTCCCCTTCCCGACTTGTATCTTAACACCTAGACATTCCTATTTTTCTTTATATGGACAATTTGAGTTTCAGTGCATACATATATATACAATCACTGGTATTATTCTTTCCCCTCTTTCCTCACCCATGTAGCTTTCCTTTCTCCCCTCCTTTTTCTTTTTCCTTTCTCTTTCTTGCTCTTTCTCTCTTGCCCCCCTTTCCTTCCCCTCCCCTTTCTCCCTTTCTCCCTTTCTCCCCTCTTTTAGGGGTATTTAAATTTGTTTCATATAAAACATTACTTCCAAACTTTATTTTGTTGTTAATGAGTCTTTTGGGTTCTTTGCCATTCACCTTATTCCTTTCTCCTTTATTTTATTTGGCGTCTTTTTGGTTTTAGTTTTGGCATTGTTTTTCGTTTTTAGGCTTTTGCATTGTTCCATTCCTTGAGTAGTTTTTGTGGGGACTTCTGAGGTTCGTTCGTGCTGTTGTATTTTTTTTGTAAAGTAATGGCTGCCTTCCACGATTTTTTGTAAAGTAATGGCTGCTTCCACTGAGTTTTATTGTGTGGTAAGTTTCTTCATATTTTGATCATAAGGCGTAATGGGAATCCCCATGAGTACTGTATTTTCCTTGCTCTTAGGACATTAGTTACTTCTGAAAATTGCCTTCTCTGGTAATGGTGTGTGGGGCCAAATCTGCCAGGAATATTAGTTTCTGATATTCCAGTGGTAATGTTGAGGGGTTCCTCATTTCTTTAACTAATCTGTCTTTATCTGGAAAAGTTGTAGTCTTAGTATAACGTCTCGTGGTGCTGTGCTGGCGCATACCTAGATTTAGGCAGTCTGTGTATACGGTCCACCACCAGTCCAATTCCGTAGCATCTGGTAAAAGTGTCTTAACAATTTTGTGTGTATTCCATGAGCTGGTTATTCTTTACCAACCCGGGACACCTCTTATTTTAAGGTTGTTTCTACGGGATCTATTTCCAGATCTGTGATTTTATTCGGGAGTTCTGTTACAGTGTCAGATAATTGTCCGTGTGAATCTCCAGTTTCGTTGTATGATTCCACAATTTGTTCGAATTGTTTTTTCAATATGAGTTGTCCTTTCCCCAATATCTGATATGTCTCTTTAAATCATTCATTAGAATGGTAAAGTCAGTTATTAGTGCTTTATGCTGTGAAGTAAAGAGTTCTTTTAAGGTTGTTATCGTTATTATTTCCTCATGTTTGGGAAATGTATTAAAGCAGTCATTGATATATTTCTTTTCTCTTATGTTGTTTATTGAATCTTCAGTTGTAGCCTCATGTTGTAATATCTCAGGTACTGAGGATTGTGGGCTATCTGGTATATATTCCATGTCCGTTTCTAAGTTCTTTGCATTGGTTGTGAGTTTCCTATATGTGTTTTGCTTTTATCTGTTTGTTCAGATTCACTAACCTTTTGATTTCTGCTCTTTTTTGCAGATGTCAGTGCCTCTGTGGGGTCCGGTGATGGGCTTGTTCGGGAGGTGCGAGTATCTTCTTGCGTGCCGGCGCCATCTTGGGGCGCTTTCCCGGGCCTCTCTCCTGCAGTGAAATATGAGGTTAGTTTTTTAGGTCCGTCTTTGTTTTTGTCTGCTTTTCCTCTTGCCATCTTTTCCTCTGTGCTCTCTCCCTTATTTATGTGTGTCGGTTCGTATTATTGTGTATTAGCAGGGAAGGTTCCGGTGCTCACATCTGCCGCATCCTCTCTCCTTCCTTGCTGGCACGCCCCCTAGTCTGAACTATTACATTCAAAACAGATATACTTAGGGGATATTTGAATGCAAGCATCATCCACCGCCACTTTCTAAATAAAAATAAGCATTTTTGCCGTGATGTGCGCGATATTTAAAATGACGATATGTGTGGGAAACTGTTATTCAGCTGCCAATTAAATCCACTTTAAAATTGTGATTTCATTCCATTTTGAAAACATTGGCAATAATTGGAGGTTTATACCAATACCCTGTTTAGGGTGAAATGTTCTTTAAAGATTTGTTCCGATAAATTCACATTTAAAATCTGAAAACGTGCCCATAAACGTCAATGGGGAACACAATCTGAAAGATCAGAGTAAAAAAAGGGTATAGAAACATGGTAACTTACAATAGATTGACACCTGAGAAATGGTCAGTGGAACAGGTACGTATCACCAAAACGTAAATAAAAAAATCAAATTTCCTACATGCAAGCTATTTTCGAGCTTCCACGTGTATATTAGAGGCTTCTTTCAGTAACCCTTGAAAGTAGCCTTGTATATTCAGTAACCCTCGAAATTAGATTCGGTAATCCTTGAAAGTAGATAACCCCCAAATAAAGTTTTGGTAAGCCTTGAAACTAGATTTGGTAACTCTTGAAAGTAGCTCCGTATTTTCGAGAGTTACTGAAAATATTGAAAGTTCAGAGATCTGAAAGTTCGAAGGTACTTTGGAACTGGAATGTCCCATCCCTAGTCCTAGACTTCTCATGAAATCTTTCTATATAAATTCTAGTTTATATAACATTTAAAAAGAAAACATTGCATTAAACACACTTAATTGGTCACGCTGGAATGTCAGTGGTACCACTGTTCTTCCCACCCAACAGACCACCTATCAGATAAATTTGTCACGTATAAACCAGGCCTTAAAGGTTTCATTCTCTCAATCTGAGATAGACGGATCAGCCATTTGTTGCCTTTTCCGAATCTCTCTCTAAAAGGCAGATGATTGTAATACCCTTTCTACTGAAGCAATTCCAATATATTACATTGAGCTATACGTAAGCTGTTGTGGTCCTTTAAAAGTCCTTGTAACATATAACGGATATTATTTTCATAATAGTTAAATTGCAATAAACCACTTTGAACCACTTTAAATGTGGATTTCCTTTATCTTGCGATTATATGTATTATTTATAATTTATGGAAATTCGAATAAATCCACATAAAAATCTCAAGAAGAAGATTTCATCAATGTGATGACATTTACATTATATTAACCAATCCAAGGTCAAAGTGAAAGGGGGGAAGGGCATTCATGTATTTTAATATATGAATATTTTTTAAGTGATATTAAGTGATATATCTTCAGTTTTTTAAAATATTCTCTATTAATATTATACATCATATATATATATATATATATATATACATCATATTTTCCTAAAGCATTGCAACCAGTAATTTTGTTTTAGAGATTTGTCTCTATTAATACACAGGAGGGAGCTGTATTTGTTTTAAGAAGAAAGCTGTATAATTTGAAGGAGGAAGCTGTATTATGTAGTAAGAGGGAACTGTATTATGTAGAAAGAGGAAGCTGTATTATGTAGTAGGATAGCTGTATTATGTAGAAATATGAAGCTGTATTTGGTAGAAAGAGAAATTGTATTTTGTAGAAGGAAAGCTGTATATGTAGAAGAAAGAGCTGTGTAATGTTGAAGGAGAAACCTGTATTATGTAGTTGGAGGGAGCTGGGCGAGTGGTGGTAGGAGAGAGGGAAGGGGCTAGCATAGTGGACAGGGAGCATTTATAGTAAAGTGGTTAAATAAATTAGATCATAATATAAAATGTATATTTACAAATGCAATAAGCCTGGCTAAAAAAGGGAGAATTGTTTATAATTGCTTTGACTGAAATGTATGATGTAATGTAGGCATAATGGAATAAAAAGTTGTGCCTCATGGTATAGTAGCTATTCCCTGGGGGACTGGAGCTGGTTGGAAAGGATTAAGGGACTCAGAAGGAAGCTAATTATCATAAGGCAGACGTAAAGACTTACCTGTTCCACAATTGGCTGGGTCCTGAAGGAACTTCAGCGGGATCGCCCAAGGGTTGATAAGGCAATGCAGATTTATCCGGGAGAAAACTGCGTTGTGCGTGTGTGCTGTATAATGGAGGACATACCCCGAGGAGTGCGCCGCTGGAAACAGAGAGCAGTGGCGTGGGTTTGGAAGCACTGAAAATCTGTGTAAAGACAGGCAAGCCAACTGCAGTCTCAGAATTGGAGGAGGCAACATACCAAAACTACCTAGAGATAGACTAGAACTCGAACCCGACCCTGCGCCAAGCCCGGCGCCAATTAGTGACGTCAGCCGCGCGCCATACAGGATGAGCGCGCGATGCCGGAATGGAGAGGACACTTCCTTCAATGCTGGCACACAGTCCAACACAGAAGCCCTTGGATGGAGGAGAGCCCACAGTTCCTGGATGAAGAAGAGACCACAGGTACAAACTGACTGGTGGGAGGGTGAGGGTGGCATTCAAGATGTTTGGAAACTACGACTCCTAGCATGCTTTATTAGCTGGGAGTTGTAGTTTCCAAACATCTTGAATGCCAAGTTTCTACCCCTTTTATACTCGAGTCAACAACTTTTATTAGGATTTTAGGGGAAATTGGGTACCTCAGTTTATACCGGTCGGTTTATACTCGAGTATATCGGTATATTAAACAAGATTTGAAGCCAAATTAAAAGATGAGACAAATGTCAATATTACTCTAAATGGGAAAATAAATGTAAAATTTTAATTTATAAATTCTGATGTGAAGAGGGAAATGGAAAGGAAGAGAATGGCATTTAAAATCTTTAAAGGGCATGTCCACCCCAACTAAAATTTGTTCCAATGTTGAGCGCACTGTGTAGTGTTAAATGACCCCTTCCTTTCTATTCTGCTGCATATGCTTGTCCTGCCTTGTCAAAATACAGTACAGGAAACTGAAAAGTATGAACATTTTACTAGTGTAATCCATTTCTGCCTCTAACTATCCAATAAGAGTTTCTGGACATGCACAGTGGAGTCCCCCCCGCCAACCTCTGATGTAATTCCAATATTCAAAAAAAGTAGTCGTTCACTGCATGGTAATTACAGACCTGTAAGTGTAACTTCAGTAGAGGGGAAGATACTGGATAGTTTGATACAGGAAAATATTCTACCTTAGTATTTTTATTGTAGCAATTAGCATGGCTTTGTGAGGAACAGATCTTGTCAAACTAACTTGCCTGCTTTTATAAGAAATTAGTAGATTTTGCTAAGACTTTTGATACAGTCCCCTTTGGCAACTTAAATATAAGGTAAAGCTGGGTACACACTTGCCAGGTTTTTAAAAATGACAGACAGGATGACTAGTGAAACGTCTTCAAAAAACAAAACATTTTTTTTAAAACTCATTTTTATTTTTTAATAAACTATTTACAATAATCTGTTAAGTATTGTTTCATTTTACTTTCCAGTGTTTTGCAGCTTTTATTACATATTAGTCTTTGATTACATCTCAAAGGTTTATCTAGTCATACATATATCATATCAATGAGTATATTCCAATTACTGTTTGTGATTATTGCTTGGTTACTTTAATTAGTCCTGTATTAAGGTAGGGTAGGAGGGTGGAGTGACTAAAATGAAAAACATAAAATTAATGACATATTCCCCTGGTTTCCCAGTCAGTACTGCCATTGATTTGCCAGCTGGGGTATAGTTGGTTGTGCCAAAGTGCAGTTTCAGGAGGGATCCCAGAGTATCGTATTTTGTTTGTTTCTTTCCATACCTGTACATCTGGGTGTGCAATGTAGTGGATGTGTCGACTAATGTTTGTTTGGTGCTTCAGCTGTTGTTAGAATGGATTCAATGCTATATGAGGCTAGCATATATTCCGCTGAGGGGTACAAGATAGTACATACGAAAATTTGGTATTGTCAGTCCAGCGCATTCCTGCTGCTGCAGTTTGCTTAATTTAAGCCAGGCTCTTTTCTTTAACTAGATAAATGATGTTAGCTGTCCATTGATATCTGTTGGTGAGTGTTCCACAATATAAAGGATTTTGGGGAGAAGAATCATTTTTACAAGATTTATTCTGCCTATTAGGTTAAGGGGAAGTTAAAACCATGTCTGTATTTTGTTTTTTAATTTTCTTTAAATCTTTCAGAGTTTTGGATATCCATATGCCAAGTTATTTGAACTTGGTTACTATGCGGATTTGCCAGGGTAGTGTGGTTGCCAATTTCTGCCAGTTGATATATAGTCCTGAATATAAGCTGTATCTATTTATTATTTTGGCTGTACGATTTAGTGAGGGTCCGGTGTCTGTAGATAGAGAATATAATCGTCCGCATATAGTCCAATCAGATCAGTGTGTGTATTTCTGTTAGTTCGTTGCTTGATCAGCGAGGAGCTGTATTGCTAAGGCCTCGATGGCTAGCAAGAAGAGATACGGTGAGAGAGGACATCCTTGTCTTGTCCCTCGATGCAGTGGGAATGGTTCAGATTGATGTCCATTACTAGGACTGTTGCTCCTGGTGATGAGTAGAGCAGTCAAATCCAATGTATATATTTGGGGCCAAAGCCGAATCTCTTCTACAAGCCCATAGGAAGTCCCATTCCACAGAGTCGAAAGCCTTGCAGGCATCTAATGAAGGAATAGCTCTGTCTCCTATTTCATCATGCAGGAATTGTGTATGTATTTGTGTTCGTCTGATATTTATGGACGTGCTTTTTCCCGGAATAAATCCTGTTGGGGTCTGGATGGATCATTGCATTTATTACTTTTATTAGGCGGTTGGCTAATATTTTAGTAAGGATCTTGTAGTCACTATTGAGAGTGATATAGGTCTGTAGACGCTATGTTCTAGTGGATCTTTGTTTGGTTTCAAATAAGAACTATTGTGGCATCTGACATTGATGTAGGGAGTCTTTGATTTTCATAGGTAGCATTGAATGTGATTAATAGTTGTTCAGTAAGGGTTCGCTATATTTTTTGTAAAATTCGGTTGGGAGACCATCTGGTCCGAACGCTTTCCCTGAGTATAGTTCTGTTAGGGCCTCTGCTACTTCTTCAAAGGTAATTTCTGCTTCCAGTTGTTTGTACTTGTGAAAATTGTAATTGAGGGAATTGTGCATTTGCTGATATTCCAAGTTTTCATTTAATGAATATTGTGATTTGGCTCGGTATTATAGTTGAAAGTATCTCGCAAAGGAGTTTAGGATATCTTTGTTGATGTTACTTGTCCCTCTGTTGGATCTTGAATGGTTTATATTATTTGTTGAATGTTATTGAGTTTTTTAAGACTGGCTAATATTTGGCTGAGATATTGCCTTGCTCATAATAATGTTGCTTTTGAAAGAAGTGTTTTGCGATTTACTTTTTCTTTAAGTAGTTTTCATTTGTCTTTGTAGTTGTAGCCAATTTTTCTTTAGGATTTCTGTAGGGTTGGTGCAGTATATTTGTTTTGCTTTATTCAGTTGTGTTGTCAAATGTTCCTCTTCAAGATTGTTTTTTTATTGCGTTTATTGTAGAGTTCAATAAGCCTCTTGCATAGGCTTTAAAAGCATCCCATATTATATCTCTGGGGTAAGATCATGATCAAGTTCAAAGTAAAGTTGTAGTTGTGTTTCTAGAGGGTCTTCTTCGGGATGAGTGTTAGCCAGAAGGGATGTATCTTCAGTGAGCGGGCGTATATGCTGTTGTCTAATTTGTTTAATTCTAATAGAACTGGAGAGTGTCTGGCACTCCTCTTGGGAGGTATAATATCTGTTGTACTTGTGGAGCTAGACAGGAGCCTCGTAGCACGTTGTGTGTTGCAGTCTGTGGGTTACGTATTCTCCATTCATCTAGCCAGTTGAGTTCGGCCACTGTTCGAGCCAGTAATGTTTTTTTCCTTTGCTCCAGTTGTCGGTTGAGTCGTTGGATGTCTATCTAATTTGGTGGACATAGCATGTTAAAGTCACCCATACATATTACTGAAGAATTGGGGTAGCTAAGTGCAAATGTTATCAATTTTTGTAGTGGCAGCGAGGTGGCAGGAGGCGGTTTGTATATTTTCAATATACATATAGTTTGTTTTCTATCTCCAGAGCCACTCCGACATATCTTCCTTCTCGATCTTTTTGCATCTTTATATTTTAAACTGTAATGTAAATTGAATTAGTATAGAAACCCCTCTTGAGAAGGTGGTGTTGGTGCTGTGTACTGCCACCGCACCCCTGTTTATTTAGCCATCTCTGGTTATGTTGTATGTGGTGTGTTCTCTTGGAAGCAGACAATATCAGGTTTGAACTTTATAGTTAATCAAATACCTGCATTCATTTAAGGGGCTTGATGATTTCAGGACAGGGCTTTAATCTGATTAGGTTTTCCCATTTGCTTCTATATAGTTGGATAAGGCCATCTCCTTGCATGGGATGGAGGCATGCAGAGGCCAGGTGAGGCGCAGGGAGGGAGGAGGGTAAAGGGAGTACAGGTCATTAAGTATTTCTACAGTAGTCTTTGAGCTTCAGTTGATAGTGCGCTAATTACTGTATATAGTAAACATAACAGTTGAAGATGGGCATAGCCATCTTTTCCTTTTTTAGGCTAACACTTAACATTATAATAAACAATTTAAATAACCATGTTACAGGGTAGCACAATTTTAGTGCGCATGTACCTCTGACGAGCATTCTGTTGTCTAAAATGCAGATATTATAGTTGTCCGTGGGGGACCTACTACTAGGGGAGTGGTGTAGAAGATAGGGGATTTACATGTTTACATATCTAGGATAAGATGGGGATTTGGAGGGAGACCGGGTGTTATTAACTTGTTAATAACTACTCAGATGGTCTTTCGTCATATATTTTTGAGGGGGTATATCTCTCAGTGTCTGGAGATATTATTTGTATATATTTAATTTACTCTGCTCGTTCTCCCCTCATAGAAGTGGTGTATTCGAGTATGGGTATATCTTTACACCCCTTGGTTGTGGGGTTGGGGTTCTTCTTTATTTAGTGTTTATAGTGGGAAAGGTGGGGTACTATATCTGAGACAGACATGTTTTGTCCAGTTTTAAATTTCAGGGATGTGCTGATTTGGGTAGGTTGATTGTTATCAAATATATGAGATAATTTATAGATTATAGTTAAATTATATATTTGTATTTTAAACAATGTGTAAGGCACATTTTGAAAGTTCCAGCTTCGATTTTTATACATAGTACATTTAAACAATATATCTAAATTTTACCTAAGTATACAGTATATATCAAATGTATCTGTATAACCATCTTATACTTATATTTGATGTAAATGTCTCACTTTTATTCTTCTTGTATTATGCATATAGCATTTGACATTGCATCTTATATGTCAGCGCCTGTTGTACCATAGCACAACACTGATCGTGTCGATTGCCTCAAGGGATAGGGGGAAAGTTTATATTATCATTTTATATCAGCGCTCGGATCACACCATTAGGGCTGGTTGAGTGTTTACCAGTAATGGTGGTGTAACATTGCAATTACCACAGATTGCATGTGTCATCATCTCTGAGAAGAGTGTTATATACTGTAGTTCAGATCAGCTTTTAACACCATCCTTGACCATTTATCAGCATAAGTATAGTTTGTTAGTGTTTAGTGTGTCATAATTGGGTAGTACAGGGTAGATGGTTAGTAGCCACTGTTTGGATCGGACACAAGTAGTAGGTTTATATTGAAATGTCAGTATCCCTATAAACCAGTATCATCATTTCCAAGTGGGATGTTAGGTGCTGTTGGTTTATTTGAATAGTTTAGTTTTGGATAGAGAAAAGTGGGGAGGAGTAAGGTTCTGAGTCATTTATTGCTAACATTTGTCCTATTAGTAGCGCAGATACATAGATTATCGGCAGGCATAAACAATTTAAATATATTATGATATTACACTATCTGTTCATTGGGGTAGTACGGATTGAATAAATTATGTTTAAATTGACATTTGTATTTTTAAACCAAAGTATACAGGACATCAGATGCATTCGTACAACCATCTTAAGTCTATTTGATGTGACATTTAAATGTCCCACATTTATTCTTAAATGTGGGACTTGGCAGCTGCATCCTATATGTCCTGTCTGCATCTGTTGTATTCATAGCATATATTTGATCATTGTTCTCAACATATACAGAATCTGTGCATTTCTGTGCACTTCTTCTTATACTACTATATTTGTAACTTTTAATTAAACATTTGCCACAGTGAAGAATAGCACTAGTGTTATAACATTCCATTGTGTCTATTTCAACATAAAGTAGTGTACGGAATCCAACATGTTATATTAAACGATCAAACCATCTTCATAAACAGGAATGTCGGAGACATCCACTATCTAGTACTGTATACACACTAGAGGCATTTAATATAGACCCAACTTATATATTTGGTTCAGAGCTTAGAGTACCTCCTATTAATTTTGTCATTCCCCCCCCCCCCCTAAAATATATCCGTGTTATCATGGTTCCTATCATATCCATAATATATATTTTACATACACATTTAGCGAGTTTTTACGTTTTTGTATTGCGCCGACGTGGGCTATAGTATAAATAAGTATTTAACCAGATACTCTGTATAGTCATCAATATTCAGGGCATACAGTATAAGTTTGTGTGATGTCTTTTCCGTTTTCATTTTAAGTGAGTTTCTTTTATAATTTTTTATTACTCACTAAACATATATCCTATATGGGTTGGATAATGATAGATCAAGGGTGATCTATTTAAGGCAAATGTCAAAAGTTATGGTGGTTTTTATAGGGCTTAATAGGTGGCACATAGCTTAATGTTTATACATACCAGTCACCTTGTAATTGTTCGATAGATATTAGTAGTGTTCTCATGGTGTTCCATAAGAGGGGGTCTCGTTTCCTCATAGGAGTCAATGATTAAATAAATAACATTTGTGTGGGGGCAAGAATAAGGTTTTAAGGCATAGCAAGGAATAATTCAGTCAGGGTCTGGGTGATCCTTGTCTTGGACTTGGGTCTCCTCTTTGCAATGCGTGTCAAGCCATTCTGTGCATTCCTCTAGGTATCAAAAAATAGGGTACATTTCCAGATTCTACCCGTACCTGGCTGCAAGATCATTGAATATTTTGTTTGCTTGTCGAAGCGGAAGTTTTACGCCTGGTATGTGGATCTCTTTTTGGAGGTCTGGCCGAGAAATCCAGGAAGATCTAACTGGCGACCCATCTATGGTTATATGGTTCCTGTCTCGGTTGGCTCGGAGGATACAGTCCCCTATCCTTGCACTCAGAATCCGGGCGATCAAGGGCCTTGGTCTTGCCGTGGCGGTGGAGCTCGTGTTGGCACACGGTGAGCTTGTTCTGCAGAGAACGTGGGGGAAAGACCAAATCAGGGAATGTCTGGGTGATCCAACTTTCTATGAACTCTTCCGCACATTGCCCTCTTCCTTTCGGGTATTCCCCAAACCTGAGATTGTGTCTTTCATCCTATTTTCTAGATCTTCCTTTAAGGTATTGTACTTGAAGATATTGTTGGAGACTGTATTTCACGTGTTCACTAGGGTGGAGATGCGGCCTTCCGCCTCTGTACATCTCTGTCGCACTGCTTGTAAATCATGGGGGAGTAAGCTTAAATAACCACCTCACTTCCTCATCATAACTGTTAGGTTGACTTACTGTCCTGTATCACGGCTAGTAGGCGGGTCTGCATTGCCTGGATCTCTGATGGTGCTGTTGTATTTCCCGTCTTCCACTGGTACATGAGTTCGGTTGCTTTTTGGCCATGTGAGTAGGGGGAAGATGCACGCTGTGAGGGCCGAGTCTGAGGTGCGTGCAAATCGTTGGAGTTTGGAGTCTGCTGCAGCGACTTTTTTCTCCCGGTGTCTGTCATTCAGGCTAGAAGGTTCTCTGCACTATTTTATAGGGTTCTCAGTGTCCTGGACATTTCCGGAGTATATTTATTGTAGGTAGACGGCGGGAGCTCGTTCCCCCTGCGACTTACTGCATGCTCGTCCAAGCCATGCCCCCCAGGAACAAAACTTTAAGTCCGTTGATCTAACCGAGTACAACAGATATGCTACAAAATTGTAAATAATGCATTTTTCAGTCTTAGTATAGAGATAATTCTCTCTGAGTTTTGAGGTGCTGATTAAGGATGAAGAACAATACAATATATCATCTAAGTAGACAATGAGATTTTTTCCAAGAAAAATAATCCTTTACGAATACAAGGGCATTAACAAAGTCCTAGGTGTGTATTTACAAGCCTTGTTCATATTTGATGGTTTTACCCATGGATATGAATGGCCGAAAAAATTCTGAACATTTGAGTACTTGGGAATGCTTACATGGATTTGTTAGTAGAGATGATAGTTGAGTTTTAAAAAGATTGAAAAATTAAAACAAACCTAAAGGATGTCAGGTCATGGTAGACATCATTTCAATTATAACAAAACTCCTAAATTAATCTTTTCATTTATACCATGCAGGCAGACACTCAATAAGAACAAGGAAATGGATTGTTACATGTTGTCTTTCCAAGTAAGGGTCAAAATGATCTGAGATTGGAGATTATAAGGAAGATTGCAAGTGATTGAAGGTAATTAAAATCTTTATGGTATCGATATTTTATGGCTGCATCATGTAATACCGAATACTAAATAGGCAAAATAAACAACAATACCATGCGTATTTTTGACATGTAAAAGACATTATCACACAATAATGCCACTTTTTACATATTCCCCTTTGTGTTGAATAATTTAAAGCAGTGGAATGTCCACCCTTAGTTTGCTGTGGAGGAACCTGTTATCTTACCATCGTGATCGTCTTCTATGATCGCTTATCATCGGTGAAGAGTGTGGTCCATCCCGGTTCGCGGGTCCTGGCTTCTCACTGAGCCCCGATTTAGGCAAATAATGTTTTCCGTTTTGTTGTGACAAGGACCCAGGGAATACTACTGAACGAGAATTAATGGACATTTTACCTAAGTGACTCAGTGTACTATATGGAGTGCTGGACTACGGTATAACATTTGGGGACGCCCAGTGAGAATAGGTTCTATTTTATATATAGTTATTGTTAATATGGGTGGTTTTTTCGTTGTTACATATATCTTTCACTTAGTGTGAGAAGGTTGTAAGGGGAATGTGTAACTGATTATTTGGATGTCAATAAACAGTGTTTTGCATATTTTGACCTCAATGGGATTGTGCCTATGTTAAGGGTCTTTTTCGTGAGTGGGCCCACTTTGAGCCCTCTTTCATTTATGTAGATCACTTGTTACCCTTAAAGGCACTGCTAGATTTTTAGCATTTCTCAATGTCCTAGTAACTTAAGGGAACTGTGCCACATCAGACCAAGTATAGACAATTCAGGTGTCAAAAACCCTAGGAACACCCCTGCTTGCAGGGAGGAGAATTATTTGCCAAAAATGCTTCTAACTTACTTACATGGCACATCCAGAGGAGCCTAGAGTGGGTGGACATGTCCTTTAAAGATTCCCTTTAAATATACTGCAAAGCAATTTTTTTCTACCTTTTTCTAACTTTTTCTTGCATTGACACAACCACTTTACTGCACAATGGGAGCAGCAAAAACACTGATGTGAACACCTTTTGACCAAGTCCATTTTTGAATTTTTGAAATTGACTCTTTTTAAGTTGTGTGTCACCAATATGTGTATCATTGTATGACTTACAGCATTTGTCATTACAGTCATTGCCATTACTCTGTTGAAACAATAAAATACACATGCACAACCTTAAGGTACAGTATTGCATGTTATCTGCATATACACTATTAATAAACACACAGCACAGAGCTGTGCTAAGATCAGGTTCACTTCATTATCCTCCTTTGCAGCCTGTACTGTGTAACTATTAAGGTTTAATTTTAAAGGCCAATTATACCACCTTCCCTCCACTCTCTTCCTTAATCAGTACTTTCTACCCAGGGTGAGGACCTGAACCTAGGTCCTCACCCCTGGGTTCGCTTAACTTGTGGCATATACTTAATCCAGGGAGCTCCGCCCCCTCCTGCCGTCAGCGATGAGGCCAATAGAAGACACGCTCTACAACGAGCATGCCTTCCTATTGTTGCGCAAGCAGAGGAGGAGGGTGGGGCCACCGGAGCAGCGTGTAAGTAAGTATATGCCGCAAGTTAAGCGACCCAGGGGTGAGGGTAGAAAGTACTGACAAGAAAGAGGAGCGGAGGGAGGTTGAGTATATTGTCCTTTAAAGGTTTGCAGATGGAATGCAATGTGTGAGAGACTGTGGAAGATTTAAACCAATTTTTATGCATTAATCATTTTAAGATACGAGCAGATTGAAAGCAATTTTTAGGGACTGTAGTAGAGATTAAAGGTAATATTGTGGATCTTGGCACAGATTAGCATAAACACATATGTATATATACATATTAAAGGCTATGTAGTAGTTCATTATGAAATTTAAGGCCTGAAACAATGCAGCCTGCATTATGATTCTAATGTAAATACCAACCACCTTTTTTTTATATGTGTTTTGGCCTTAAAAGGGAAGGTGGAACTGGTCACAGCAACACACTAATAAATGTAATTAGTAGGCTGTAATTGCAATTAACTTGATAATAAAATTACAGGGCACTAGCTGTATATATATAACCTAAGGTTATGTCCACCATAAAATAAACTTTTAACATATTATAGAGGACCCTAGCCTACCTCCAACCATTACAATTCTTCATTCCCTCTGCGCTCTGACCTTGGCCCACTGCTGGAACTGCAGTAGGAGGCCAGACCAGCACTCGTCTCTGATTGGCTGATCTGAACACAGTTTGGAGACAGATTTCCGTGATTCATTGATTTGGCGGGAATTCCTGCTTTTCCAACCCTTATAGTTTATTCCTATGCCCCAAAATGGCGAGGAAAAATGGGTTGTGTCTGTGTTTATGGTGGGACTAAGGGCACCAGGTTCTTTGGGCCTACAGGCTCTGAGGTGTATCCGCCACTGATTAATTCTGATTAGAAAAAAATTTGATGGTTACTATACCAATCAGATTATTTCTAAAGAATAACTAATCTCCTTGGTTACAATCAGCTTTTTTTTTTTTTTTTTAGAAAGAATCTATGTGTTAACCAATCAGATTATTTTCCAATCAGAATTAATTACACATCAGTTCTTCCAGAAAGCTACCAATAAGATTATTTCTAACAAGATGATTGTAACCATTCTGATTAGATACAATCAGTTCTTTCAGGGAGTATCTTATTGCTATACTAACCAATCAGATTATTTTCCAATCAGAATTGGTTTCAATCAGCTTATTTCATAAAGAGTCTATTGGTTAGAACCAATCATATTTTTCTAAAAGAATCTGATTGTAAACCAATCTGATATGAAAGAATCAGATTATCTGTCCCCTGACCATTTCCCGTCCAGGTCCCAGAGCCATTTACCAGTAAGTTACTATCTCTTATATACAAAATTTTTAAATTCTAATTTTCTAAAATTTCGGTGACCCTCGAAGATAGAAGTGTAATCTCGAAAACAGTTGATCGTGGATTATGTACGTTTTTACCCAGACCATTTTCCAGGTCCACAGGCGGAACAGATTTAGCAGTTTCGCCCATCATCCCAAAACCCTGGATTTAAATATCTCCTGTATAGATTATTAAAACAAATCATAAACAAAACAGAAAAAGGTGTAGTGTATACAACAAAATATAGATGGATAATGTCTGTCTTATCTATGATGTTAGGCTGCATTTATGTATATTTAACATGTATTTCTAAAGCACTGACACTTCCAGTACAATCCCAAAAGATTGTGTAATTACGTCAGGTCCCCTCTAATACCTATTGGGGTAAACCCAATAGGTTCGGCTTCTGCCTCTGTGATATTGTGTAACATATTCATTTAGGGATGTGACACTATATAAACGGATACCAACAAGCACTCCACGGTTTCATAAAAGATTTATCCAGTGGCGGGATTACAACGACCAAGATATGTTAGTGCCTTACGGTACCCAGTGCAAAGAAGAGTAGCAGGCAAAAGTCCCAGTGTTGGGCAAACCAAAGTTTCAGACTTTTGCTGTTACTCTCTCTTGCACTGATAACCGTAAGGCACTTAACACTTTACTGTATGCACTTTACCGCTGGGTTCTTCCCAGCTCACTCGGATACTATCTTGGTCGTTTTGTGAAGCGGCTGTTCCCCCCTTTGTGGGGACTTCTGAGGTTCGTTCATGCTGTTGGTATTGTCTGGTTGGGTCCCCCAAATTCTCCATTTTTTTAGTAAAGTAATGGCTGCTTCCTCTGAGTTTATTGTGTGGTAAGTTTCTTCATATTTGATCATAAGGCGTAATGGGAATCCCCATGAGTACTGTATTTTCCTTGCTCTTAGGACATTAGTTACTTCTGAAAATTGCCTTCTCTGGGTAATGGTGTGTGGGGCCAAATCTGCCAGGAATATTAGTTTCTGATATTCCAGTGGTAATGTTGAGGGGTTCCTCATTTCTTTAACTAATCTGTCTTTTATCTGGAAAAAGTGTAGTCTTAGTATAACGTCTCGTGGTGCTTGTGCTGGCGCATACCTAGATTTAGGCAGTCTGTGTATACGGTCCACCACCAAGTCCAATTCCGTAGCATCTGGTAAAAGTGTCTTAAACAATTTTTGTGTGTATTCCATGAGCTGGTTATTCTTTACCAACTCCGGGACATTTGTGTGTATTCCATGAGCTGGTTATTCTTTACCAACTCCGGGACACCTCTTATTTTAAGGTTGTTTCTACGGGATCTATTTTCCAGGTATTTTAATATATAGAATATTTTTTAAAGTGATATTAAGTGATATAATCTTCAGTTTTTTAAAATATTCTCTATTAATATTATACATCATATATATATATATATATAATATACATCATATTTTCCTAAAGCATTGCAACCAGTAATTTTGTTTTAGAGATTTGTCTCTATTAATACACAGGAGGGAGCTGTATTTTGTTTAAGAAGAAAGCTGTATAATTTAGAAGGAGGAAGCTGTATTATGTAGTAAGAGGGAACTGTATTATGTAGAAAGAGGAAGCTGTATTATGTAGTAGGATAGCTGTATTATGTAGAAATATGAAGCTGTATTTTGTAGAAAGAGAAAGTTGTATTTTGTAGAAGGAGAAAGCTGTATTATGTAGAAGAAAGGAGCTGTGTAATGTTGAAGGAGAAACCTGTATTATGTAGTTGGAGGGAGCTGGGCGAGTGGTGGTAGGAGAGAGGGAAGGGGCTAGCATAGTGGACAGGGAGGCATGTATAGTAAAGTGTGTAAATAAATTAAAGGATCATAATATAAAATGTATATTTACAAATGCAATAAGCCTGGCTAAAAAAGGGAGAATTGGTTATAATTGCTTTGACTGAAATGTATGATGTAATGTAGGCATAATGGAATAAAAAGTTGTGCCTCATGGTATAGTAGCTATTCCCTGGGGGACTGGAGCTGGTTAGGAAAGGATTAAGGGACTCAGAAGGAAGCTAATTATCATAAGGCAGACGTAAAAGATCTTACCTGTTCCACAATTGGCTGGGTCCTGAAGGAACTTCTAGCGGGAATCGCCCAAGGGTTGATAAGGCAATGCAGATTTATCCGGGAGAAAAGCTGCGTTGTGCGTGTGTGCTGTATAATGGAGGACATACCCCGAGGAGGTGCGCCGCTGGAAACAGAGAGCAGTGGGCGTGGGTTTGGAAGCACTGAAAATCTGTGTAAAGACAGGCAAGCCAACTGCAGTCTCAGAATTGGAGGAGGCAACAGTACCAGAAACTACCTAGAGATAGACTAGAACTCGAACCCGAGCCCTGCGCCAAGCCCGGCGCCAATTAGTGACGTCAGCCGGCGCGCCAGTACAGGAATGAGCGCGCGGATGCCGGAATGGAGAGGACACTTACCTTCAATGCTGGCACACAGTCCCAACAGGAAGCCCTTGGATGGAGGAGAGCCCACAGTTCCTGGATGAAGAAGAGACCACAGGTACAAACTGAACTGGGTGGGAGGGTGAGGGTGGCATTCAAGATGTTTGGAAACTACGACTCCTAGCATGCTTTATTAGCTGGGAGTTGTAGTTTCCAAACATCTTGAATGCCAAGTTTCTACCCTAGGTTTATACTCGAGTCAACAACTTTTATTAGGATTTTTAGGGGAAATTGGGTACCTCAGTTTATACTCGGTCGGTTTATACTCGAGTATATACGGTATATTAAACAAGATTTGAAGCCAAATTAAAAAGATGAGACAAATGTCAATATTACATCTAAATGTAGGAAAATAAATGTAAAATTTATAATTTATAAATTCTGATGTGAAGAGGGAAATGGAAAGGAAGAGAATGGCATTTAAAATCTTTAAAGGGCATGTCCACCCCCAACTAAAATTTGTTCCAATGTTGAGCGCACTGTGTAGTGTTAAATGACCCCTTCCTTTCTATTCTGCTGCATATGCTTGTCCTGCCTTGTCAAAATACAGTACAGGAAACTGAAAAGTATGAACATTTTACTAGTGTAATCCATTTCTGCCTCTAACTATTCCAATAAGAGGTTTCTGACATGCACAGTGGAGTCCCCCCCGCCAACCTCTGATGTAATTCCAATATTCAAAAAAAGTAGTCGTTCACTGCATGGTAATTACAGACCTGTAAGTGTAACTTCAGTAGAGGGGAAGATACTGGATAGTTTGATACAGGAAAATATTCTACCTTAGTATTTTTATATGTAGCAATTAGCATGGCTTTGTGAGGAACAGATCTTGTCAAACTAACTTGCCTGGCTTTTATAAGGAAATTAGTAGGATTTTGCTAAGACTTTTGATACAGTCCCCTTTTGGCAACTTAAATATAAGGTAAAGCTGGGTACACACTTGCCAGGTTTTTAAAAGATGACAGACAGGATGACTAGTGAAACGTCTTCAAAAACAAAACATTTTTTTTAAAACTCATTTTTATTTTTTAATAAACTATTTACAACATATCTGTTAAGTATTGTTTCATTTTACATTTCCAGTGTTTTGCAGCTTTATTACATATTAAGTCTTTGATTACATCTCAAAGGTTTATCTAGTCATACATATATCATATCAATGAGTATATTCCAATTACTGTTTGTGGATTATTGCTTGGTTACTTTAATTTAGCCTGTATTAAGGTAGGGTAGGAGGGGTGGAGTGACTTAAAATGAAAAACATAAAATTAAATGACATATTCCCCTGGTTTCCCAGTCAGTACTGCCAGTGAAATTTGCCAGCTGGGGGTATAGTTGGTTGTGCCAAAGTGCAGTTTCAGGAGGGATCCCAGAGTATCGTATTTTGTTTGTTTCTTTCCATACCTGTACATCTGGGTGTGCAATGTAGTGGATGTGTCGACTAAATGTTTGTTTGGTGCTTCAGCTGTTGTTAGAATGGATTCAATGCTATATGAGGCTAGCATATATTCCGCTGGAGGGGTACAAGATAGTACATACGAAAATTTGGTATTGTCAGTCCAGCGCATTCCTGCTGCTGCAGTTTGCTTAATTTAAGCCAGGCTCTTTTCTTTAACTAGATAAATGATGTTAGCTGTCCATTGATATCTGTTGGTGAGTGTTCCACAATATAAAGGATTTTGGGGAGAAGAATCATTTTTACAAGATTTATTCTGCCTATTAGGTTAAGGGGAAGTTAAAACCATGTCTGTATTTTGTTTTTTAATTTTCTTTAAAATCTTTCAGAGTTTTGGATATCCATATGCCAAGGTATTTGAACTTGGTTACTATGCGGATTTGCCAGGGTAGTGTGGTTGCCAATTTCTGCCAGTTGATATATAGTCCTGAATATAAGCTGTATCTATTTATTATTTTGGCTGTACGATTTAGTGAGGGTCCGGTGTCTGATAGATAGAGAATTATATCGTCCGCATATAGTCCAATCAGATCAGTGTGTGTATTTCTGTTTAGTCGTTGCTTGATCAGCGAGGAGCTGTATTGCTAAGGCCTCGATGGCTAGCAAGAAGAGATACGGTGAGAGAGGACATCCTTGTCTTGTCCCTCGATGCAGTGGGAATGGTTCAGATTGATGTCCATTTACTAGGACTGTTGCTCCTGGTGATGAGTAGAGCAGTCAAATCCAATGTATATATTTGGGGCCAAAGCCGAATCTCTTCATACAAGCCCATAGGAAGTCCCATTCCACAGAGTCGAAAGCCTTGCAGGCATCTAATGAAGGAATAGCTCTGTCTCCTATTTCATCATGCAGGAATTGTGTATGTATTTGTGTTCGTCTGATATTTATGGACGTGCTTTTTCCCGGAATAAATCCTGTTTGGTCTGGATGGATCATTGCATTTATTACTTTTATTAGGCGGTTGGCTAATATTTTAGTAAGGATCTTGTAGTCACTATTGAGAAGTGATATAGGTCTGTAGACGCTATGTTCTAGTGGATCTTTGTTTGGTTTCAAAATAAGAACTATTGTGGCATCTGACATTGATGTAGGGAGTCTTTGATTTTCATAGGTAGCATTGAATGTGATTAATAGTTGTTCAGTAAGGGTCTCGCTATATTTTTTGTAAAATTCGGTTGGGAGACCATCTGGTCCGAACGCTTTCCCTGAGTATAGTTCTGTTAGGGCCTCTGCTACTTCTTCAAAGGTAATTTCTGCTTCCAGTTGTTGTACTTGTGAAAATTGTAATTGAGGGAATTGTGACATTTGCTGATATTCCAAGTTTTCATTTAATGAATATTGTGATTTGGCTCGGTATTATAGTTGAAAGTATCTCGCAAAGGAGTTTAGGATATCTTTTGTTGATGTTACTTGTCCCTCTGTTGGATCTTGAATGGTTTATATTATTTGTTGAATGTTATTGAGTTTTTTAAGACTGGCTAATAATTTGGCTGAGATATTGCCTTGCTCATAATAATGTTGCTTTTGAAAGAAGTGTTTGCGATTTACTTTTTCTTTAAGTAGTATTTCATATTGTCTTTGTAGTTGTAGCCAATTTTTCTTTAGGATTTCTGTAGGGTTGGTGCAGTATATTTGTTTTGCTTTATTCAGTTGTGTTGTCAAATGTTCCTCTTCAAGATTGTTTTTTTATTGCGTTTATTGTAGAGTTCAATAAGCCTCTTGCATAGGCTTTAAAAGCATCCCATATTATATCTCTGGGGGTAAGATCATGATCAAGTTCAAAGTAAAGTTGTAGTTGTGTTTCTAGAGGGTCTTCTTCTGGGATGAGTGTTAGCCAGAAGGGATGTATCTTCAGTGAGCGGGCGTATATGCTGTTGTCTAATTTGTTTAATTCTAATAGAACTGGAGAGTGGTCTGGCACTCCTCTTGGGAGGTATAATATCTGTTGTACTTGTGGAGCTAGACAGGAGCCTCGATAGCACGTTGTGTGTTGCAGTCTGTGGGTTACGTATTCTCCATTCATCTAGCCAGTTGAGTTCGGCCACTGTTCGAGCCAGGTAATGTTTTTTTCCTGTGCTCCAGTTGTCGGTTGAGTCGTTGGATGTCTATCTAATGTGGTGGACATAAGCATGTTAAAGTCACCCATACATATTACTGAAGAATTGGGGTAGCTAAGTGCAAATGTTATCAATTTTTGTAGTGGCAGCGAGGTGGCAGGAGGCGGTTTGTATATTTTCAATATAACATATAGTTTGTTTTCTATCTCCAGAGCCACTCCGACATATCTTCCTTCTCGATCTTTTTGCATCTTTATTATTTTAAACTGTAATGTAAATTGAATTAGTATAGAAACCCCTCTTGAGAAGGTGGTGTTGGTGCTGTGTACTGCCCACGCCACCCATGGTTTATTTAGCCATCTCTGGTTATGTTGTATGTGGTGTGTCTCTTGGAAGCAGACAATATCAGGTTTGAGACTTTATAGTTTATCAAATACCTGCATTCATTTAAGGGGCTTGATGATTTCAGGACAGGGCTTTAATCTGATTAGGTTTTCCCATTTGCTTCTATATAGTTGGATATAGGCCATCTCCTTGCATGGGATAGGAGGCATGCAGAGGCCAGGTGAGGCGCAGGGAGGGAGGAGGGTAAAGGGAGTACAGGTCATTAAAGTATTTCTACAGTAGTCTTTGAGCTTCAGTTGATAGTGCGCTAATTACTGTATATAGATAACATAACAGTTGAAGATGGGCATAGCCATCTTTTCCTTTTTTAGGCTAAACATTAACATTATAATAAACAATTTTAAAATAACCATGTTACAGGGTAGCACAATTTTAGTGCGCATGTAACCTCTGACGAGCATTCTGTTGTCTAAAATTGCAGATATTATAGTTGTCCAGTTAGGGGACCTACTACTAGGGGAGTGGTGTAGAAGATAGGGGATTTACATGTTTACATATCTAGGATAAGATGGGGATGTGGAGGGAGACCGGGTGTTATTAACTTGTTAATAACTACTCAGATGGTCTTTCGTCATATATAGTTGAGGGGGTATATCTCTCAGTGTCTGGAGATATTATTTGTATATATTTAATTTACTCTGCTCGTTCTCCCCTCATAGAAGTGGTGTATTCGAGTATGGGTATATCTTACTACCCCTTGGTTGTGGGGTTGGGGTTCTTCTTTATTATAGTGTTTATAGTGGGAAAGGTGGGGGTACTATATCTGGACAGACATGTTTTGGTCCAGTTTTAAATTTCAGGGAGTGCTGATTTGGGTAGGTTGATTGTTATCAAATATATGAGATAATTTATAGATTATAGTTAAATTATATATTTGTATTTTAAACAATGTGTAAGGCACATTTTGAAAGTTCCAGCTTCGATTTTTATACATAGTACATTTAACAACAATATATGCTAAATTTTACCTAAAGTATACAGTATATATCAAATGTATCTGTATAACCATCTTTATACGTATATTTGATGTAAATGTCTCACTTTTATTCTTCTTGTATTATGCATATAGCATTTGACAGTTGCATCTTATATGTCTAGCGCCTGTTGTATCCATAGCACACACATGATCGTTGTCGATTGCCTCAAAGGGATAGGGGGAAAGTTTTATAGTATCAGTTATATCAGGCGCTCGGATCACACCATTAGGGCTGGTTGAGTGATTTACCAGTAATGGTGGTGTAACATTGCAATTACCACAGATTGCATGTGTCATCATCTCTGAGAAGAGTGTTATATACTGTAGTTACAGATCAGCTTTTAACACCATCCTTGACCATTTATCAGCAGTAAGTATAGTTTGTTAGTGTTTAGGTGTCATAAGTTGGGTAGTACAGGGTAGATGGTTAGTAGCCACTGTTTGGATCGGACCAGTAAGGTAGGTTTATATTGAAATGTCAGTATCCCTATAAACCAGTATCATCATTTCCAAGTGGGATGTTAGGTGCTGTTGGTTATTTGAATAGTTTAGTTTGGATAGAGAAAAGTGGGGAGGAGTAAGGTTCTGAGTCATGGTAGTGCTAACATTTGTCCTATTATAGTAGCGCAGATACATAGATTATACGGCAGGCATAAACAATTTAAATATATATATGATATTACACTATCTGTTCATTGGGGTTAGTACGGATTGAATAAATTATGATTTAAATTGACATTTGTATTTTTAACCAAAGTATACAGGACATCAGATGCATTCGTACAACCATCTTAAGTCTATTTGATGTGACATTTAAATGTCCCACATTTATTCTTAAATGTGGGACTTGGCAGCTGCATCCTATATGTCCTGTCTAGCATCTGTTGTATTCATAGCATATATTTGATCATTGTTCTCAACATATACAGAATCTGTGCATTTCTGTGCACTTCTTCTTATACTACTATATTTGTAACTTTTAATTATACATTTGCCACAGTGAAGAATAGCACTAGTGTTATAACATTCCATTGTGTCTTATTTCAACATAAAAGTAGTGTACGGGAATCCAACATGTTATATTAAACAGATCAAACCATCTTCATAAACAGGAATGTCGGAGACATCCACTATCTAGTACTGTATACACACTAGAGGCATTTACATATAGACCCAACATTATATATTTGGTTCAGAGCTTAGAGTACCTCCTATTAATTTTGTCATTCCCCCCCCCCCTAAAATATATCCGTGTTATCAATGGGTTCCTATCATATCCATAATATATATTTTACATACACATTTAGCGAGTTTGTTACGTTTTTAGTATTGGCCGACGTGGGCTATAGTATAAAGTAAGTATTTAACCAAGATACTCTGTATAGTCCATTCAATATTCAGGGCATACAGTATAGAGTTTGTGTGATGTCTTTTCCGTTTTCATTTTAAGTGAGTTTCTTTTATAATGTTTTATTACTCACTAAACATATATCCTATATGGGTTGGATAATGATAGATCAAGGGTGATCTATTTAAGGCAAATGTCAAAAGTTATGGTGGTTTTTATAGGGCTTAATAGGTGGCACATAGCGTTAATGTTTATACATACCAGTCACCTTGTAAATTGTTCGATAGATATTAGTAGTGTTCTCATGGTGTTCCATATAGAGGGGGTTCTCGTTTCCTCATAGGAGTCAATGATTAAATAAAATAACATTTGTGTGGGGGCAAGAATAGAGGTTTTAAGGCATAGCAAGGAATAATTCAGTCAGGGTCTGGGTGATCCTTGTCTTGGACTTGGGTCTCCTCTTTGCAGATGCGTGTCAAGCCATTCTGTGCATTCCTCTAGGGTATCAAAAAATAGGGTACGATTTCCAGATTCTACCCGTAGCCTGGCTGGCAAGATCATTGAATATTTTAGGTTTGCTTGTCGAAGCGGAAGTTTTACTGCCTGGTATGTGGATCTCTTTTTTGGAGGTCTGCCGAGAAATCCAGGAAGATCATAACTGGCGACCCATCTATGGTTATATGGTTCCTGTCTCGGTTGGCTCGGAGGATACAGTCCCTATCCTTGGCACTCAGAATCCGGGCGATCAAGGGCCTTGGTCTTGCGCGTGGCGGTGGAGCTCGTGTTGGCACACGGTGAGCTTGTTCTGCAGAGAACGTGGGGGAAAGACCAACATCAGGGAATGTCTGGGTGATCCAACTTTCTATGAACTCTTCCGCAGCATTGCCCTCTTTCCTTTCGGGTATTCCCACAAACCTGAGATTGTGTCATTTCATCCTATTTTCTAGATCTTCAGCTTTAAGGTATTGTACTTGAAGATATTGTTGGAGACTAGTTATTTCACGTGTTCACTAGGGTGGAGATGCGGCCTTCCGCCTCTGTACATCTCTGTCGCACTGCTTGTAAATCATGGCGGAGTAAGCTTAAATCGACCTTCACTTCCTCCATCATAACTGTTAAGGTTGACTTACTGTCCTGTATCACGGCTAGTAGGCGGGTCTGCATTGCCTGGATCTCTGATGGTGCTGTTGTAGTTTCCCGGTCTTCCACTGGTACATGAGTCCGGTTGCTTTTTGGCCATGTGAGTAGGGGAAGATGGCAGCGCTGTGAGGGCCGAGTCTGAGGTGCGTGCAAATCGTTGGAGTTTGGAGTCTGCTGCAGCGACTTTTTTCTCCCGGTGTCGTGTCATTCAGGCTAGAAGGTTCTCTGCACTATTTTATAGGGTTCTCAGTGTCCTGGACATTTCCGGAGTATAATTTATTGTAGGTAGACGGCGGGAGCTCGTTCCCCCTGCGACTTACTGCATGCTCGTCCAAGCCATGCCCCCCAGGAACAAAACTTTAAGTCCAGTTGATCTAACCGAGTACAACAGATATGCTACAAAATTGTTAAAATAATGCATTTTTCAGTCTTAGTATAGAGATAATTCTCTCTGAGTTTTGAGGTGCTGATATAAGGATGAAGACAATATCAATATATCATCTAAGTAGACAATGAGATTTTTTCCAAGAAAAATATATCCTTTACGAATACAAGGGCATTAACAAAGTCCTAGGGTTGTATTTACAAGCCTTGTTCATATTTGATGGTTTTACCCATGGATATGAATGGCCGAAAAAATTCTGAACATTTGAGTACTTGGGAATGCTTACATGGATTTGTTAGTAGAGATGATAGAGTTGAGTTTTAAAAGATTGAAAAATTAAAAACAAACCTAAAGGATGTCAGGTCATGGTAGACATTCATTTCAATTATAACAAAACTCCTAAAATTAATCTTTTCATTTATACCATGCAGGCAGACACTCAATAAGAACAAGGAAATGGATTGTTACATGTTGTCTTTCCAAGTAAGGGTCAAAATGATCTGAGATTGGAGATTATAAGGAAGATTGCAAGTGATTGAAGGTAATTAAAATACTTTATGGTATCGATATTTTATGGCTGCATCATGTAATACCGAATACTAAATAGGCAAAAATAAACAACAATACCATGCAGTATTTTTGACATGTAAAGAGACATTATCACCAATAATGCACTTTTTTACATATTCCCCTTTGTGTTGAATAATTTAAAGCAGTGGAATGTCCACCCTTAGTTTGCTGTGGAGGAACCTGTATCTTACCATCGTGATCGTCTTCTATGATCGCTTATCATCGGGTGAAGAGTGTGGTCCATCCCGGTTCGCGGGTCCTGGCTTCTCACGTGAGCCCCGATTTAGGCAGCAATAATGTTTTCCGTTTTGTTGTGACAAGGAACCCAGGGAATACTACTGAACGAGAATTAATGGACATTGTACCTAAGTGACTCAGTGTACTATATGGATGCTGGACTACGGTATAAGCATTTGGGGACGCCCAGTGAGAATAGGTTTCTATTTTATATAGTATTTATTGTTAATATGGGTGGTTTTATCGTTGTTACATATATCTTTCACTTAGTGTGAGAATAGGTTGTAAGGGGAATGTGTAACTGATTAATTTGGATGTCAATAAACAGTGTTTTGCATATTTTGGACCTCAATGGGATTGTGCCTATGTTAAAGGGTCTTTTTCGTGAGTGGGCCCACTTTGAGCCCTCTTTCATTTTATGGTAGATTCACTTGTTACCCTTAAAGGCACTGCTAGATTTGTAGCATTTTCTCAATGTTCCTAGTAACTTAAGGGAACTGTGCCACATCAGACCAAGTATAGACAATTCAGGTGTCAAAAACCCTAGGAACACCCCTGCTTGCAGGAGGAGGAGATTATTTGCCAAAAATGCTTCTAACATTACTTACATGGCACAGTCCAGAGGAGCCTAGAGTGGGTGGACATGTCCTTTAAAGATTCCCTTTAAATATACTGCAAAGCAATTTTTCTACCTTTTTCTAACTTTTTTCTTGCATTGACACACCACTTTACTGCCACAATGGGAGCAGCAATAAACACTGATGTGAACACCTTTTGACCAAGTCCATTTTTTGAATTTTTGAAATTGAGCTCTTTTTTAAGTTGTGTGTCACCAATATGTGTATCATTGTATGACTTACAGCATTTGTCATTACAGTCATTGCCATTACTCTGTTGAAACAATAAAATACACATGCACAACCTTAAGGTACAGTATTGCATGTTATCTGCATATACACTATTAATAAATACACAGCACAGAGCTGTGCTAAGATCAGGTTCACTTCATTATCCTCCTTTTGCAGCCCTGTACTGTGTAACTATTAAAGGTTTAATGTTAAAGGACAATTATACTCACCTTCCCTCCACTCATCTTCCTTAATCAGTACTTTCTACCCAGGGTGAGGACCTGAACCCCTAGGTCCTCACCCCTGGGTTCGCTTAACTTGTGGCATATACTTAATCCAGGGAGCTCCGCCCCCTCCTGCCCGTCAGCGATGAGGCCAATAGGAAGACACGCTCTACAACGAGCATGCCTTCCTATTGTTGCGCAAGCAGAGGAGGAGGGGTGGGGCCTACCGGAGCAGCGTGTAAGTAAGTATATGCCGCAAGTTAAGCGAACCCAGGGGTGAGGGTAGAAAGTACTGACTAAGAAAGAGGAGCGGAGGGAGGTTGAGTATAATTGTCCTTTAAAGGGTTTGCAGATGGAATGCAATGTGTGAGAGACTGTGGAAGATTTAAAGCAATTTTTATGCATTAAATCATTTTAAGATACGAGCAGATTGAAAGCAATTTTTAGGAGACTGTAGTAGAAGATTAAAGGTAATATTGTGGATCTTGCGACAGATTAAGCATAAACACATATGATATATACATATTAAAGGCTATGTAGTAGTTCATTATGAAATGTAAGGCCTGAAAACAATGCAGCCTGCATTATGATTCTAATGTAAATACCAACCAGCCTTTTTTTTATATGTGTTTTTGCCTTAAAAGGGAAGGTGACACACCTAATAAATGTAATTAGTAGGGCTGTAATTGCAATTAAACTTGATAATAAAATTACAGGGCACTAGCTGTATATAATATAACCTTAAAGGTTATGTCCACCATAAAAATAAACTTTTAACATATTATAGAGGACCCTAGCCTACCTCCAACCATTACAATTCTTCATTCCCTCTGCGCTCTGACCTTGGCCCACTGCTGGAACTGCAAGTAGGAGGCCAGACCAGCAGCTGCGTCTCTGATTGGCTGATCTGAACACAGTTTGGAGACAGATTTCCGTGATTCATTGATTTGCGGGAATTCCGCTTTTCCAACCCCTTTAGGGCTAGGCCACACTGCTGCGTTTTTTTTGCGTTTGCGCTTGCGTTTGCGTTTGCGATTGCGCTTGCGATTTTTCGAAATTATTGAAAACGCGGCAACGCAAAAAAAACGCGCGTTTTTCGATGCGTTTGCGTTTGCGTTTTGCGTTCTGCATTTTTAATCGCAATCGCATGCGATTTCCTATACTTATTGAAGAAATCGCAAGCGCAAACGCAAAAAAATCGCACATGAAATCGCATGCGATTGCGATTGCGTTTGCGTTTGCGTTTCAGTGTGGCCTAGCCCTTATAGTTTATTTCCTTCCCCAAAATGAGAAAATGGGTGTGGTCTGTGTTTAGGGGTGGGGCTAAGGGCACCAGGTTCTTTGGGCCTACAGGCTCCTGAGGTGTAAATCCGCCACTGATTAATTTTGATTAGAAAAAAATTTGATTGGTTACTATACCAATCAGATTATTTCTAAAATAAATAACTAATTCTCATTGGTTACAATCAGCTTATTTTTTTTTTTTTTTTAGAAAGAATCTTATTGGTATACCAATCAGATTATTTTCCAATCAGAATTAATTACAATCAGATTCTTCCAGAAAGCATACCAATAAGATTATTTCTAAAAGTATCTGATTGTAACCAATTCTGATTAGATACAATCAGGTTCTTTCAGGGCGTATCTGATTGCTATACTAACCAATCAGATTATTTTCCAATCAGAATTGGTTTCAATCAGCTTATTTCATAAAGAGTCTAATTGGTTAGAATACCAATCATATTATTTCTAAAAGAATCTGATTGTAACCAATTCTGATATGAAAGAATCAGATTATCTGTTCCCCTGACCATTTCCCAGGTCCCAGAGCCATTTACAGTAAGTTACTATATCATTTATACAAAATTTTAAATTCTAATTTTCTAAAATTTCGGTGACCCTCGAAAGATAGAATGTGTAATCTCGAAAAACAGTTTGATCGTGGATTTATGTACGTTTTTCCCAGACCATTTTCCAGGTCCACAGGCGGAACAGATTTTAGCAGTTTCGCCCATCTCTCAAAACCCTGGATTTAAATATCTTCCTGTATAGATTTATTAAAACAAATCAATAAACAAAACAGAAAAATGTGTAGTGTTATACAACAAATATAAGATGGATAATGTCTGTCTTATCTAGATGTTAGGCTGCAGTTTATGTATATTTAACATGTATTTCTAAAGCACTGACACTTCCAGTACAATCCAAAAGATGTGTGTATATACGTCAGGTCCCCTCTAATACCTATTGGGGTAAACCCAATAGGTTCGCTTCTGCCTCTGTATATTGTGTAACATATTCATTTAGGGGATGTGACACTAATAGTAAACGGATACCAACAAGCACTCCACGGTTTCATAAAAAGATTATCCAGTGCGGGATACAAACGACCAAGATAGTGTTAAGTGCCTTACGGTTACCCAGTGCAAGAGAAGAGTAGCAGCAAAAGTCCCAGTAGTTGGGCAAACACCAAAGTTTCAGACTTTTGCTGTTACTCTTCTCTTGCACTTGATAACCGTAAGGCACTTAACACTTTAGCTGTATGCACTTTACCGCTGGGTTCTTCCCAGCTCACTCGGATACTATCTTGGTCGTTTTGTGAAGCGGCTGTTCCCAACCGATCGGAGTGCCGAAAAATGACCGTCTCGGCTCCCTTTACTTGAAGTAGAGGCTATTCTTCTTTTAGGCTGGGTACACACCAGCTGATATTTTTGGCCGACTGACCAATCCGCGGTCCGGATCGGAAGAACGGACAATCAGATGTGTCGGTAAATCACGATCAATCATGCGGTTCCCTATGGGACCGCACGATCGATCCCACGAATTGCTGTGACCGACAGACATTTGTCCTGGCCGAGAGCTCGTAGCGAGCGATTGCACGGGACAAATAGTCCCTTTGTGTGTACCCAGCCTTAATCTCAGCAAGACTATTAGCAATAATATTATCAACTTTAGCCATGATATATCTCAATTATTATCCTCCACTATAATTTTTAAATGTTACCTGTAAATCTGAATGTTGGATATTGGGAACAAACTGTAGCTGGAAATATTATAACTACACACTCCAGATACATCTGGGAAAGCCAGGCATTGGGATTTTTATTGCTAGTTCCAATCAAATAGTGAAAGGCCAAATTTTACACTGCTCCATTACTCACGTTGGAAGTGCAAAGATAACCACAGAATATACAAACTAAATTCCTAAATTTTTAAATTTGAATTTTCACAAACTTAATTAAATGAGGGTCACAAACACACTTCAGTCCACTCTCATCTGCTACTGCACACATTCTCCACCACCTGTAAAGGTAGATACCTTTTCAGGAACCCTACCTTAATAGAAAGCCCAAATGCTTAAGAGAAGGAAGTTTATTGTAGTTGCTTACCACAGAATAAATCACTCCATGACAGCATCAAGAGCTCTCCCTTTTAAGGAAGTTACATCGGTTTGTATAAACATTATTCTCACTATAGTTTTAATAACACTGTGTCATACAATACATTATAAAGCAATTGTATGTCCCTTACAGATAACAGTTTCAGGCCAAGTTATTAAAATGATAGGAGGTATCTAAATAGTTTTCCTGCCGAGCGTTCGGCCGGGAAAAATGTCCGTCGATCGCGTCAAATTCGGCCGTGGCAGAATTTGCAAACGATCGATCCTGCGGTCCCATAGGGAACTGCACGATCAATCATAATTTACCAACACGTCCGATCCTTACGAACAATCAAGGTCGGTCGCGGCCGGCCACCCCACACCAGGAGATAAAAACAGAGAATCTGCTGTTTTGTGTACCAAGCCTTATGGGGATTATATTTACTTTAATGCTAATAACTAGTAAATTAATTTACAGTTTGTTTGTAGGGGGATGCTTTCAGATTATGGAGTGATTTACTATATTCTGTTGTAAGCAACTACGATAAACTTCCTTCTCTGTTTAAGCATTTGAAATGGGCTTTGTCTCTAGATTTATTAAGGTATGGTACCTAAAAAGTTATTTACTTTTAAACATTTCATCTGCATATCCTTTAAAATTACCCCTTCAATAGTTACACATATAGAAACAACATAGTAAGGAGCTGCAAAAGTGAGGATAATGAATTGAACCTGATATTAGCACAGCTCTGTGCAATGCACTTCTCAATAGTGTACCTATCTGAAAGTAAATGAGACCTTCACTATCTGTAGGTGAATTAAACCTTCAGAGCAGATTAAACTGGCTCCACATTTTTGTTAATACCCCAATAAAGCACTGATACACTGACTCAGCTAGCATGAAATCTGACTGAAATCCAGTGTAGTGAGACTCCATTGGGTACAGATGTGCGATACATGACTGCCCAAACAACCATTACAATCGGTTCACACATAGACATTTGGTAGGGCACGGTGCTTCATCAACAATGCCTGACTGAACGCCTTTACACAAACCAATTGTTGCTCATAACTGTTGTTCATTGGAAGGTTGTGCGTTGTGCATCTGTACAAAGTTTAAGACTGGAAAAAGTGACAAAATCTACTGTTTATAAATGACAGGAAAAAAACGAAGTGGTCAAACATATTGTTTTACATTGAAGGAATTATATTTTATTTCTACCATTTTAATTCTATAGTAATTAAAAAGTTTTGTGTGAATGTGGTGATCTGTAGGTTTTCTCTAAGCAATGTGCTTGTGTGCATGTACACAAAACTATGACCACAGAGTACATGCTGAATTTTCACTCACAACCCTAAACAAATCTGCTTTGACTACTCAAAGCACCACTAAACGTAAATTCCTTCCCACTATTTTGCATTAATAATAGCATGAGAAGTTGTACTGTCAGTTCTAAACTGCCTGCCTGCCTTAAGCTGGGTACACACAGTAACGATAATGCCCCGATACCGTCGGATCCGACGGTATCGGGGCTTTATTGTTATGTGTTTACGCTCGTTTCCCGAACGAGCGCGCGACCACCAAACGATCGGGTTGGCTGAACACTCATTCGGGAAAGGCCGAAAATTTCCATCGGCCGCGCTAGACTCCCTATAGAGGAGTCTAGAACTACATTTCAAGTCCAGTTGATCTAATTGAATACAACAGATATTTTCCATTGAGAACTTTTGTGTTTTGAACCTCATCCTGTGTAAAAATTGCAGCCAGTCCTACTTTATTCCCTTTGTATTAAACAACTCTACAACCAACTACATGGCTAGATGTAAAAGAGTTCTGTTGAGGAATCTGTATTTGTTTCCTGCTGAAAGACAAAAAAAGCAGTGTTGCATTTTGTCTTTGCTTCCTAAATGCTGAGTTGTTTCCTGACCCTGTGCTACAACCCAAATATGTTTCCTAATTCCTGTTGTTTTCTTTCCTAGTGTGAATGAGCCATGATTGTTGGTAAATCATGGACTTTTGTAGTTCTGACTGGGTAAAAATAGTTCCATTTGCTTGAAACAAAGTTCTAGGGGCTAAGACTGAAAAAATTGCAACAACATATTATCTGCTTCTCAGGACCCCAAGCAGATAAATTAGATTTTCTAGATGGCGAGGCCACATAGGTACTTTCTAGCACTCTGATTTATTAGAGTAATTGATATCGTAACATATTACACAAGGTTAAATAAAGACATACGTCCATCAAGTCCAACCTTTTCATCCTCCTTTTTATCCTACCTAACAGTTGATCCAGAGGAAGGCAAAAAAATCCAGCTAAAAAAGGGGGGGGGGATTCCTTCCTGACTCCAAACGGCAATCGGAAAGTATCCCTGGATCAACCAGAACAACAGTATATGTAATACCAGTAATTCTCAAAAATGTTTAGCTTTATTTTTAGAAACTTATCCAGATCACTTTTAAAGCTATTCAATGAACTTTCCATTACCACATCTGCTGGAAGACAGTTCCACAGTTTAACTGCTCTCACTGTAAAGAAACATTTCCTAACCTGTTATTTAATACTATATGTTAACTAAGGGTGAGAAGCATTTTCCTTGTGGTTTCTCCACACAAACAACTTTAGTTCAGTTGAAATTATCAATATTTGTTAAATAGTTAGTTTGTGTAATGCCTTCTTAGTTATTCTACATATTCTCTCCCATTTTGAATAACCAGTTGATTCCATACCCTTTGCTGTTCCCTGCTGTTCCTGCTGTTGACATTAGTAAGCTGACATTTCAGGTTCTAACAGTCCTTCTTCTTCCCAGGATGCACCACTTCCTTGGAATGTTCCTAACAGTTATTTTTACTGATTGGCTGTTGGATGGGTCAAACATGCTCAGATCTCTACTGAGCAACTGAATCAACCCAGGCGCTGGGTCAAGGGAAAGACCATAACGGTCTCTACTAGGGGTCCTGCAAACAGGAAGTCAATATTTTGGTTTCATTTATTTATACACAGACAAAATGCTAAATGGGCAGGTTAAGGTCATTGACATGAAAAAATACTGCACTGAACTGTATTTGCACTGAACTTCCCCTTTAAACTGCCTACAGACCCTTTATTGTCACACTTGAAATATTTGTTAATAGATCAATTTCAACTGTTTTTTTCCCACCAAACTTTGCTAAGGTTTTTCATTTTTGTATTTATAAAGAGATGAATTTTCAGCACTAATACTGCTAAAAATGCAGTGAAAAGTAATGTTACTGTGGTGAACTAGACAACTGAAACCAGTACATTTCCTATTTCCAGCTCAGGGCATGATAATTGTAACCAGGCAAGACACCCTGGCGCCTTTGAGAAATAGGCTAATTCACACAGAGCAGGATATGTACAATGGGAAATTTGTTTTTTTATTGCCCATTTCTGGAAACTATAATTCGTCCCAACTATCACTGCACCGTTTTTCTGCTGACCTGTCCCCTATTTCTTTAGATATCCAGTCTGAAACATCTTACATTTCAGCTTTCAGTCAAGTGCCTTAGTATCTTTTCTGTTATGTATAGTGTTGCTGTAGCTGGAATGGTGACAGTTTGTGTGTGAACTGCATATTCCAACTCCAATGCTGCCTCATAGGGATTACTGACCATGCTTGCCCTCACAGAGAGTCAGATAGTCTGTCAGGGGACTGGGGACTGAGGGACTGAGCTTGAGAAAAATAAGTACTGGAAAAATAAGTCATGCAGCAACATAAACACATCACAGTAAGTGCTGCTTTCATGTATTCATTTATAGATTGAAATTATAGAAATTTTTTCAGTGAACACCTAGCATTGTTTTCAAAAATAAATATGTTAAATAGTGTCAAACTCTTCCAGTAATAGAGTATATACCATAATTTATACTGATTTTTCTTTTAATTCTTTATTGTCATGGGATGAAGGATAAAGCAGTCATTTTCTCCCTTTTAATTAGTAAGTAGAGATGGTAGTGAGTACATTAATTGTCAGCCTAGTTATTTATTATATGTGCAATATCTTGGACTTGGGGCAAAATTATTTTAAAGGATATGTACAGTGGAAAATTTTATAATTCTTTCTTTTTTCATAATTCAGGGCATACAGTATAGAGTTTGTGTGATGTCTTTTCCGTTTTCATTTTAAGGGAGTTCTTTATAATGTTTTATTACTCACTAAAATATCCTATATGGGTTGGATATGATAGATCAAGGGTGATCTATTTAAGGCAAATGTCAAAAGTTATGGTGGTTTTTATAGGGCTTAATAGGTGGCACATAGCATTAATGTTATAACATACAGTCACCTTGTAAATTGTTCGATAGAATTAGTAGTGTTCTCATGGTGTTCCATATAGAGGGGGTTCTCGTTTCCTCATAGGGTCAATGATTAAATAAAATAACATTTGTGTGTGGGCGAAGAGATAGAGGTTTTAAGGCATAGCAAGGAATAATCAGTCAGGGTCTGGGTGATCCTTGTCTTGGACTTGGGGTCTCCTCTTTGCAGATGCGTGTCAAGCCATTCTGTGCATTCCTCTAGGGTATCAAAAAATAGGGTACGATTTCCAGATTCTACCGTAGCCTGGCTGGCAAGATCATTGAATATTTTAGGTTTGCTTGTCGAAGCGGAAGTTTTACTGCCTGGTATGTGGATCTCTTTTTTGGAGGTTGCCGAGAAATCCAGGAAGATCATAACTGGCGACCCATCTATGGTTATATGGTTCCTGTCTCGGTTGGTCGGAGGATACAGCCCTATCCTTGGCACTCAGAATCCGGGCGATCAAGGGCCTTGGTCTTGCGCTGGCGGGTGGAGCTCGTGTTGGCACACGGTGAGCTTGTTTGCAGAGAAAGTGGGGGAAAGACCAACATCAGGGAATGTCTGGGTGATCCAACTTTCTATGAACTCTTCCGCAGCATTGCCCTCTTTCCTTTCGGGTTCCCACAAACCTGAGATTGTGTCATTTCATTCTATTTTCTAGATCTTCAGCTTTAAGGTATTGTACTTGAAGCTATTGTGGAGACTAGTTATTTCACGTGTTCACTAGGGGTGAGATGCGGCCTTCCGCTCTGTACATCTCTGTCGCACTGCTTGTAAATCATGGCGGAGTAAGCTTAAATCACCTTCACATTCCTCCATCATAACTGTTAAGGTTGACTACTGTCCTGTATCACGGCTAGTAGGCGGGTCTGCATGCCTGGATCTCTGATGGTGCTGTTGTAGTTTCCCGGTCTTCCACTGGTACATGAGTCCGGTTGCTTTTTGGCCATGTGAGTAGGGGAAGATGGCAGCGCTGGGAGGGCCGAGTTGAGGTGCGTGCAAATCGTTGGAGTTTGGAGTCTGCTGCAGCGACTTTTTTCTCCCGGTGTCATGTCATTCAGGCTAGAAGGTTCTCTGCACTATTTTAAGGGTTCTCAGTGTCTGGACATTTCCGGAGTATAATTTATTGTAGGTAGACGGCGGGAGCTCGTTCCCCCTGCGACTACTGCATGCTCGTCCAAGCCATGCCCCCAGGAACAAACTTTAAGTCCAGTTGATCTAACCGAGTACAACAGATATGCTACAAATTGTTAAAATAATGCATTTTCAGTCTTAGTATAGAGATATATTCTCTGAGTTTTGAGGTGCTGATATAAGGATGAAGACAATATCAATATATCATCTAAGTAGACAATGAGATTTTTTCCAAGAAAAATATATCCTTTACGAATACAAGGGCATTAACAAAGTCTAGGGTTGTATTTACAAGCCTTGTTCATATTGATGGTTTTACCCATGGATATGAATGGCCGAAAAAATTCTGAACATTTGAGTACTTGGGAATGCTTACATGGATTGTTAGTAGAGATGATAGAGTTGAGTTTTAAAAGATTGAAAAATTAAAACAAACCTAAAGGATGTCAGGTCATGGTAGACATTCATTCAATATAACAAAACTCCTAAAATTAATCTTTTCATTTATACATGCAGGCAGACACTCAATAAGAACAAGGAAATGGATTGTTACATGTTGTCTTTCCAAGTAAGGGTCAAAATGATCTGAGATTGGAGATTATAAGGAAGATTGCAAGTGATTGAAGGTAATTAAAATGCTTTATGGTATCGATATTTTATGGCTGCATCATGTAATACCGAATACTAAATAGGCAAAAATAAACAACAATACCATGCAGTATTTTTGACATGTAAAGAGACATTATCACCAATAATGCACTTTTTACATATTCCCCTTTGTGTTGAATAATTTAAAGCAGTGGAATGTCCACCCTTAGTTTGCTGTGGAGGAACCTGTATCTTACCATCGTGATCGTCTTCTATTCGCTTATCATCGGTGAAGAGTGTGGTCCATCCCGGTTCGCGGGTCCTGGCTTCTCAAGTGAGGCCCGATTTGGCAGCAATAATGTTTTCCGTTTGTTGTGACAAGGAACCCAGGGAATACTACTGAACGAGAATTAATGGACATTGTACCTAAGTGACTCAGTGACTATATGGATGGGACTACGGTATAAGCATTTGGGGACGCCCAGTGAGAATAGGTTTCTATTTATATAGTATTTATTGTTAATATGGGTGGTTTTATCGTTGTTACATATATCTTTCACTTGTGTGAGAATAGGTTGTAAGGGGAATGTGTAACTGATTAATTTGGATGTCAATAAACAGTGTTTTGCATATTTTGGACCTCAATGGGATGTGCCTATGTTAAAGGGTCTTTTTCGTGAGTGGGCCCACTTTGAGCCCTCTTTCATTTTATGGTAGATTCACTTGTTACCCTTAAAGGCACTCGAGATTTGTAGCATTTTCTCAATGTTTCTAGTAACTTAAGGGAACTGTGCCACATCAGACCAAGTATAGACAATTCAGGTGTCAAAAACCCTAGGAACACCCCTGCTGCAGGAGGAGGAGATATTTGCCAAAATGCTTCTAACATTACTTACATGGCACAGTACGAGGAGCCTAGATGGGTGGACATGTCCTTTAAAGATTCCCTTTAAATATACTGCAAAGCAATTTTTCTACCTTTTTCTAACTTTTTTCTTGCATTGACACACCTTTACTGCCACAATGGGAGCAGCAATAAACACTGATGTGAAACACTTTTGACCAAGTCCATTTTTTGAATTTTTGAAATTGAGCTCTTTTTTAAGTTGTGTGTCACCAATATGTGTATCATTGTATGACTTACAGCATTTGTCATTACAGTCATGCCATTACTCGTTGAAACAATAAAATACACATGCACAACCTTAAGGTACAGTATTGCATGTTATCTGCATATACACTATTAATAAATACACAGCACAGAGCTGTGCTAAGTCAGGTTCACTCATTATCCTCCTTTTGCAGCCCTGTACTGTGTAACTATTAAAGGTTTAATGTTAAAGGACAATTATACTCACCTTCCCTCCACTCATCTTCCTTAATCAGTACTTTCTACCCAGGGTGAGGACCTGAACCCTAGGTCCTCACCCTGGGTTCGCTTAACTGTGGCATATACTTAATCCAGGGAGCTCCGCCCCTCTGCCCGTCAGCGATGAGGCCAATAGGAAGACCGCTCTACAACGAGCATGCCTTCATGTTGCGCAAGCAGAGGAGGAGGGGTGGGGCCTACCGGAGCAGCGTGTAAGTAAGTATATGCCGCAAGTTAAGCGAACCCAGGGTGAGGGTAGAAAAGTACTGACTAAGAAAGGGGAGCGGAGGGAGGTTGAGTATAATTGTCCTTAAAGGGTTTGCAGATGGAATGCAATGTGTGAGAGACTGTGGAAGATTTAAAGCAATTTTTATGCATTAAATCATTTTAAGATACGAGCAGATTGAAAGCAATTTTTAGGAGACTGTAGTAGAAGATTAAAGTAATATTGTGGATCTTGCGACAGATTAAGCATAAACACATATGATATATACATATTAAAGGCTATGTAGTAGTTCATTATGAAATGTAAGGCCTGAAAACAATGCAGCCTGCATTATGATTCTAATGTAAATACCAACCAGCCTTTTTTTATATTGTGTTTTGCCTTAAAAGGGAAGGTGGAAGGTGCACAGCTTTGGACACACCAATAATGTAATTAGTAGGGCTGTAATTGCAATTAAACTTGATAATAAAATTACAGGGCACTAGCGTATATAATAAACCTTAAAGTTATGTCCACCATAAAAATAAACTTTAACATATTATAGAGGACCCTAGCCTACCTCCAACCATTACAATTCTTCATTCCCTCTGCGCTCTGACCTTGGCCCACTGTGGAACTGCAGTAGGAGGCCAGACCAGCAGCTGGTCTCTGATTGGCTGATCTGAACACAGTTTGGAGACAGATTTCCGTGATTCATTGATTTGCGGGAATTCCGCTTTTCCAACCCCTTTATAGTTTATTTCCTTCCCCAAAATGAGAAAATGGGTGTGGTCTGTGTTTAGGGGTGGGGCTAAGGGCACCAGGTTCTTTGGGCCTACAGGCTCCTGAGGTGTAAATCCGCCACTGATTAATTTGATTAGAAAAAAATTTGATTGGTTACTTACCAATCAGATTATTTCTAAAAGAAATAACTAATTCTCATTGGTTACAATCAGCTTATTTTTTTTTTTTTTTAGAAAGAATTTATTGGTATACCAATCAGATTATTTTCCAATCAGAATTAATTACAATCAGATTCTTCCAGAAAGCATACCAATAAGATATTTCTAAAAGTATCTGATTGTAACCAATTCTGATTAGATACAATCAGGTTCTTTCAGGGCGTATCTGATGCTATACTAACCAATCAGATTATTTTCCAATCAGAATTGGTTTCAAGCTTATTTCATAAAGAGTCTAATTGGTTAGAATACCAATCATATTATTTCTAAAAGAATCTGATGTAAACAATTCTGATATGAAAGAATCAGATTATCTGGTCCTGACCATTTCCAGGTCCAGAGCCATTTACAGTAAGTTACTATATCATTTATACAAAATTAAATTCTAATTTTCTAAAAATTTCGGTGACCCTCGAAAGATAGAATGTGTAATCTCGAAAAACAGTTTGATCGTGGATTTATGTACGTTTTTCCCAGACCATTTTCCAGGTCCACAGGCGGAACAGATTTTAGCAGTTTCGCCCATCTCTCAAAACCTGGATTTAAATATCTTCCTGTTAGATTTATTAAAACAAATCAATAAACAAAACAGAAAAAATGTTAGTGTTATACAACAAATATAAGATGGATAATGTCTGTCTTATCTAGATGTTAGGTGCAGTTTATGTATTTAACATGTATTTCTAAAGCACTGACACTTCCAGTACAATCCAAAAGATTGGTGTATATACGTCAGGTCCCCTCTAAACCTATTGGGGTAAACCCAATAGGTTCGCTTCTGCCTCTGTATATTTGGTAACATATTATTTAGGGGATGTGACACTAATAGTAAACGGATACCAACAAGCACTCCACGGTTTCATAAAAAGATTATCCAGTGCGGGATACAAACGACCAAGATAGTGTTAAGTGCCTTACGGTTACCCAGTGCAAGAGAAGAGTAGCAGCAAAAGTCCCAGTAGTTGGGCAAACACCAAGTTTCAGACTTTTGCTGTTACTCTTCTCTTGCACTTGATAACCGTAAGGCACTTAACACTTTAGCTGTATGCACTTTACCGCTGGGTTCTTCCCAGTCACTCGGATACTATCTTGGTCGTTTTGTGAAGCGGCTGTTCCCAACCGATCGGAGTGCCGAAAAAATGACCGTCTCGGCTCCCTTTATGAAGTAGAGGCTATTCTTCTTTTAGGCTGGGTACACACCAGCTGATATTTTTGGCCGACTGACCAATCCGCGGTCGCGATCGGAAGAACGGACAATCAGATGTGGCGGTAAATCACGATCAATCATGCGGTTCCCTATGGGACCGCACGATCGATCCCACGAATTGCTGTGACCGACAGACATTTGTCCTGGCCGAGAGCTCGTAGCGAGCGATTGCACGGGACAAATAGTCCCTGTGTGTACCCAGCCTTAATCTCAGCAAGACTATTAGCAAAATATTATCAACTTTAGCCATGAATATCTCATATTATCCTCCACTATAATTTTTAAATGTTACCTGTAAATCTGAATGTTGGATATTGGGAACAAACTGTAGCTGGAAATATTATAACTACACACTCCAGATACATCTGGGAAAGCCAGGCATTGGTTTTATTGCTAGTTCCAATCAAATAGTGAAAGGCCAAATTTTACAATGCTCCATACTCACGTTGGAAGTGCAAAATAACACAGATATACAAACTAAATTCCTAAATTTTTAAATTTGAATTTTCACAAACTTAATTAAATGAGGGTCACAAACACACTTCAGTCCACTCTCATCTGCTACTGCACACATTCTCCACCACTGTAAAGGTAGATACCTTTTCAGGAACCCTACCTTAATAGAAAGCCCAAATGCTTAAGAGAAGGAAGTTTATTGTAGTTGCTTACCCCAGAATAAATCACTCCATGACAGCATCAGAGCTCTCCCTTTTAAGGAAGTTACATCGGTTTGTATAAACATTATTCTCACTATAGTTTTAATAACACTGTGTCATACAATACATTTAAAGCAATTGTATGTCCCTTACAGATAACAGTTTCAGGCCAAGTTATTAAAGATAGGAGGTATCTAAATAGTTTTCCTGCCGAGCGTTCGGCCGGGAAAAAAATGTCCGTCGATCGCGTCAAATTCGGCCGTGGCAGAATTTGCAAACGATCGATCCTGCGGTCCCATAGGGAACTGCACGATCAATCAAATTTACCAACACGTCCGATCCTTACGAACAATCAAGGTCGGTCGCGGCCGGCCACCCCACAGGAGATAAAAACAGAGAATCTGCTTTTTTGTACCAAGCCTTATGGGGATTATATTTACTTTAATGCTAATAACTAGTAAATTAATTTACAGTTTGTTTGTAGGGGGATGCTTTCAGATTATGGAGTGATTTACTATATTCTGTTGTAAGCAACTACGATAAACTTCCTTCTCTGTTTAAGCATTTGAAATGGGCTTTGTCTCTAGATTTATTAGGTATGGTACCTAAAAAGTTATTTACTTTTAAACATTTCATCTGCATATCCTTTTAAATTACCCCTTCAATAGTTACACATAAGAAACAACATAGTAAGGAGCTGCAAAAGTGAGGATAATGAATTGAACCTGATATTAGCACAGCTCTGTGCAATGCACTTCTCAATAGGTACCTATCTGAAAGTAAATGAGACCTTCACTATCTGTAGGTGAATAAACCTTCAGAGCAGATTAAACTGGCTCCACATTTTGTTAATACCCCAATAAAGCACTGATACACTGACTCAGCTAGCATGAAATCTGACTGAAATCCAGTGTAGTAGAGACTCCATTGGGTACAGATGTGCGATACATGACTGCCCAAACAACCATTACAATCGGTTCACACATAGACATTTGGAGGGCACGGTGCTTCATCAACAATGCCTGACTGAAAGCCTTTACACAAACCAATTGTTGCTCATAACTGTGTTTTGGAAGGTTGTGGGTTGTGCATCTGTACAAAGTTTAAGACTGGAAAAAGTGACAAAATCTATGTTTATAAATGACAGGAAAAAAAGAAGTGGTCAAACATATTGTTTTACATTGAAGGAATTATATTTTATTTCTCCATTTTAATTCTTTAGTAATTAAAAAGTTTTGTGTGAATGTGGTGATCTGTAGGTTTTCTCTAAGCAATGTGCTTGTGTGCATGTACACAAAACTATGACCAAAGAGTACATGCTGAATTTTCACTCACAACCCTAAACAAATCTGCTTTGACTACTCAAAGCACCACAAACGAATAACATTCACCAACGTATCCCCTAATTTTCCTTCCCATTTTGCATTAATAATAGCATGAGAAGTTGTACTGTCAGTTCTAAACTGCTGCCTGCCTTAAGCTGGGTACACACAGTAACGATAATGCCCCGATACCGTCGGATCCGACGGTATCGGGGCTTTATTGTATGTGTTTACGCCGTTTCCCGAACGAGCGCGCGACCACCAAACGATCGGGTTGGCTGAACACTCATTCGGGAAAGGCCGAAAATTTCCATCGGCCGCGCTAGACTCCTATAGAGAGTCTAGCGCGGCCGATGGAAACACACAGTCCCGAGCGTTCTCCTTATGAAGTTCATGAGAGAACGCTCGGGACTGTGTGTATGCAGATCTTTGAAAGATGGCAGACAGGATCTTGCAGATCCTGTCTGTCATCTTTCAGAAATCTGGACTGTGTGTACCTAGCTTTTAAGGGGCAGTTCAGTGGAAACTATCAATATTTGTTAAATTGTTAGTTTGTGTAATGCCTTCTTAGTTATTCTACATATTCTCTTCCATTTTGAAAAATCAGTTGATTTCATACACTTTGCTGTTCCCTGCTGTTGACATTAGTGAGCTGACATTTCAGGTTCTAACAGTCCTTCTTCTTCCCAGGATGCACCACTTCCTTGGAATGTTCCTAACAGTTATTTCTACTGATTGGCTGTTGGATGGGTCAAACATGTTCAGATCTCTATGAGCAAATGAATCAACCCAGGCGCTGGGTCAAGGGCAGGACCAAATGGTCTCTACTAGGGGTCCTACAAAGAGGAAGTCAGTATTTCGGTTGCATTTATTTATACCGTATATACTCGAGTATAAACCGAGTTTTTCAGGCTGAAAAATCAGCCTGAAAACTCGGACTCGCTTTATACTCGAGTCAACCACTTACCTGGGCATTCCGGCAGCCGCGCGATCCTTTTTGCACTGGCGCGGCGGGTGACGTCACTGCCCGGCGCCAAACCCGGCGCCGGGCAGTGACGTCAGCCGGCGCGCCGGTACAGAATGGGCGCGCGGCTGCCGGAATGCTGATACCGTACCTGCCGGGATGGATGGAGGAAGATAGAAGAAGAAGAGTCGTCCACAGGAGAAGAGTCCAGGAGAAGAGGCACAGGGAGAAGAGTCCAGGAGAAGAGTCCAGGAGAAGAGTCCACAGGGAGAAGAGTCCAGGAGAAGAGTCCACAGGGAGAAAAGTCCACAGGGAGAGAGTCCACAGGGAGAAGAGTCCCAGGGAGAAGAAAGAGTCCACAGGAGTCCACAGGGAGAAGAGTCACAGGGAGAAGAGCCCACAGGTACAAACTGAACTGAGGGGGAGGGGGGCATTGAAGATGTTTGGGAACTACAACTCCCAGCATGCTTTATTAGCTGGAGTTGTAGTTTCCAAAACATCTTGAATGCCAAGTGAGGGTGGCATTCAAGATGTTTGGAAACTACCATCCCAGCTAATAAAGCATGCTGGGAGTTGTAGTTTCCAAACATCTTGAATGCCACCCTCACTTGGCATTCAAGATGTTTGGAAACTACAACTCCAGCATGCTTTTTTAGCTGGGAGTTGTAGTTTCCAAACATCTTGAGTGCCAAGTTTCTACCCTCGGTTTATACTCGGGTCAATAACTTTATTAGGATTTTAGGTGAAATTGGGTACCTCGGTTTATACTCGGTCGGTTTATACTCGAGTATATACGGTACACAGACAAAACGCTGAATTGGCAGATTAAGGCCATTGGAATGAAAAAATACTGCTCTTTTTTCTCAAAAGCATATGTATTTTGACTGAACTTCCCCTTTAAGGCCTGAAATAATAGATTCGGGGGAGAAATCTCAAAATGGCAATACTGCAACAGTTATTTTTGGCCATACATTTTGCACTTTTAAATGTTAACTCCAGCAATCCCCCCCCCCAAAAAAAAACTTGTTTTAACATCATTACCCCCCACCCTGGCAGCCATTACCGAACAAGCACTTCTGAATATGTCGAACATACGAGAGATGGGGCAAGGGATTGGCTGTTTGTAAGTTCTTATAACTGCGTAGGCGCATTGGGAAAAGTTTAAAAATTAAGTGGGGTTTTGGTAGGTAATAATGCTAACAACACTTAGGTTTTTTGACCGGAGTTACCCTTTAATAGAAGGGTTGGGAATATAGTTTACATTTATTTAATGCTGAATATTACTATCCAGTGTTACAATTTTTAAGAATACAAACTTCTCAAGACTCAATGCCCAGCTGGTGTTCATATATTTTATAGGTAAAATCAAATGTAAATAAGCTATGTTTACCATCACCTTTTATTTTACATTTTTGGAAACTTTAAATTATTGAGCCTTGAGCTTTCCACAAAACTAGGGACATTCAGCGAAGATGTTCTTTACTTTTTCTGTTCTACAACAATATCAATAACAATATTCAACCATAAAAATATACCCATGCCAAGATCTGAATTGAAAATTGCCATATTTTTCATGTTAAATTGCAGTGACTTTTCCATCTACCGTACATTTTAATCTGAAATGAATCAAAGTGCAAGATTTTGTTGCAGAGGATTTCAAGGCTCTAGTGTTTTAACTCAGCAGGATTGGATCGTATGAGAAAGCACATGGTGAGCCCTGACGTAGCTAGTTTAAGGCCACAAAGCAGACCTTTCTCTGTGAATTAGACATAGCACACAAAGGGCAACAATAGGTAGCATAAACACTATTTAATACTATTCACAAGTCTTTGAGGAGATGGGCGTTGACTTAGAATCGCAGCAAAGCCGGCGCATTGTTGTTAGATAAAAGAAAGCCTAATGAACAGGAAGCATCATTTGAGTGGGCTGACAGTAACCATATAACTGGAGGATTGAAGGACTGGCATCTACCCCACAGGACTTTACCGATCCTGAAATAAAGAATAGCTGGAAATAAATGAAAATAAGAATTCCTTCTTAGGTCTAGCAACTCAGTGTAAGTTAAAAAGAAATGATAACTAAAAACTAAACTATAAATTGTGTATTCAACATAAATACAGCAAATGCAATTTACAGTTATGATTAGGGGAAGTGAAAAATAATATCAAACCACAGGTTTGCATAAGAAGAAAAAATCTTTCTTAAAAAAAAAAAAAAAGACACCAAATAGGAGTTCTAAAAATATCTACTGTACACATTCAAAAATGGAATTCATGTACAATTCCGAGGTTTATAAGGCAAATATACAGTAGAGGGGCTGAACTTCTGATTCTTTTTGGACAACCAAACTTAGCAGTCAAACTTTTTTTCTTAATAAAAGCCTAAGTTATGCTCCTGCAGACTGAACAAGGTGTAGTCTCTGTTTATAACTGTTGCCCAAATTTCCAATTAGAGTTGTCAGCAAACTAGATGGTCTACATGTGTACCAGCTCTCCCTGCAGTTTCAGCTATCTTAAAGCTAGATATCAATGAAAAGATCAAAATAAATAGAAAAATATAAAATAAACAGATTTGCTATAGCTATTACACAAGTGGCATTACACAATTAAATAAACATGAGAGGAAAACAATGCTAAACTATAAATCAGCCTGAACTAACTGATTACTGTGTTTTTAACTATTGAAATTATATTTGAAAAATTACCTTGATTTCCCTTTTATTACAATCTATAACCTGGTACACACCTAGTATTCTGACCGATCCATATACCGATTGGTAATCTTTTTGAGTTATTTGTGATGTGTTCAGTGATTTACCAATATGACTAAAGGTTTGTACACATCTGGCGATGTTCACCATCCCCCTGAGCCCGATGAACATCCGCGACGAACGGGCGATAGTCGCACGTGTGTATGCGTTCGGTCAGAGGGTCGTTTGGCTAAACTCCAGGCGGATCGCCGAACGATCCCCGACAGAATGGATACACACATGCACGGGTGTTCGTCAGGCTCGGGGGTCAGTCAGGGCTTGTGAACATCGCCAGATGTGTACGAACCTTAATTGTCTGGATTGGGAATAATTGATTGTGTCATTAAATCCCAGCCAATCCCTAGCTGATCTGAATACCAATGTTTCGCACTCTATATGCACCCCACCTTATTTCAAAAACACCTACATCAGCAGCAGTTAATATTCCCAAGGTCATTCAAAATAATTAACTATAATAAAATAAACTAAACAGACTTAGGGAGATTCATTAAAAGTTCTTATCGTTAAAAATGGTGCTAACTTTGCCCCAACCAATCAGATCTTATTTAACATTTGAAAGCTAACATCTGATTGGTTGGGGTAAAATTAGCACCATTTTTAACGAGAAGAACTTTTATTGAATCTCCCTGACTGTTTGTAATTATATTTATTATACTTAAGTTGTACAGTAAATTTCCATAATTCACCAAGTTAATTGTCTTTAATGGGAAAAACAAAGTGCTAAGAAAATGAAAGGTGCTAGGCAATCATTTGGTATTTGCAGCTCCGCCTTGAACAGGCAGTTTATTATTTTTTGATGTTCTATCAACTTTTTTTACATTTGTCTTTTCAGGGTAAAATTTCAAAATAATTGTTTTGTACAAGTGAAAGCTTTATTGAAGTTATTCCGTTGTGTTCCAGTTCATATAACTACATAGTAATATGAAACCCTTGTGGAAAAGAAGGGATTATGGAATCTTTTGCTAAGTCTCTTAATTGTTCAAAGAATTAGCAACAGCACTCTGATTCCTGAAGCCTTTAATTCAGACTGCTTTACAGTTTAGTTACAGCGTTAAAATTGCAAAGCCAAAAAAAAAATGAAAAGCAATATCATTTGAAACCAGCCATTGGATATCTCAATTTCAGAGCTGCTAGAAGTGGTTGAGTTTTAAAGTCTTAATTCATTACTGAGTTAATCCAATAGGAGGTTAATTATGAATACAATACAGTATTATAGTCTAGAAAAGCATCATTTATAGAAACTTCAAATTTTAAATTAGGTTCTGAGTATAGGGACATAGTTATAAACCTGCTGTATAGGAGAAAACCAATAGGCAAGTATACAATAAAGTTCTAATGTATAGTACGGTATATCACTCTTTGTAAAACTGTCTGTCTGTGCCGTGACTGTTTTGTTGGCAGGTAGGGCAACTCTAACTTCCCAATAGTTTGTTATGGTAAAAAAATAAAATAATTGCTAAAAAATACTTTTTGATTTATTGCCTAGAACAAGGATCCTCAAACTATGGTCCTCCAGGTGTTGGAAAAACATAACTCCCAGCATTCCTCAACTAGGGAATACATGAAATGCTTTAGTTTTTAAACATCTGGGGGCCATAGTTTGAGGATCCCTGGCCTAAAGATTTTAACTCCTTACTTGCTTTTTAACATTTCACAATGACCCATCTGTTTACAAAATAAGAATTTTTCAGTAAAGCAGGAAGTTCAGCCACTTTCTGATTTGCTTACCTCTTGCCTTAAGAAGTGGAGGGGGTTGCATGGTAGAGGAGATGAGTTTTTGCTGCAGTTTTTGAGCACTAGTAGTAATAATAATCACTGATCAATAGATTTTCATCAAACATTAAGCTGGGTACACACAGTAACGATAAAGCCCCGATACCGTCGGATCCGACGGTATCGGGGCTTTATCGTTATGTGTGTACGCTCATTTCCCGAATGAGCGCGCGGCCGCCGAATGATCAGGTCGGCTGTACACTCGTTCGGGAAAGGCCGAAAATTTCCATCGGCCGCGCTAGACTCCCTATAGAAGAGTCTAGCGCGGCCGATGGAAACACACAGTCCCGAGCGTTCTCCTTATGAAGTTCATAGGGAGAACGCTCGGGACTGTGTGTATGCAGATCTTTGAAAGGTGGCAGACAGGATCTTGCAAATCCTGTCTGTCATCTTTCAGAAATCTGTGCTGTGTGTACCTAGCTTTAGACTGGAAAAATATAAACGATTTCCCCTATTTACCAACACCAATTCCAAGGTGTCATTCAGAAAACGATCTCCAGCAGAAGAGCCTGGGTTGCTTCTTGAAGAGTTCTTTCTCTCCTACCATAAAGCAGTATTTAGGAAATGTTTGAATAGTTTATATTCATCTGATCTTCTTATATAACTTTTTACTTTTCTTGTATGAATTGAAAGCATTTAATTTGCATGATCTTCTGCTTATATCAATCAATGGGTGTTCCTTTCTTTACATCATTGATGTAAAAAATCAGGGCCTGATTTCAAATTGTATAGAATCTTCCGTAAATCTTCAGTAAATCCATGTATTTTTCACACACATGACCATATACTTAAGGGTCCATGATTTGTGTTAAGCTGGGTACACACATGGCAAACCTTTGAAAGATGAAATTTTTCAAAGATCAGGATACACCATCCCGAGCGATCTCCCTATGCACAGCATAGGGAGAACATTTGGGACTGTGTGTTTCCCTCAATCGCGAGTGATTCCCCTATAGGGAAATTTTCAGCCTTTCTCAAATGACTGTGAGGCCGACAGGAACTTTCAGCGGCCAAACGCTCATTCAGGAAAGACGATACACAGACTGCCGATAAAGCCCTGATACCGTATTTCTTCATAGATTTATCATTAGCTGGTGTTAGCGGTAGATAAGTACACAAGTAATAGTTAATATATTAAGAAATTGGGAGGCAGTCTTCATATGGGTAGTTTTAGGTTAGGGGGTAAGCATGTCTTTTAATAAGGCTCTGTACATTGGACTAAGAGGTCCCACCAATCTGCATGCATATGTTAGTAAAGATGCGTGTGAGCAACTGCCAGTCCGGTACTGGTGTTTTAAGCAGTTGATCGCATGCACCTTTACCAAAATACGTGCTATCAGTCAGGGCTTCAAAGTTGCAGGCCTTGCACAGGATTACCACTACTAAAACTTCAAGGCAACTCAATGTTAAGTAACTCATGACTATTTGCACCCTAGGCTTCAGTGTGTGTTATCAGGTTTAACACATGAAATACACTAAATATATTGTTATTGTTTTTTTTGTTTTTTTTATAACTTCTTTTTATTGTTCAAATATTTATGATTCACTCTTATACAGAAAGGAAATATGAAAGAGTCAGAAATAAAACAGTTTTTGTACATAAATTTTGTGTCATTCCTTGTACATACATCACTGGCATTACATTATTATGAGTGAATTACACCCCACCGATGCCTTTTAGAGGGTCTGTTATAAAACAGCTATATAGCTGATGTTATGGTATTATTTTTGGTGTATATCGATGGGAGGGAAATGGGGTAAAGGAGTAGCTTAGAAGTGCACAGGGCCCCCCTTCTTTTTGCATATTGCTGCAGTTCAGTTTTATGGTGGATACTTAACTTAATCTAAGTTAGCTATATTAGTAGGTTTGATTATATCTGGGATGGGGGTTTGGGTATAGGTGTGGTCCGACTTCACAGGTTATTTATGATCGTGGGGCCCCAGGCCTTCCCCGCCACATACATATAAAATTACTTTGCAGATTCTTGAGTAGTTCTCCTCTTGTCTCTGATTTACCATAGGGGGGAGGGGGGGAAAGGGGTGTGAGGGAATGGGGTGGGGGGGATGGTTGGGGGTTGATTCTGTACCTTTATGACTCCTCTAGTTTACGTTAGGCATCGGCTAAGTGAAACCATTTCCAGCATTTTAGATATTAATATATTATAATATATTAAAACAAGTTAACATTTAACAACAATGCATTGATGTCTTAGTTCTGTACATCTAGTGGTTGTCTGTCACACGGTATTGTCAGTGGTCTCTATGGTTTAAAGCAGTCCGTTTTGTTTTTGTTGTAGGCGGTTTGTTATTTCCCCAGGGATTAGATTGGGTTGTATGGGAGGTAGTTGGGGAGTGTATAAGGTTTTGACCCTGTTATTGGGTTCTTATATTATAGAAATGAGGTTCAGACCTTGAGCGCTCCCAGGGTGTGGCGAACATCCGCCTTGCAGTACCATTGTGTATATCTAAATTTGTTCATTATAAGATCAATTTCGGTTTTGGAGCAGGTTTCCTCAATGAAGTATCTCCAGGTTTCCAAGAAGTCCTCCACGTGTTTGCTTTTTTCTAAGTTAAGTTCGGAGTCAAGTTTTTCCATGTATAGGACTTGGTTTAGAGCCTGGATCAGTTCGGCTACTGTTGGTGGGGTGGGTCTCAACCAGTGTTTTAGAATTAGTCTTTTAGAGGCTAGAATAGTTAAATGGATGAGTCTTTTTTGATTGGATTTTATCTGTAGGCGGGGTTCGCCCTCACCCCGGGAGTCGCCCATTCTTGGGGGGTCTGAATAGTGAAATAAATAGAGTAGAGGGTTCAGTGACACTGTGTTTAAAACTTTAGCTATGATTTGTTTGTCTCTTTCCAGAAGTTGTTGAGTCTTGGGCAGTTCCACATTACATGGAGAACATCTGCGTTTGGGTTGACATCTGGGGATTGCAGTGGGGGGGGGGTTTTTTTTGTGGGGGGTGATTAGTTTTAGGTAGTGGACGTAGTGATAGTTTTAGTAATGTTTGTTGCGGTATTGCGTTTTAATTTATTTCCTAGTTAGAGTTAATAATAGTTTTTTTAGTATTTAGAGCTAGTTATAGTTTTAGTTTCAGTAGTGTTGTTAGTTATAGTAGAACGAATTTGTAGTTAATTAGTTTTTTTTTATTTTTTTAGTTTAGTTGTTTTGATAGAAACTTTAAGTCTTTATTTAGTTTTAGTAGTTTTAAATCTTTTTTAGGTGAGAAGTTATTATAAGTTTTTTTTTAGCTTTGTTGTTTAGTTAGTGTTGATTTTTAGATATTTTTTTTTTCGAGGTAGTATTTTTTTTAGTTTTTAGTTTCTTGGTTTTAGTAGTGTCTATTATAGTTATAGTTAGTAGTTTTCAGGTTTTCTAGTCTTAATAGAGTAGAGTTTTATCTGTTAGTTTTAGTTTAGAGAAGTTAGTAGTTATATTTTTTTAGTTTTTATTTAGTATTTTATTAGTTTAGGGACATTAGTTAGTCATTTTAAGTAGTTTTTTTAGGTTTTTTAGTCATAGATAATTTATCTAGAGGTGTAGTTAGTTTTTTTTTATTAAGTATGTAGTTTATTAGTCTTATTTTTATTAGGTTCCTTTAGTTTTTTAGAGTAGTTACTAAGTTTTATTAATAATTTAGTTTTTAGAAAGTAGTTTTAGTTGGGTTGTTGAATTTGAGGTATGGGGCATTAAATGCCATGTATGACCTGTGAAATAGCTTAATTGATGTCTCTCCAGATTTCGGATTTGACCAGTTCTCAGTGTTTGGTAACCTTATAATGTTTTCCCAGTATGTTATTGGTACCCAATTCTTTGTCCCATTTGTTCAAATTGGTATTTGTTAATGGTTTAGCCATTGCTATATTGATTGTTTTGTAACAGTCTGAGAGGCTTAAGTTGGTTAGTGGGCCATGTATGAGCATATCAAAGGGTTCTTGTTTGAGTGCTGGTGTTAGGTTTTGCACCTTACTTGTGCAGTAGTGTTTTATTTGTGCATATTCTAGGAAATGTGCGTTTGGTAGGTGGAATTTGTTTTGAAGTTCAGACCATGTAAGAAGTTTGTTCTCCGGTGTGTGTAGCAAGTCTTTTATTGTTAATATATTTTTTGTTTTCCATAGTTTGTATCCCTTGGATTGTTGGGCTTGTGGGAAGGTCGGGTGTTCGTGTATTGGCATATCAGGAGAGAGTGTGCAGGGTAGCTTGTATGCTTTTCTGAGAGTTCTCCAGGTAAGTATTGTGTCCCTAAGGGTAAGCATGTGTCTGTGTGTGGGGGGTATTTGTTGGATGGTGCAGTGTAATAATGTTGTTATTGGTTTTTATAGAATTTTTTAAAAATGCAATTATATAATAGCAGCATTTTATTGTAACATCAGTGGGAATAGAGAACCAAATCTACAATTCAATCACCCAGAAAAAAGTAAGTGGAGGTCTCTTGTCTATATGCTTTTCCTCTAGTTCAGTAAAGAGTTAAATAATTCAGAACACTCATAAACAAATAGTCTAATAATATGGTCTTGATATCTCATATTCAAAGACTTGAACACAGCCACAGCAACCCAGGAATGTAAAGTCCTAAGAGAAGTGAACTCTCAATAAATATCCAGAATGTTTTCCCATAGGACAGATACTGTTGATCAAGAACTGAAAAAATGTAAATCCTATATCATGGTGATACCAATCATTAGATCTCCCCTAGAGTTTCTAAAACAACATTTCTTTTTGCATAAATTATGACATATTGCTTCAGAAGGGTTCCCTATATTTGTAGAACCTACAGCAAGGAGCACTGATGCTGTAATGCTGATACGTTTTGACAGTTACATTATTTATATTGAATATTTTCTTATCACTAATTTTTATAGCAGTAAAATCTACTGCCATTTGGAACCCAGAGCTACAGATGCTGCATTGATGGAGAGTAGATTTAAATAAATATTTATCAAGTCATTATCTTCATGCTTTATAGTTCTACAGTTGTCATCAAAAATAATTAGTAAGTTGCAAGTTAACACTTATTATTTGAAAGTTTTTTTTCTCACCGAGAATTGTGAATAGAAATAAGAGTTCCATCTTCTTTTTCAGCGAGTAGCAGGAATATATAATATAACTATTAAGCACTGTAAGACTCAGTGTTCATTAACAGATTGGTATTGCCTGTAAATCTTCCCAATGCTTTACATGGGATTCGTGATGAGCTTATTCAATAACTGTTCCCTCTTCACTGATGCCTTGGGGAGACATATATTGAAGGAGTCCTATTTTAATCAAGCATAATGTTTACAAGGCTGGATACCAATAATAACAGGATTAATTATTATAATCTGTGAAGTAGAAGTTTATACATAAATCGCTGCTGCTTTTTTTTTTCACCCAGAATGGCCAAGAGAAAATGAATTTCAGTCTTTAGGACCTGTGAGACCTCCAAACCCAGCTGCTGAGTTACTGTCCCTCCTCTCATTCTGGCCAGCAGCCCTGACACCCTTGCACAAAGTAATCACAGATCACAGCATTTAATCACTGAAAACAAGCACTCCAGAGGACAGCAGTGTCAATATCCTACTCTCTCATTATCTGTTTGGATTGCACATCCACACTGTCAGATAAACAGAGTGGAAAATTAAGATTAAAAATATGGTAATTTCATTTCAGGCAGCAGGCACCACTCACTGCCCCTATTATGCTATTGATTACCTCTGAATTCAATTTTTCTTTCAATGCAAACTTTAATCTGTTTGCTACCCAGCAATTCAACTCCCTAAGGGCTATTTGAGAGTAAGTAACCATTTAATCTGATGCTAACTGAAAAATCACCGTCCTTAATGAATTGTGTAAATCATTCAGCTTAAAAGCACCTCTGACTTCCATTTCATTTATTATTTTCTACTCAATATAGGCAGGGATCATCGTGTGAATAATTACAAAGTAGCAAGTATTTTCAAATAGAGCAAATATGATAAAAACCCTATTATAGTGGGGCATGTGTAATGAACAGTACATTTTAATTTGAAAATAGCTATTCATTAAAACAAGAATAGCAGATTAAAAAGCGGCACGCGGAGCTCAAGGTAAAAGTTGATAGACATTGCAATTACATGGTTAATTTCAAAGATTTATATGCTGTTATGATTTAAAAGGAATTTTTATGACCTGACATTTTCATTTGAGTTGAGTTTTTTATTTAAAATTAATCTTCTGGCTCCTATTCTTAATTATTTCTTGGCAGGCGATAAATGGGAATACAAAAAATGTCTCTTTTTGCGTATAAACTGAATAAATCCATAAAAATTTGGTCGCTATTAATAGGCCAGTTGTTTTTAGGGATAAAGCTATAGGGAATGTGTTCGCAGAAATAAAATCTGTTCCTGTACTTGACTTGAATGTTAAAAACCGCCCCATGTATATGTTCTTAATCATGTTGGGTCATAGCATTTCCAATGCTCAAAGGCTGATAACCAGTTATAATGCTAAACCATCGTCCTATCAGATGTTAAAACACAGCTTATTTTCATTTAACACATATCCTGTTTAGATATACTTATTAGTGATTTTAGTTAATTACATAAATCAGCTGGCGTTTAAAGTGCAGCAACAGAAAGCTGCTTTCGGCATATAACATCGCTTGTGGTGGCTGCGTGGTTAACTTTCCCGTTAGCCATGCAGCCACCACAATGAAGGAGTTTATAACATCGGTTAGCGTGACTTAAACTCCAGAACAGGAGCGGTTCACCCGTTGGTGCATCATCCTGTTTATGGATAATTATTGCTTCGATTCTGGCAGAGTAAGCGGTCTCCTCCCTCCCTTTAATCGATCAAGGCAGTGACCACTGATAGATATCATAGCCAAAGATTTGACTGCAGTTTCCCTTGCTACCCCCTTGGTACATGCTAAAGCTTATTAAAAAAAAAGCTCATTGAGCAAATAGGGGAGGCAGATACTTTTGTTAGAATGGGAGATATCAGATTACAAATGCATGTAATAAACTTTTTTTGGATTTGTTTTAAGGGGGGGGCATGCCCTTTAAAGAATCGCTGATGTTTAAAGGGCATGCCCGCCCCCTTAATTTAATTTGTCCCAATTTTGAGCACACGGTGTAGTGTTAAATGACCCCTAACATTCTCTTCTGCTGTATACTGTTGCCCCCCTATGGCCAAATTATAAAACAGGAACCTGAAGAGTACAAACCTTTTCCTGGTTTAATCCATTTCTGCCTCTAGCTCTGAGGTTTATGGCATGCGCAGTGGAGTTTTACCCCCTCCCTCCTGCTGCTGTTCCATGCACTGAACTAAGATCCTGTATAAAATCCCCCTACCTAGACTTTGCTAGGTTTAACTGTGCCGAATCCGAGCCTAAATATATTTACCAGCCTTCTTTCAATCACCTGTCTTCTGCTGCTTCATCTGATCACGGGAATGACAAAGTTAATAGTTATTTTATGTTATAAACATTATTCAGGAACTGGTTAGGCACATTTTGTGGATAGTAAACCGTAAAAAGGCATTGCTTGTTAGAAGGGAGAAGTGTCTCACACAGCAGAATCAGCCCCTCCCCCACCCACTTTCAGCAACATGTACTTGCCTGTTAGAAGAGAGGGAGAAAGTGTCTAACACAGCAGCAGCCCCACCCACTATCAGCAGTGTCAGGAAGGTATGTTAATGAGCTGTATAGTGTCGGGCTGTGAAGGCTCTTTATTATGTGAATAAACATTGAAAATTCACTAACAGCAGGCACAGACACACATGTAAGTAACATCATTTTACTACCCTAACATTGTACTTTCAGATTATACAAAGTTGTTTGAGCGAGTAGTGACCCTTTAAATACACACATGCCCCTAATACGCTCACCCAAGATATGCAAAAAAAAAGACTGAGAGACTTAATTACACCTCAAGAAATAACACAGGCAGCAAAGCAAACAAAAACCCATAAATCTCCAGGCCCTGGTAAGTTCGCATGGATCTACTATAACAAATTTCTTCCACAACTTACCCCTCATCTAGTGACCCTGTTTAATTGCTTTAATTAATTGCTCCCAAAACCTGAGTCACAGCTAGAGTGTGGAGCATGTGCAGTAGAGATGATCTGTGCCTTCAAAAGCCAATAACATTCACCCAGTGATTTTGTGAAAGTGAAACTGCTTTGCTATAGGTAGGTATGCAGCTCTGGTAGCTGTAATCACTGCTTTCATCTGTAACAGTTTGAAGGGGTGTGTGTTTTGTGTGGGCGGGTACTTTATGAGTTATTTAGGTACAGTGCTACATTGGAACTCCAGTAACACAGACAGCACAAACAGCAGCTAACTGCAGGATTAGCTATTAGTTGCAGGCACAGAAAGAGCATAGATAACAGATAATGATTATTTATTTTCATCATCTTAATGCTGAATCAATTAGCGACGCAAAGACAGAAAAATAAACTTTAAGATGGTGGTAATTAATCCTTATTACTGTGTGATTAGTTGGCTTGGTTTACAAGTCCTTTATCCATATACTTCTATTCTATAACCAATTCATAATAGATTTTAAAAAGGCACTTTGTATATATGTAGCTTGTTGATAACGTCCAATATAGTTTGTCCTTGATTTATTCCATCACAATTTATGGAGTTAAAGGGCATGTCCACCCTTTTTAAAAACTTTTGGCACTATGCAGGGCATACCCTCCAGGGGCAAGCGCAGGATTTTCAAGGGGGGGGATTCCTGCATGGGTTGCCTTGGACAAAGTGCAATGATGTCATTCACATCTGTTAACACCTTAGCACATAGATTTACACTTTTAAAATGTAGCTTTATAACACAATTATAATGTTTAATCATAGAACTGTTTAATTTAAAAAAATATTTGACATTTTTTATTACTATATTTTTACTGAACAAGCCTCTGTGTCACGAACTTACCTGCTGCTCCGATCCAGCGCCGCTCTGGTCACAGCCGGGCGCTTCCGGGTAGCGCCCGGCTGTGAGGCATCTCCTGGTGCAAACTTTGAAAAGCCGGCGGCGTCCTCCTCTTGGTGCCTGATTGTAGCTCCGCTACCCCTTGCACCTGTACTCATCCTGCTACTTACCCTTCCCGCTCCAGAGACTATACCTACCTTGCCTGCTCCTGTGACCACTTACCTAGGCTGTTTCTGTGCCTTCTTACCCTGCTTGTTCTAGTATTCAGCATACAGTTCCCAGCAGCACCTTGTTCCAGAATCCAGCCTACAGTTCCCAGCAGCACCTTGTTCCAGAATCCAGCCTACAGTTCCAAGCAGCACCTTGTTCAGAAATCCAGCCTACGTTTCCCAGCAACACCTTGTTCCAGTATTCAGCATACAGTTCCCAGCAGCACCTTGTTCCAGAATCCAGCCTACAGTTCCCAGCAGCACCTTGTTCCAGAATCCAGCCTACAGTTTCCAGCAGCACCTTGTTCCAGTACCCAGCCTACAGTTCCCAGCAACACCTTGTTCCAGAATCCAGCCTACTGTTCCCAGCAGACTCTGTGTCCTGCATTTTCCTGACTATCAGCCTCCTCCTGAAAGCGTACTTGTGAGTACCACGGCCATCAAGGCCATATTCCTTACAGTACAATCAGGCCATGGAAATGCCTGAGGGGGCTATGACGGAGTTGAGTAAAACACTCCAAACCATGTCCAAACACCATCAGGGACAGTTGGCTCAATACATGGATACCCTCACTGTCTAACTACCTCCGGCTGGTTCTACACCACCTCCTTCACTGTCCGGATCTGGCGACTCCTTTCTTTGTAGAGAACCCCGCATACCTCCACCTTCCTGGTTTGATTAATCAGTGCCAAATCCAATTTGAACTTCAACCATCTCATTTTGCATCTGATCGAGCAAAGGTTGGTTACATCATCGCCTTGCTTGAAGGCAATGCTCTGGCCTAGGCTTCTCCCCTATGGGAGAAAGAAGATCCTCTAGTCAATAATGTTACAAGTTTCCTGGGTATGTTTTGCAAGATCTTCGATGCACCAGGAAGAACCTCGGCTGCCTCGTCCCAATTGATGCAACTCCACCAAGGGTCTCGTTCTGTAGCACAATATGCTATTGAATTTCGTACCCTTGCTGCGGAGACTTCCTGGAATAATGAGGCACTTTCTGCAGCCTTTTGGCAGGGACTCTCTGAATGCCTTAAGGATGAATTAGTGTCTAGAGAATTACCCGTCCCGTTGGAAGATTTAATTACTCTCTGCATCCAAATTGATACCCGCTTTCGTGAACAGCAGGCAGAAAGGTCTGCAGCTCGCTCCAATTTCTCTAAGACCTTTCCTCGGCCTGCTCAGACCACTCCCCAATCTGTATCTTCGGTTGCAGAGCCTATGCAAATTGGCGGCACTCATCTGTCCCCTGAAGAAAAGTCACGTCGACGTACTAACGGACTTTGTCTCTATTTTGCCGGACAAGGGCACTTTGCTAGGAACTGTCCCTTGAAGTCAGGAAACTCCATGACCTAGAAGTTAAGGAGGAGCTCCTTCTAGGTAATTTCAAGTCTCCTACTAAATTTGAACCACTGAAACTCTTTTTGCCTGCGACTATCTCCTTTAATGCTAAAACTTTTTCCACTCAGGCCTTTGTCGATTCTGGTGCTGCTGGAAACTTTATTGACTCTTTGCAGCACAATTGGGGCTTCCTCTTCTTCACCTGGAACAACCTCTTCGGGTTCTGGCTATTGATAATAATCCCTTGGCTTCAGAATTCATCTGCAAATCCACGTACGAAGTTTCTTTGCATATCGGCATACTCCATCGTTTATCCTTTTTGGTGATCCACAGTCCTTCTGCTCCTCTGATCCTAGGACTTCCATGGCTCCGTGTTCACAACCCTGTCATAGACTGGTCTAACAAAGAATTAGTATCTTTGAGTTCTTCTTGTTTTTCCAAATATCTCTCTTCTCCTATTCTTTGTTCTTCTATTAATTGTGAAATTAAACCTATGGAAACTCCTGAATGTTACCATGAATTTATCGATGTCTTTTTGTAAGAAACAGGCTGAAAAACCTTTCTCCACACCGCCCTTATGATTGCCCCATTGATCTTCTTCCCGGTACCATGCCTCCTCAGGGACGCACATATACTTTATCCCCTTCTGAGACCAAAGCCATGAAAGACTATATTAAGGAACATTTGGCTAGGGGATTCATTAGACCTTCTAGCTCTCCAGCCGGGGCCGGTTTCTTTTTTGTGGAGAAGAAAGACGGAGGTTTACGTCCCTGTATTGATTATAGGGGTTTAAATAAAATCACTATGAAGAACCGTTACCCTCTTCCACTCATCTCTGAATTATTTGACCAGATCAAAGGAGCTAAAATATTCACCAAACTCGACCTTCGAGGAGCATATAATCTAATCCGCATTCACAAAGGGGGAGAGTGGAAAACCGCCTTTAATACTCATGATGGCCATTACGAATATCTTGTGATGCCCTTCGGCCTTTGTGACGCCCCAGCGTTTTTTCAAGAGTTTGTTAACAACATCTTTCGAGATCTTCTAGGTAACTCAGTGGTCGTATATCTCGACGATATTTTAATCTATTCTCAAGATCTACCTACACATCGTCTCCATGTACAGCAGGTCTTGACACACGTTTAAGGAAAAATAACTTGTATGCCAAAAAATGTCTCTTTGAACTTCCTCAAGTATCCTTTCTTGGTTATATTGTACCCACTCAAGGTTTTTTGATGGATCCTGTCAAAGTTTCTGCCATCCAAGACTGGCCTCTTCCTACTGGTACCAAAGCCATTCATTTATCGGCTTTGTGAACTATTATAGACAGTTTATTAAATGATTCTCTTCCATCATTTCTCCTATTTTGGCCCTCCTTAGAAAGGGTGGTAGACCCAACTCCTGGTCTCCGGCTGCCATCCAAGCGTTTAATCAGTTAAAGGAAGCCTTTGCCTCTGCCCCTATTTTAGTTCATCCGGATCCCAACCTCCCTTTCTATATTGATGTAGATGCCTCTGACTTGGGTGCTGGTGCCATCCTGTCACAAAGACAAGGTATCAAAGAGAAACTCCATCCGTGCGCTTATTTTTCTAAGAAGTTCCTGCCTAATGAACGGAATTATGATATCGGAAACCGTGAACTACTGGCCATCAAATTGGCTGTTGAGGAATGGCACCATTTGCTAGAGGGCACTTCTTTTCCCATTACCATCTTTACCGACCATAAAAACCATGAATACATCCAAAACCTTAAAAGGTTAAATCCTCGCCAAGCACGTTGGTCTTTTTTCTTTTCCCATATTCAATTTTATTATAACCTACCAACCAGGTTCCAAAACCACTAAAGCTGATGCCCTCTCCAGATCCTTCATTTCTTCTGATTTTTCTAACCAGGATAAGGGTCCTGTAGTCCCTGCAATCAAGATTCTGGCCTCCCTTACTCCACTACTCTGAAGAACCGCTACCCTCTTCCACTCATCTCTGAATTATTTGACCAGATCAAAGGAGCTAAAATATTCACCAAACTCGACCTTCGAGGAGCATATAATCTAATCCGCATTCACAAGGGCGAGTGAAAAACCGCCTTTAATACTCGTGATGGCCATTACGAATATCTTGTGATGCCCTTCGGCCTTTGTGACACCCCAGCGGTTTTTCAAGAGTTTGTTAACAACATCTTTCGAGATCTTCTAGGTAACTCAGTGGTCGTATATCTCAACGATATTTTAATCTATTCTCAAGATCTACCTACACATCGTCTCCATGTACGAGCAGGTCTTAGCACGTTTAAGGAAAAATAACTTGTATGCCAAAAAATGTCTCTTTGAACTTCCTCAAGTATCCTTTCTTGGTTATATTGTACCCACTCAAGGTTTTTTGATAGATCCTGTCAAAGTTTCTGCCATCCAAGACTGGCCTCTTCCTACTGGTACCAAAGCCATTCAAAGGTTTATCGGCTTTGCAAACTATTATAGACAGTTTATTAAATGATTCTCTTCCATCATTTCTCCTATTTTGGCCCTCATTAGAAAGGGTGGTAGACCCAACTCCTGGTCTCCGGCTGCCATCCAAGCGTTTAATCAGTTAAAGGAAGCCTTTGCCTCTGCCCCTATTTTAGTTCATCCGGATCCCAACCTCCCTTTCTATATTGATGTAGATGCCTTTGACTTGGGTGCCGGTGCCGTCCTGTCACAAAGACAAGGTATCAAAGAGAAACTCCATCCATGCCCCTATTTTTCTAAGAAGTTCCTGCCTAATGAACGAATTATGATATCGGAAACCGTGAACTACTGGCCATCAAATTGGCTCTCGAGGAATGGCACCATTTGCTAGAGGGCACTTCTTTTCCCATTACCATCTTTACCGACCATAAAAACCTTGAATACATCCAAAACCTTAAAAGGTTAAATCCTCGCCAAGCACGTTGGTCTTTGTTCTTTTCCCATATTCAATTTTATCATAACCTACCAACCAGGATCCAAAACAATTAAGCCGATGCCCTCTCCAGATCCTTCATTTCTTCTGATTTTTCTAACCAGGATAAGGGTACTGTAGTCCCTGCAATCAAGATTCTGGCCTCCCTTACTCCACTACTCTGTTCCCAGATTCAAGCAGCTCAGGAGTCTGCTCCTCCTGACACCCCGACTGGCAGAATCTTTGTACCGGTTTTTCTTCGGAACTCCATCCTTCAGCATACTCATTGCTCTAGACAGGCTGGACATTCTGGTATGAACAAAACTTTTGATCTTCTAGCACGCTCTCTCTGGTGGCCTACCATGAGAAGGGATATTAAGGACTTTATTCTAGCCTGTTCTCGCTGTACCCAGTCAAAATCTCCTAGAACCCTTCCATGTGGACTTCTTTAACCCCTTCCCATTCCATCTCGACCCTGGACTCATTTGTCTATGGATTTCATTGTTGAGCATTGTTGAGCTTCCTCCTTCCAAACGGAATACTGTCATTTGGGTAACCACTTCAGTAAAATGGCTCATTTTGTCCCTCATCCTAAATTACCATCTTTTGTTGAATTGGCTCAATTATTCATTTCTCATATTTTTCGCCTACATGGACTTTTCTGAAATAGTTTCTAACAGAGGAACTCAATTTGTTTCTAAATTCTGGAGGGCATTGTGTAAATCCATGGGAATCAAATTACAATTTTCTTCTGCTTATCACCCACAGTCCAATGGGGCTACTGAATGCATTAATCAGTCTCTAGAACAGTACCTCAGGTGTTATATTTCCTATACCCAAGATGATTGGTCTGACCTCCTGCCCTGGGCTGAATTTGCCCATAACAATGCCACTCATGCCTCTTCTGGAAAATCTTTTTTGTGTGTCTTCTGCACTAATCCAAGATGTTTTCCTCAGGATTTCCTTTGTACTCAGGTTCCTGCTGCTGATGACTCTGTGGCCCAAATGTCGACTATTTGTCACTCTACTGAAATTTGCCTTCAGAAATCTGCTCTGGCACAAAAAAAAGCTGCTGACAGGAGGCGAAGGGAACCTCCATCTTACTCTGTGGGAGATAAAGTGTGGCTTTCTTCTGCCCATATTAATCTACGGGTTCCCTCTGCTAAATTGGGACCCAATTTATTGGTCCTTTTTCCATTCTGGAACTAATTGGTTCTGCTGCTGTTCGTCTCCAACTCCCTACCAACATGTGGATCCCTAATGTGTTCCATATTTCCCTCATCAAACCTGTAATCTCGAATCAATATTCTACCCTTCTTCAGCCTCGCACTCCAATTTCTGTTGATAGGCAACAAGAATTTGAGGTTGATAAAGTACTGGACTCTAGATTCTTTAGATGATCTCTCCAGTATCTAGTTCATTGGAAAGGTTTTGGCACAGAGAAAAGATCTTGGATTAAACACTCTGATTCTGCATTGCTGCACCGTTTGAATCTATGTTGTATTCAATTAGATCAACTGGACTTGAAATGTAGTTCTGAAGACGTTTCGCCAGTCATCCGAGGCTTTCTCAATTCAGAATGACTTACAAGAATCGTGGCAAATATGTACCCTGGAAAATCCCAATTAGATATCACAGCGAGGTGTTAAGGGGTGATATGCTAATGGATTTCCGGGGGGGTATAAGTGCACAGATTCTTGTACAAGTCATTCTGAATTGAGAAAGCCAGTCGGATGACTAGCGAAACGTCTTCAAGAACTACATTTCAAGTCCAGTTGATCTAATTGAATACAACAGATATACCATGACCTGGATGAATGAGAACCTTCACAAGCATATTCCCGTTTGATCAAGAGTTTCCACAAGAATTTTCCGGATAAGCCTGGTCCGTTGGCCCCCCGTAGAAGAGGGGGTACTGTCACGAATGTACCTGCTGCTCCGATCCAGCGCCGCTCTAGTCACAGTCGAGTGCTTCCAGGTAGGCGTCCTCCTCTTGGTGCCTGATTGTAGCTCCGCTACCCCTGGCTACTGTACTCATCCTGCTACTTACCCTTCCCGCTCCAGAGACTATACCTACCTTGCCTGCTCCTGTGACCACTTACCTCAGCATATAGTTCCCAGCAGCACCTTGTTCCAGAATCCAGCCTACAGTTCCCAGCAGAAAAGAAGAAATCAATCAGGGCACTGAAATAGTAATTACTACTAAGTGTAGTGCAGGTGCAAGTCTGTAACAAAACTAAACATCACATGGAGAGGGAAAGACAGGCTGCAACACTGACTTTGAGTGGTATCTAAAAATGTCCTTTATTAGAAAGATCAACATGGGGACATATATTAAAAACAACTAAAAACAAGCCAAACCCTGCCTCCCATACGTACAGTCAAATATAACTATCACAGAGGTATAATAAGAATGCATTAGAGTATAGTAGAGATGAAATGAGTCAACTGAAGTCAAGAAAATACATCAATACAAAAGCATACTTATACCGGTCTAGAAGAGGACAGGTAGGCAAAGCAAGGGGGGCATTCAGCCAACGAACGCGTTTCGTTCCTACACCGTGTGCATGGAACTTCCATGCACACGGCGTAGGAACGAAACGCGTTTAATATATGTCCCCATGTTGATCTTTCTAATAAGGACGTTTTTAGATACCACTCAAAGTCAGTGTTGCAGCCTGTCTTTCCCTCTCCATGTGATGTACAGTTCCCAGCAGCACCTTGTTCCAGAATCCAGCCTACAGTTCCCAGCAGCACCTTTTCCCAGAATCCAGCCTACAGTTCCCAGCAACACCTTGTTCCAGTATTCAGCCTACAGTTCCCAACAGCACCTTGTTCCAGAATCCAGCCTACAGTTCCCAGCAGCACCTTGTTCCAGAATCCAGCCTACAGTTCCCAGCATCACCTAGTTCCAGAATCCAGCCTACAGTTCCCAGCATCACCTAGTTCCAGTATCCAGCCTACAGTTCCCAGCAACATCTTGTTCCAAAATCCAGCCTACTGTTACCAGTAGCCTCTGTGTCCTGCATTTTAAGGACTATCAGCTTCCTCCTGAAAGAGTACTTGTGAGTACACTCCGCTGCTGTATGTGCTCATTTCCAGCTCGCTACAGCAGCGAGGAATCAGGGTTTTGTAAGTTTAATATCTCAGCATGGGAGCGACTTTGAACAAAGGAAAAAGAAACAGGTTTTTGGTTGGTGTGTGAATATTGAGAAATGCACTGAACAACACTGTGCTAAGGTCATTATCTTTAAAGGGTATGTCTACCCTTAAAATAATTTTTTAATATATGATTCCTCATGTCCCCCCAGCCCCAACCGCTCTTAGAAAGTTCCCCAAACTTTAATTACCTGCCCTCTTTCCTCCGCAAGAAAATGCAAGCAGAGGGGCGGGACCGGCAGTCGCGTCTGTGATTGGCTGAGCGGCAGCCAATCACGGAGGCGGCTGCCGGGAGTTCATTTCGGCGGGGGAAAGAGGGAAGGTAAGTAAAGTTTGGGGAGCTTTCTAAGAATAAAAATGGAGCGGTTAAGGGTTTTACACTAGGGGGAGGGAATCCTGAGAGGGAGGGAGAGAGAGGGGGAGAAGGGCTGCAGTACGCATGCCAAATATGGACTCTGCTATCCTCCTGGTGGGCAGTTTTTGGGACTCTGGTGGGGGACTACAGGAGAACCTTATGGAGCTGGGATGTGAGGTAAGGATTAAACTACACTACACAATGGGGCCAGTAGTGGGGGGATTATAGTTTTGGGGGTGGACATGCCCTTTAAGCTTTAGGAAAAAATATTTTATGGCCCCATAGAGACTCAGTTACAAATACAGAATATATAGGATAGCACTCCCTGGATAGCATTGCTATCTTTTGGTCAGTTCAGATAACTTACCCTTTGCTATATCAACCATATTGTTAGGGTTAGTGTCTAGGGTTGTGGCTATTTCGCCTACTGGCACCGTATCATCACTCTGACCTATGTAAATCAAAATAAACCAAACAGTCACCCTGGTATCAACAAGAATAAACCCACATCCCCACACACAAAAGCTAAAAAATGCCAACATAAAAGACAAAACCGGATAGGACATGTGACAACAGATACCATACAATTCTACACCCGGACGCATTTTAAACACATACCTGTATCATGTAGCATTATATGAGGAATTGTATTCCACAAATTGTCCACATATATGGTTGTGCTGGGCTTCTTCCCCTTACCTTAGCGCTCCTTGCTAAAAAAAGGAATAAGGCATAGAATACCAGCTCCCAAACAATAAACCCGCAATAACATTCCTCCTTAACGGTATTCAAACTCAGCAATATCACCTCATTATCTTCTCCCTGCAGCTCTGCGGCATTTTAAAAGTGGCATCCTTCAATCTACCGTTAAATAGGTACACTATTGAAAATGCATTTTGCATAGCTCAGGTTAACTTCATTATCCCTTCCCTGCAGCTCTGCACCATATTGTTTCTATAAGTTTTTTAATTAAAGTGGTAATGTTGGAGGATATGGTGTGGTAATGGACCACAAGCTGGTGGGCAAAAAAAAATAGCACAGGGGCATGATGAAGTGACAAAGGAAAATTTTAATTAGATAGGAGTAGGAGGGTATGGAAAAGAATGGCAAAGTAGCAGGAGGGCAGAAATAAAGTGACATGATCTAGGAGACAGTAAATGATAAGGAGCAGAAGGGAAAATCAAAGTAGCTGGAGGGAAGAAAAAAGGACCAAGGGGCTGAAAGATTGGAGTAAATGACAAAAGAGCTAGAGGGCAATTTAAAAAATGACACTGGAGCAGGAGGGCAAGAGAGAAAAATTACAGAGGAGTTATTGTCAGAAGCAGGTGTCAAAACAAAGAAACATGTATGATTTATATTGCTGCAGATGAGAGAAAGAGCTAGAGAGTGTCACAATGCAACACTAAATTATAGTAGGGCTACTATGCACAAATCAATTAAAGAAGCTTTTTGCACCTCCCAGCTTGTTCTTTGATTGGATATTTTTTTAATTAATGTATTCATGCATCACAGCTGTTAGAAGGTGGGATTGAGACCGCACGTGTGGAGGAATGGGTTTCGAAACTAACCTAGTTCCGAGCTCACTGACTTTTTTTAAAAAATTAAGGAATTTTAGGAATTTTCAAGATTTTTCTCCTTCCTAGAAGGTATGAGACAAAGAACCTTTGCCACTTTATGTCAGCAATTGTCTCATAAATGATAAAAAGTGCTTTTTGAAGATCGATAAAGAAAAACTCACACAGGCTAAATAATCAAACCTCTAAATTTCAGTTCAGACTCAGGTTTTTACATTTTTTTTTAAGGTTGTGAGCATTGATACGTGTTCCCCAGACTATTTCCCAGGTCCCTTTGACATTTGTACAAAGTTAATATTGATTTAAATAAAAAATTAACCATTTTAATTGTCAACATTTTAGGAAATCAGGGTTCCTTTGACATCTACTGGGTTCCTTTATGAATTTCTGAAAATCCAATTTAGGAATTAAACTCTGTGTTTTTTGTTCAGCTCTAGTTATGAAAGAATGTAGCTTATGTGCTTATAACTGGCAGAGTAGGAAATGGTAGATTCAGCTTTGGGAAACAAGCAGAAATTATATCAGGGGTGCCCAATATGGTTGTGCTGGCGGCAGCCACACCAACCAAAAAAGGGGCAACTCCCTTGACCCCACCCCTGATCCACCCAGACCCCACCCTGCATTTAGCTCCACTATGTACTCACCAGCTCTTTGCCATTTAGGTTAAAGTTGATTGCCTTTTCTCAAAGTCTTTCTGCCACAAGTAGCTATAGATGTTCTTCATAAGATTTCTGATTTCTAAACATGGCTGCTTACACTATTATTCCACCTTTTTGCTTTCCCCAATCTTTTGCCACCATTATAGCAGGATTCTTATAAGAGGTCAGGAAGGCTTCTGCTTAAATCGAGCAGATAACAATCATTGTAATTTACAGTCAAGAAATATTTCATCATTGTGATCTGATTCCAGTTACACAGTAACAAAGTAATTGAGGCTGAAAAAAGACATACGTTCATCAAGTCCAACCTTTTCACCCTCGTTTTTAACCCTACCTAACAATTGATCCAGAGGAAGGCAAAAAGCCCAGCTAAAAAAAAAAAAGGGGGGGGGGGCAACACTGAATCTCATCTGCCATTCTGCTGCCCATTTTGATAATCTATCTTGGCAATTGCAAATCATTTGATAAACAAAATAAACAAAAAACAAAAGTAGCATACTTTTAATAGTTATTAGTGTATTGTTGCGATAACAGAAAAGGTTCTAAAAATACCATCCATAATATGACCTGAATATCTACCAGTTTTAAACTTTTATAAACCTATTACGAACATAAACATATCTATTTGCAAAATATTACCACAGTCTGTTTTCAGATAACTGAAGGCACATTTATAGTTTAAAAATAACTGGGAGTATAAACCTCAACTGTGTATAATTAGTGATAAGAACGGTATTTGCATAGCACAATATTTTGCAAATTGTAGCAGCTAAAGATCCTTGGATGCAGAATCTATATGTTATACCTGCAATAAAAGGACATCTGCTTAAGCAGCTAACTATAGTTTTAAAGGGTGTCTAAACTGGGGAAAAAATTTAATTGCCCATTACTGGAAATAATAATTTTTCCCAACAAGCACTGTATACTTTTTTGGTTGATCTGTCCTGTTTCTTTAGATATTAAATCTAAAGCATTTAACATTTTAGCTGTCAATTAAGTGCCTTATTACAATAATCTCTTCCTCTGTTTACAGTTAGGGGTGACAGTTGGTATGTGTGAAATGCATTGTGGGAAATTCCTACTCCTACTGCTGGCTCATAGTGATTACTGAGCATTACAGTCTTCATAGAGAGTTGTGTCTGATAAATGGGGCATTAGTTAAGAGTGGGAGGGGGGATACTTAGCCTGATCAAAACAAGTACTGGATCAAAGCCATGTTTACATGTATTTATTTATAGATTAGGATGAGGGAATGTCATTTTTTAAGTTTACCGTTTTAATCTTAATTTGGCAACGTGATGGTCAAATAGACCAATTAAATTAAACATTTATTGCTCAAGAAACAAGAGTCACCAACTAAAACCTAGGTGTTATATTGGCCACAATTGGCTGAAAATGGGGTAAACACACACTTCCCCATGTAACATTTGGATAGCAGGGGTTTAACTTCTTATTTGTACTATTATTTATAGTGCTATTTTCTATTAATGGCACAGGCACTGAGGCAAACTCTATAGTGTACATTCTTGTGCTACTAAGTAGCATGAAAACAAACGCCATTTAAATGCTGGACTTATCCACTGCCCCCCTTACTTGGTGATTACTGAATCACAGGAACCCGGAAGAAAAAGGAGCAGGGAGGGTAAGAATTACATTACATTAACAGATCAAAATAATGATGTTTTAAAGGAAAATGGAAAACAACTACAAATAAAAATTACAGGTGTTGCCTGGAGGTAGAAAGCACAAAGTGAAAGTCCAGTTTATCAAAATACCGCACTCTTTTAAGTTCTTGAGCTGAACAATCATGTCATCAAACTGTTGGCCCATGTGGAGCCATGTTTAGCATGAAAAATACTCAACTCTGGAGTCCAGGATAATTTTACTTTTCAAGTATTTCAGTTTCAAACCCATTAAGACATTCTAAAATCGATGTTTGTATGTCATATTTGTACTGCTCTGCAAAATGCTGGATTTTTATAAAGGACTGGGAGACAGATCCACTAAACTATAATTTTGTTTCAGGAATTCCCAGAATTTGGTGTTATAGAGCAGTTTCAAAAACAATGAATGGCTCTGAGGTGCTTCTTTGGCTCTTTTTGATGCTCTCCTGTTGGCTTCTATTCAAATAAACCTAAAAAAAACAAAAAAAACAGGTAGTAACAGTAAGTGTAATCTTTGGCACTTCTTAAAGCATTTGTTCTGTGTGCTCTAAATAAATAAAAAAAAGAAAACAAATGTTATCTCTTTGGGAATACAACAAATTAATTTACTATAATAATGTAACACTGAGGGGATCAATAGCCAATATAAATGACAGCCTGGTTTTTGCTTCTCTGGATTGATGTGAACCATCACTACATTACTCTTATAAATCCATATCACTTTGCTAGTCAAAACACACAGATAAATTAAAGAAGGTGACAATAGCAAGTGGAATCTAGCGTCAGCAATAAGATTTTTCATTTTCACACAAAAAAGCGAGGACAATGAATGTGGGTGTTAATATCAGGTTGTAATCCCTATGTTTTTTTTTTTTTACAAACTATGATTGACAAGCATTGAAACTTCTAGGTACATATATTTGAAGTACCACATGGTTTAATTTGAACTACAGAACATTTAGAATACCCATAGAAATATGATCTATGGATAGTGAACCACAATAATGAAACCAGAAGCAAAAGGTTTAACAAAGACTCATCCAAGCAACTTCTTTTAAATGTAAGATGATACCAAATAATAGGAGAGTTTTTCTGCCATTCCTTTCAGTTTCTCAATTCTAGAGATTTCTAGCTGAACTGCAAGAGATATAGGATTCCTGATAAATGTATAATCAGAATATAAAGGAAATGAAATGCTGTCAAGGTTCTGTGTTCCACAATCAGTCGTTTTAAGGAGCTGTATCATATCTCTGTTCTTTGACAGATGTGCATAACAAAATGAAATAATGTCAAGACTTGTATGCTCTTATCAGGAACTGTGTATAGGGGGGAAAATAGGGAATTCAAATGCAATTTTATTTTCTCTACACATCGGTATGAAAAGTTTTTTTGAAATCTTTCAAAAGGAAAATGCAATCTTCAAATGCTGACATCTGTCAAGTGTTGATCCAAAAATAATGTACTGAAAATATGTTTACAATATTTGTAAAGCAAAATTGGTGATACAATTCTGACAATAAAACAGTTTTGTAAGAAATAATATGATTTGTGAACGTTTTAAAATAAGGTGCATCATTTAATTAACAAAAGAATTCAGACAAAATGCATTTATGTGACTAAGAAATTAAATAAGATGGGTACAAGGCTCCCTTTACTCATTTATAAATAATGGAGACCTCTGAGTAATTTTCTGGTTTTGCTAAATGCAAAACCAGAGAGCAAGCTGTAGACCGGTTTTGGCTTTATTGAGCCATCATCTGTGTAGTGTAGGCCTCTGGGTTTCATGGTAAAGCGCCTATAGATAGGCAACGTCTATGGATAAAATGCTATTCTATATTTGAATATGAGTAAGGGGATCTCTAATGCCTTAAAGGGCATGTCCACCCCCAAAACTATAATTTAACCCACTACTGGCCCACTTTTGCCATGCGCACTAAAGCCCTCTCCCAACCATTTTGCTCTCCCTCCCCCTAGTGTAAATCCCCTTTGTGGTATAGTAAGTCTCCCTCCCCCAGCCCCAACTGCTATAATAGTTTTTACAGAAACTTCCCTGAACTCTACTTAACTTACCTCACTCCACCGGTGTTCTCCACTCCCGGCAGCCGCATCCGTGATTGGCTGCCTCTCAGCAAATCACGGATGCGGCTGCCGGTGTCAGGCCCCCTGCTTGCAGTTTCACGCAAGCAGAGGGCCTGGACAGTAAGCCCAGGAAAGAGGTAAGGTAAGTAATGATCGGGGGAGTTTCTGAAAAAACTATTATAGCGGTTGGGGCTGGGGGAGGGAGACCTACTATACCCCAGTTTGGGGGTGGACATGCCCTTAAAACTTTCCCTATCTTATTTAATTTTTTAGTGATGTCTGTTTATAGGGGCTTCACATTGGAAAACCAAAAGCTTTTTACACTACGTTTATGCTATGTTACACTAATGATGGCTCAATACAGCTGAAACTGGTCTGTAGCTGGCTCTCTGGTTTTGCATTTAGCTCACGAATGCTGTTAAGGCCTCTTAGTAGGTGTAGTATTTTCTAAGGGTTACAATGGAAACATGGAGAATTCTAAATGCTTTTATACAGAGATGAATTCTATTACTTATCTATTTCTAGGGACCACATTAAAGGGTTAGATTTTATGGTAGATTCATTTCCACTTGTATCTAAAAGCAGCACTGGATAGACTGTTAAAAATAGCAGAAGGGGAGCTCTTATAATGGATTTAGATCAGTTTCATCTATATTTAACTGTGTTGGTGATGCTTGACATCAACATTTTTTCACATTTTTATTGTCACGTCACCCCTTTCTATTTTTATACCACATCCTCAGCCCCATCTGCAAGCAGTTTGCATGTTCTTGTGTGGTTACCAACATACTGATGGGTACTTAGATTGTAAACTCTTTGAGGAAGGGAATACATGTTTATATCATTTTAATATTTCCAGCACTATATAGTGCAAGTACAATACAACTTTGGGTGAACATACATAGAACGTATATGATACTTTTATTGTTTAGAAACTTGACACTAATGCATCTGCAACATGCAACTATTTTTATATGAACAGTTTTTAGCCCACCAAACGTATAGAACCTACAATAATCTATTTAGAGCACTATGCCTGGATGTTTTTATGAAGTCATTCCAATGACACTTACCTGTTTAGCTGTTTCAATTAGTGCAGCAGTTTCAGCTTTTCCCACCTGTTGTACCATTTTATAAAAAAGGCTTTCTTTATTTTTTAGCAGATTATATGGCTCATCATATTCTACAACTCTTCCTGAATCCAAAACCTAAGGATGCAGAACAAATCATTAAATACTGTAAATTACTTCAGCTCAAGAACACAACAATGACAAACAGAACTTATAAAGCTGGGTACCTATGGTACCAATAAAAGGCAGATCCGAAGGGATTGGCTTTTTTTAAGGTATGAGTGCAGGCAAAAAAACAATCCCATGACCAATGTCTATAAACTATTGTCGCCCATGGGCAAAAATTTTTATCAGACGCCTATACTTTCAAATAGGTACACTATAGCGACCCCTAACCCTCCAAGCACAATCTCCCTATACAAAGTATATTGGGACCATCAAGAATGTGTTTATCCAGATTTGTAACCAATGACAGACAGCTTCCAATGGAACCTTTCTGCCATTTGCTATAATGTGTATACTGTGTGTACCCTACCTATCACATTTCTGATTAAAGTGTGTGGCTTGCTTTGTGTTATTTTTAGTTTTAAAAGCACAAGATTGTATGTTTGTTGTTTTATTTAGAAATTCCCATAACACATACATTCCAAACTACTGATTTAATTTGAAAGTTGCCACCTTCTACCCTAAACATTCCTTTATTTATTTTGCATAGGAATGTGATCACACATTATAGATCTAAAATAATTCCAGCACATGGATTTTAGGTTTGTCCTATTAGCATATTCTAGGTATTGTTTTCAGGAAACCTTGTAGATACACAACATAGGTTAGTACATGTATAAATTCTCTCCAGAAAAATCTGGTTTAATTTTTGTATAAATTTAGTTTACATTAAATTTAATTTTATTCATTTATTTTCTTTTGTTTGTCAGAAGAGGGCATATTACATTTCCACCTTATGTAGCATCATTGTGTGTAAGAACACTATTAGTCTCATTTACCCTGAGCCGCTGGGCAACTTCTCTGTTTTAAAGTCCCGCTAACTGATTTAATATTGGTTAGCGTGACTATATCCATGCACAGGCTGAGTGGGTTTTTGACACCTGTACAAGTAATTCATTTTCTTCCGCAATTGCTGCCATTAAAAAGTCTGCAAATATCAAAGTGATTCCCCAATTCACTGGGAGGTGTAAACACGATCCTGAATGGACATTTACCGGGAGTGATTGCTCCAGGTTAATGAGGCTGTGTGTTTTTTTGCAGACTAGCCATACTACTACTAGTCTTAGTCTAAGCACATACAGGGTTATTCAATAAAAGTTCTTATCGTTAAAAATGGTGCTAATTTTGCCCCAACCAATCAGATCTTATTTAACATTTGAAAGCTAAAATCTGATTGGCTGGGGAAAAGTTAGCACCATTTTAAACGATAAGAACTTTTATTGAATAACCCTGATACTGTGTTAGTATGAACAAACAAAAAGCAATTTGTCAAGAACCTTTTATAGCTTAGTTACTAGACCAATTCCTGCCAAACTATTTATTTAAAAGGAGAGGAGGTGCATATGGAAAAATCCAATAATTTTTACCAATGCTCAATCTGTTTCTACCATACAAATCAACAAAGGGGAAATAGAAAAAAGAATATAAGTAAAAGTAAGTATGCAGACTTGCAGAGCACATCGTTTAACCTCCCTCGAAGCACTTGCTATTGCTAACCCAGGTTAACGAACACATTTTTTTGTGTTTAGTTTAACATGATAATCTGTTAGTTGAAATAATGCTTTGAATCAATTCAATTGTAAAAACCAGCACTAAAAAAATATATTTTATTGTTGAACATATTCAAATTTACGCCTATTGCTTCTCAACATTCACCCACAAAGTGTTAACAAACATCAGTTAGTAATACATTACGGTAACTAAATAACCTGTATATAAAAGCTTTAAAAAAGCCCATCAATTAGTTGTGCCCTATATGCACTAAAGCATGCTAAAATAAATGGATGTATAACAATTATACAGATATCTTTATGTAAACTTTATGTAAGACAAATATACATTTTAAAAAACAGATTTAAGAAATGTGGGTTTTGTCGTACCCATTTAAAGGGCATCTATAGTGGGAAAATGTATTTTTTTTCTTTCTTTCTATGTGTTCTATAATTCCCCCCAACCCCCAGAGTACCTTTATTATCTTCAGTTTCCTCCTCTGTCCCAAGATATACAAGTTAAAAGAAGTCAAGATTTCAATACACTCAATACACTCCTGCTTAAGCTGTCAATCAAATCCCCTAATAGCATGTCGGTGTAGTGTGTAGGCTTCCATAAGTTTTACAGCAACTACTACTACTACTACTCCCATTGACTTTTTCCTTTTTATTCATATACTAACAGCACTTTGCAAAGATCCCCCCCCCACCAAAAAAAAATTATATGGATCAGGAAAACACACTGAAGAATGAGCTGAAATCTACATAAAGCAAGTCAGCAGCGAAACTGCAGGGGCCCAGGCCACCCTGCAAATTTAGTGGCTGAGCCCCTGAAACCCTCCCCTCCCTCTTAAAATTGCAATCAGCTGTTTTTAAACAGCTGATCGTGCATATGCAGTAAGGGTACGTGCAATCAACTGTTTAAAGGGTAAGGCTGGGTACACACCAGCAGATATTTTCTGCCAACCGAAAGTGCCGTGAATCGGTCGAAAATATCTGCTGGTGTAGGGAGGCCGGTCACGACCGACCTCGATAGTTCGTTCGGACGATCGGACATGTCGGTAAATTCGGATCGATCGTTCGCAAATTCGGACATTTGTCCCGGCCGGAGAAGTAATCCATTAGTGTGTACCCATCCTAATTGTGGTCTCCATGCAAGGGCTCTCTATTTAACAGAGCTCTTTCATACAAGATGATATCTCCAGCTTATCTGGATCTTAAGTTATAAGCTGGTGTGTAAGAAGCCCCACCCTCATAAATGTATCTTTTCTGAAGCTAGTTACAGACTTGCAACTATTCTCTGTCCTACTTACCTTTACCTATGGACTCCTTAGGGAAAGAAAAATTTGCGGCTAGCTTTAAAATAATTTAGAAGTTTGGAGAGGGCTTATGAATCAGCAGCAGTTTTTAACAACTGATTCCACATACATTTACTGCATACACATAATCAGCTGTTTTTAAACAGTTGATCGTGGGCCCTCTGAGTCCCCTGTGGGCCTGGTAGTTGTGCCACTGAAGTTGGTGATTTACAGGTATGGTCTAGCCAGAAAGGAATAAAAACTAAAATGGCAAACCTACAAATTTATATTAACCATTAATATGTGTAAATGCTATTAAGGTGCGTGGCTGTATAAAAATGATTTTGGACTACATTTGTGTTTATTACACAGATAAATATCCGTGTAATAACAAGCTGAGCAAATATGTTGCCTTGAGTTGATAACCTTTTTTCCTCAATACTGCTGTTTAACCCCCACAGCCTTTAATGGACCTAAAATTAGAAACTATTTTAATTGAAATCCCTTTGGTGGGTAGAAAAAAACATTAATCTGTGCTATCAATGAAACTGTTGGAAAAAACTGTAAAACTACATTATAATATGTAAATGGGCTTTATTATATGTTAAAAGATATTTTAAAAAGATAATCCACATTGCCTTTTACCAGAAACATGGAACATCTCAGCAGTTTTCTTTCTGTGTAAGTAAAACTTGAAGCAGTGGACAGATTTTGCAAATCAATAATTCACATTATCAGCTGCTTAAGGATGTGGAGGAATTCCATAACAATGTTTCATGTCTGCCTTTCACTTCTATTGCCACATAAATTAAACTAAGTTGTAAAAACAAGTGAGGATGTTCCTTTAGTCTACGAAATGACTCTGACCTAGGTTAATGTGGAATTTTTAACAATCTGTAATTTAAAATTGTATATCTCACATGAGCATGATCACGTATTGCCACATTGTATGCGCCTTGGTTTTTAAAATACAAAAAATGCCATTAAAATAATAATAATATTAATCCATGGGATGCTAAATGGAAACAGCCCACATGAACAACGCATTTATAATAATTAAATAATTAATTTAAGAACATCATGACTTAAAATTGGATAAAAACTCCTTGGAGCAAAAGCAAGCAAACAATGCTGGTAACAATAAAATTAATTATTTCCCAGCTGCTTCCTTGTCATCCTTTTGTTAGTCTTCATAATCATGAGCAAAAAAACACATCCCTCTTGTATTTGAGAAGAGATGTATTCAGATGAACAACAATGCAATTAAAGCCACTTAAACAACAGTGATTAAATGATGTCATCATGGCAATGCTAATGCGTAGCTTCTTAATTAGAAACTTCTCACTCAAGAGCAGATTCCTTATGCATAATCAAAACCAAAGCTTTATTTTGAATGGTAGCTTTACCAAAACGACCATAGCATCTACAGTAAAAAGTAAAAAAAAAAAAAGTTTTTTTTTTCTTTAGAATATATCCACTTGGTACATTAGCCTTCAAACATTATTCCAATAAAAGCTCAAACTAAGCAAAACAGAAATAATTATACCAAGTAAAACATGGAAATGATTAATAGGTAACTGTGCTCCAAAAATGACTTTAGGTAAATTGACAGGAATTGCTTGCCTGAGTATTTTTGCAATTTACTTTCATTATTTTTTTCCCCATAGTTTTGAAGATATCATAGTTTTTTTATCTGAAAGGCAATACAAACCGAGGGCACTCCAAAGTAACATGAAAAACTGAGGAAGGGGACACGTTTTCACCCACGAAACGTTGTGTTTGATGTATATTCACTAATTAAAAGATTTTCATTTTACTTTGGAGTGCGACGCTCAGTTTGTATTGCCTTTTTTGCTTATATCCTAGGAGAGTGGGCACCCATAGTAGGACAAGAGTGCATTGAAACCTTGAATCTATTCCTGCTCTGAAACTATGTGCAGGGCCGGATTTCTCACTAGGCCACCTAGGCCGTGGCCTAGGGCGGCACAGCCACCAGGGGCGGCAAAAAGAAAGAAAGAAAGAAAAGGGTAAAGCAGCATTGCATCCCCAATTTAAATTTACACAATGCACGTTAGTTAGCACACAGCAAAGCTTTACCGGTTTCTGTTAAATCAGAAATGGGCAGCGATTGCCGATTTGCTAGGGGGGCAGGTCCCTCTCCTACTTACAAAGCTCTGCTTCGGCCAATAAATGACCGCATACAGGTGTACAGGCAGTACAAGTTAGCTGGCCTAGGGGAGATAAAAGTATAAATCCGGCCCTGACTATGTGACAGTATCTGTAGCATGAAAGTTAAATTTACAGACCTTACACACTCCCTGTTGTGGGCTTGGCTGTGCTGATCTCCCCCTCCTCCTAAGTCCTCCTTCAGTCACTGTAACTTCTGCTTTCTCCTGCAGTGAGCATGTGCCAATTGCAGATTAGAAGGAGGAACTACTATTCGTGACTGCAGATTCTGAACTTCCCACCCCCTAACTTTCTGATTGTGATTTCTTTATATCTTGGGCTGTGCATTACGTAAAGGTGTGGTTGATGGTCATTTTTAAGGAACCTGGCCTCTCATTTAAAATAGTAGATCACAGTTCCCCTTAAAGGACAACAGCAAAGAGAATCTATAAGTCTAAGAATGTCACTTTACTAATATTTTGATTTTACTATAACATGTTCCAAGCTTAGAAAATTTTAAAAAATTATTAAAGGATAAGTACACTGTAAAATCAAGTGAAGTTTATTTGGAAGCAGCAGCTTTAAAAATCTGCCCCCCCCCTTTTTTTTTTCTTCTAGGTCCCTCCTGAGCCTATCTTTCCTGACATCTTGGATATGCATTGTACTCTTTAGCTCCGCCCCGAGACTTTGGATCTCCTTTTTCTTAAGCCTCATCTCGGCGCTGTGTACAGCACAGCGCTCTAACGTCATGAGCGCACACGTCGTGCATGCACTGACGTCACGCGTGCGCTCGGCACGGACCAAACAGACACTGCTTTTGGAGGTTTAAGAAGAGGGAGATCCAGGAAGTCTCAGAGGGGCGGAGCTAAAGAGTCTACAATGCAGATCCAAGATGTCAGCAAATTTACATCAGGAAAGGTAGGCACAGGAGGGACCTACAAAAAAAAGGGGGGGGGGAAGAGACAGATTTCTAAAGCTGCTGCTTCCAATTGAACTTAACTTACTTTTAAAGTGTACTTATCCTTTTAGATCCCTGGATTTTGAAACTGGCAGTTCCAGAAACCAAGACTCACCACACTACATCACTACTATTCATTAAATATATACTACAGTCTGCAAATTCTTTAAAAAGTTTAACATTTCTGATTTTTATTATACAATTTATCACTACAGCTGTTATTACTAAATAAAAACTCAATATAAATATTAACTAAATTATATCTTGGTGACTATACTACAGGAACAATCTTGTATAGGTTAACAGGTCTGTTATGTTTAAGTCAGAAAGCAGAACTCCCATGATTTGCATGGGATTTTTGCATTGATTTATTATCAATGTTCTTGAAAACATAATGGCTGCTTGCAATCAAATTCTTTAAGGCTTCAAAAGAAAAAAAAAATGCATGAAAAAAATTTTTGTGAAGATAAATTCAGCACCCTGGACTGCAGACTGCATTTACAAATGTTACATTTTAACAGATACCTTTGATCAATGGTACTTCCCTAAAGACCTTTGGAAGTGATATTCTTCCTGTTATTGGGCCGGCAGCAGGGTGACTTGGACTGCAACTGGGGGAATGTGGCAGTTTTTTCTGCACAGGTTATTTCCTAGATCCATAGGGAACGCCTAAGATAAGTATCCTAAAAATGCATCTTTTGAATATGTTACAACAGCAATCCACAATAAAAATAAAGGGTTTTTCATGAAACATGTTGTGGAAATTACAAAAGTAATTAAAGCCTAGCCACTTTAGCAGTATTCCTGCCTTCAGTCTTTTTTTCCCCAATTCTTACTATGTTACATTATGTATCAAGCGTAATGAATTAGTGGTTTATCATCCTTAACAGTTCTTCTTTAGACATCGTCCACACAATCATGTGTGTGTACAACACTTAAGGGACAACTCCAAACTCATAAGAACATCTTTTAGAAAGAATGGACTCTTAAAAATATGTCAATATATCATAGTTTGTTCTATGAATTCATTACTGTATGCCTGCTATGCTTCTAGATGCCCCATGGAAACTGAGCAATTTAGAAACCTGTACTGATCCTGGGCATGCTCATAAGAGGCAGAAAGGGGATTAACATTCAGCCATTGGCTGTGATGTCAACTATCAAATCCATAACTGACAGTTTCTAAATGGAAGTACCAGGAAGCAGAAGCAGGGGCAACAGGACATTGTGCAGGATTTTAGGTTATTTCAAATATAGAAACCCCTCTTAATTATAGCAGCCAATCCTATAATATAATAAATCTAAAACAAGAAAAAGCAAGGATATATGGCTAAAAGATATATATTTTATTCAATAACCTCTAAAATTCATCAATAGATAATAAGTGATCATAAATAGTATACATAAAGTAAAACCAACACCTCCTCACATATATATCCCCCCTCACAGATGTAAAAACCTCAACCAGTGGATCTGTCTAAATAACCGCTGCCACAAACTAAGCACAAGCAATCAAATACTTATCGTAATATAATATGTCAGTCAAGTCAAGTCCGTCCGTGCACGGTTATCAATCAGATAGTGCAGAGTATTCAGGCCTCAAATAACAGGGACCGGAACCACAGGATAGGTAAAGGGGGGAACCCCAGCACCCCAAACGCGTTTCGCTACAAGAAGCTTTTTCAATGGCGCTGATACTCTGCACTATCTGATTGATAACCGTGCACGGACAGACTTGACTTGACTGACATATTATATTACGATAAGTATATTGATTGCTATATTACGATAAGTATATTGATTGCTTGTGCTTAGTTGTTGGCAGCAGGTTATTTAGACAGATCCACTGGTTGAGGTTTTTACATCTGTGAGGGGGGATATATACAGGATTTTAGGTTAGACTTACATATTTCAAATTCAAACTATTACCGTTTAGGGTTTTGATTTATCTGTATGTAAAGTTTTATTTTGGGGATGGACTTGCCCTTTAAGGCTTGGTATACACAGGGAATATTTTTGTCCTTAAGACTATCCAGCTCAATATGCTTTGTCATATATACAACCAATCATTCCTGATTGATATGTAGATGAACGGTTGTTTAGGCCAAATTGTGATCAGTATTTAAATCTGTAGATCTGCTGGTTCTAATATCAAGGTAATGGCAGTCAGCACTGAGCTACAATCATCTTGTGTGTACTATGCTTTAGAGGCTATAATTCTTAATTTCTAGCATAAGTCTTTGACTAAACTTGTACTGCACAGCTAAAGGTAACATCAACTGAAGGCAAAAAAAGAGTCTCTTATAAATTTTATTTTAAGGTTTTTATTCTAACATTTTAGTTTCCTGTCCTCCATCTCCTTCTGAGTGCAGCAGTGCAGCAGTCAATCATGACCTCTCAGCCAAAGACTAAATACTGATACTGCTGATCACGCAATCTCCTTTATGCATGTGCAAGCTACACAGCTTTAAAAGGAAGCATGAACCTGGTAAGACCAGAAAATTCTATTCTTAATATCTTTATCCAGGTACACTGGACAGGTGTCTTACTATTGCGATCTTAAAGGGGGGTGTGTGGGGGGGGAGGGAGTTATGTATATATTTTTGTATTTTGTATTTATCTTTGTGAAAGTCAAATGCTCTTTCATGAACAAAGGTGCAGCCAACCATTTTGCTTATCTGTCCAATTAGTCATTCCCACATTCATACTTATAAGGCAGTGTGAGGATTCATATTTTTACTCTGTGCATAGCTCACTCACTACATCACTTTTGGAGGCAAGCCTATATACAGGATATACATAAATGTATGGATTTCATCTTATACTTTATGATTGAAATATTATAGACAAAGTACAATGACTTAGCAATAACCATTCTGCTAAAAATGGCTTTGAGAAAGAAAAACAATATCTTACCATAATTTTATCACTGTCAATGATTGTGTTGAGCCTGTGTGCTATAGTCAGTACTGTGCAATCTTTAAATTTTTCTCGTATAGTTTTTTGAATCAGTCCATCAGTTCTGGAAAGAAAACAAAAACATTTAAGAATTAAACACTAAATTTAATTGGAATGAAAGGGTTTTAAATTATTAATATTAACTGTAATGAGAAGCAATGAATATGTTAAAATTGTTAAAAAAATATAATTAGCACCCATCACTATTTGGTAATCTCCACTTTTATTTTATTCCTACATATATAAGCCTAATAGTTTAAAAATGATTTAAATGCTACATGTATATCAGTGCCTATAGAAAGTCATTTTGTTCATTGAAGTGGGTGTGTTGACCAAGCATTGTGGGTATATAAGGGGGTGGGAGGATCCATTTTTCAGCACCTGAGAAAACGTTGTGCGTGTTGTGTTGATGGCTCAATAAAAGTTTGTTCACATATACAAGGTGTGCGATCCTTCAAAATTCTTCTATCTATATTGTATATTATTAACCCTTTAGAGGTAAAGGTTGGAAAAATCTGCACCTGTGGATTGTGGATGTGCTAAGGACTGTGTTTCTTACAACAAAGTCATTGTACCCATTTAAAATACAGTAGTTAATTGTTACCTTTTGGCATACAGGATGGAATTCAAAACACATTCTCACAAAACCTTTATTTGAAACTTTGCCTTACAAAAAACTTTTAAAAGGTATATACACTGTAAATAAAACTTGGTATTACTAGATAGCTTAGGCTTAAAATATGTTTTTTTTTGTTCTAGGAACCACCTATACTCTACCTTTAGTCTTTAAAAGTCTTCCTCCTTTTGTTATCTCCTGTTTTCAGCTCTGCCCCTATGGAATTGGCCAAATCCCTTAGCCAGGGAAAGGGTGTTCCCATTTGCAGAGCGCGGCGACGACACCACCACCATGCGTGCACACTGACGTCAGGCGCTCGCTCTGTGAAAGGGAACACTCTTTCCGGGGCCAATCCCGCAGGGGCAGAGCTGAAAACAGGAGATAACAGTACGAGGAGGACAGAAACTTTTGAAGACTATAGGTAGGGTATAGGAGGGTCCTAGAACAAAAAAAAAAACACTTTACATTTAAAGCCTAAGCTATCTAGTAATACTAAGTTGTATTTACAGTGTACATACCCTTGCAAAATCTCTTTTAAGAAAATATAAATAATGAATGAAAGAACTGGCATAGGGATTGGAAAATAACATGGACATTTAACTTCATATCCTTAAACTACTGGGGTTTGTTTAGGATAATTGTCATTTGGAAAGCAGGAACACAATTATACCAGACACCAAAAGAAGCATAAAAAACCATTAGGGACAACAGTAAAGGCTCTCTATAGGGAGAAGAATAGAAGAATTATGGCTGTGATGCCTTTGAAAGTGCAGTGTTACTTAGTTCTATTCCTACAATCACATTCTACTTAAAGGGTATCTCCAAACCCCCTCCACCACCACCCTCTGCATCTACTGCTATTTCTGGGAACGGACTAGCAATAGGAGAGCCAATCACAGAAGTCTGAGCACTTTTTAAAGTTAAAACCCCTTAGCATTTAAGGTTGGTAGGGGGGTCCCCTACACTACAGAAAATTGTATTTATTTCTAAAAGATGATGCAGCGCTTAAGGATCAGGATGGAGGGTGCTTTAAAATTAGCACTGCGTTTATTATTAACTAGCAGCATACCCGGCATTTTTTTCCAATCAAAACCTTGTTGGCACTGTCGTTTTCGTTTCTCAGCAGGGCAATCAATCGATTCACCAATAGATGTCAGCACAAAGGTATGGAAACATGGAATAAGTATTTGTTCCTTATTTGCATATGTCTGTCCATAGGCGTTTCATATTGCAAAACCAGGCCTACGCTAAACGGAAGATGGTTAAAAAAAAAAACAAAACTGGTCTGTGGCTGTCTCTCTGTTTTTGCATTTAGCTTGTGGAATGCAGTTTAAAGGAAAACTTTAAACCTCTTTAAAATATGTTGATATATCATAGTTTGTCCTATAAATTCATTACTTTATGGCTGCTATGCTTCTGGAAACTGAGCAATTTAGAAACCTATACTGAGCCTGTACTGAGCCTGGGCATGCTCAGAAGAGGCAGACAGGGGATTAACATTCAGTCATTGGCTGTGATGTCAACTGTCCAATCCATAACTGACAGTTGCTAACTGGAAGAACCAGGAAGCAGAATCAGGGGAAACAGGACATTGTGCAGGATTTCAGGTTAGACTTTTCAGATTTCAAACTATTACCGTTTAGAGTTTTGGGGGGTGATTTACCTGTATGTAAGTTTTCATTTTGGGGCTGGACTTGCCCTTTAAACCTCTTAAAAGTTATGGATACATATGGCTACCATGGAAACATGGAAATTACCTAGAAGTCTTTGTTGATTATTAGCACAAAGGTAAGATCTCTTCCCCAATTAACTTAGTCTAGGTACACACATAAAGATATTTCAAGCTAACTGACTGATATTTTTCTATATTTCAGTTGGTCATACAAAAATTTTGGTGGTATGCTGGTCGTTCTTTCCTCCAATTCAGTATAATTCAGAAGAAAGCATGATCGTAAATGTCAGTTAATCATGGCCAATTGTGCAGTCTCCTATATAACGCACGAGCGGTTGCACCAAATTTTTCCAAAGATAGTGGCAAACAGGTGCCTGGACCAAAAAAACTGTCCAAGTGTACCTACAGTATCCTTAGGCGATGACTCGATTTACAAACAGATGGCAGCACAAAGGTCATATCTCACCCACTTTTAATTTGGGTGATCACACGAATCACCAACAAATGGCAGCACAAAGGACACATTTAATCCCCAATTAACTTAGGCAATCACTAAATTTACCCATAGATGGCAGCACAAAGTTCACATCTTATTGTTCCAGCCGTTTGGAAGTTTTTCAGAAAAATACATTTATACATACACACCTAGACTTATATATATATAAATCGCTATCTTTTTTATCTAATGCCCCTGGGCCTATATTACATAAGCATGACCCCAACGAGCTTTAGGAAGTGGATGGCTAATCATAGATCATCCATCTAACATGCTTTCACTGATGGAAGTAAAAGGATTTCAAATAAATATGGCTGTTGCCACAGTTCAACAAGTCCATGTCATTAAGTTATGTAAGTTCTACAAAGTTTCTTCGGTCTCTTTGTAGATTCTGTGGTCAAAGACGTTCTAGCTTGGTCATCCAGTTCAGATGGACAGTCAGATTTAAGTACCACGTCGATGGTGCAATAACCCTTCCCTTACTAAAAGGGATAGCTTAATCTTTTGAAATCCTTTCTTATAAATTCTGTCTTTCTATAAAAAGGCATTTTAAAAAGACTTTCTCAACCAGGTTTTTTTCCCAAATCCTTGCACTACTAGCAGTGAAATATTCAAGGGATAGTTGGTTCTATTCTAGAGATAATCAAAAGCACAGTAAGTGATGTCAAGTTGGGCAATTAACCTAGTATTTGATCTGGTAGCAGATTAATTGCACCTGGGCAAAATAGCATATTTTAAAGCAAAGAGTCACTTTATCAAACCAAATAACATAGTATTGGAGGTTGTACAAAGGCATTCGTCCATCTAGTCCAACCTTTTTATCCTACTATTAATCCTACCTAACGTTGACCCAGAGCAGGGGGGGGGGGAACGCTAAAAAAGAAAAAAAAAGGGGGGTATGATTTGGGGGGGATTCTCAATATTTTTAGGTTTAGAAACTTATCCAGGCCACTTTCAAAGAAATTCAATGAACTTTCTATTACTACAAGTGAATTTCCTAAGTTAAACTTGGATTTTAACAAGGGAGTCCAACAAGGACAACCATAGGACTCTAATATTCAAGCTATAGAAACATTGGCTGAATTAGTTTTGACCATCACCCCAAATAATTTCTCCTGCTTAACATATAATATCTTTGCTACGGCTGTGTCTCATTGTAATTTTAACCTTGTTTATTAGGCTTGGTGCATAACTCTGTCTTCTATACCACTATCCTCACTCTATTTACATCTCTCCATCTTATCTCTTTACCTCCTTTAACTGCTCCCATGCACTTTATCAGCTCCTCACTAACACCACACTTCACTATCGGTCAAACACAAAAAAACACAACCTCAAATCCATCTCACATATTTGGGTTCTGTTTGCTCTTTACACACAGTAAAGATTATTCTAAAAATGACCGACAGCATCTGCAAGATAGAGAGATTACCGCGGACCAAAACAAACACTCGGCAGACGGAAATGTTCGGCGGCAACACGCTCGTTCTGGAGAGCCGCTACACACACTGTGGATAAAGCCACAATACTTTTGGATCCGACGGTATCAGGTATTTATCACTAGTGTGTGTACCTAGCTTTACTTTTTGTTAATGTGGATGTATCTCCTTATCCTGGCCCCTGAAATTGCTTAGTTTCCTACTGTCCTCCCCTACTCTCTATTTGTTCCTCTAATCCCATCTTCATATGTGCTTTTCTCCTGTGCTATGCTTAATGTTTGTTTCCTTGTTAATAAATCCAATATTATTCATGACCTTTTCTGTTATAATTTTCTCCTTCTTGCCCTAAATGAAACCTGACTTTGCTATTAAGGTTTCAGTTTCTATTGGAAGTCTCTGTCTCACCCATACCCCTTGCCCCTCAGGTTGTGGCTGAGGTGTTGGCCTCCTTATTTCCCCCACCCTTTGTTTTAATGTTACCCCACACCAGACTTCTCATTTACATCCTTTGAGGGTTCATACTGTTCAAATTTTACATCCTCTGTCACTACGTGTGTTATACAGACCTCCCTACGTGACTACCTCAACTACATTCCTCTCAGACTTTGAGGCTTGGCTTGCCTTTTTCCTCTCTTGGCTGGTCCTATTCTAATTCTGGGTGACTTTAAATGTCCCATTGACAACTCTGCTCTATCCTGGCATTCCTGGCACACTTAACATTCTCATTTGATTCAGCAGTGGATACATACCGGTGCGCATAAGGATGGCCACTTCTTTGATCTTGTCTTTACTAAAAATAACCTCTGTCTCATCTTTGAAACTAACCTCTACACTCTTTTTGATCACCATCTAATTACCTTTGTATGCTTTGTATATGAATATTTGTGATACTCGTAGAAACATAGAACGTTCAGTACTGGCTTCTTCTCTCTACTTTAGTATCACTACTCTTATGTCCAACTCTAACCATGACATGTTTTTTAACTTCTACCCATGGCACCTGTTTTCCATCTTTAACCCATTAATATATTTGTATAAGGTTATCATGTCCCCACGCAAACGTCGCTTCTCTTGTAAACAGCCCTAACTTGTCTATTATCTACCAGAACCCCCAAATCTTTTTCAATTACAGATGCACTTAACACAGAGTTATTTATGGTGTAGGTGGCACAGGGATTATTAAATCCTAAATGCATCACCTTACATTTATCAACATTGAATCTCATCTGCCATTCTGCTTCCCATTTTGATAATCTATCTAGGTCTGCTTGCAGCACTTGCACGTCATTTGTTTCCAAAGTGTCATCAGCAAACACTGAGACCTTGCTCTCAATGCCCCCTTCTAAGTCATTTATAAACAGATTAAACAGAAGTGGCCCCAGTACAAAACCCTGAGGCACTCCGCTTAGAACTTTACCCACATAGACGTAGCTACATTTACCACAACTCTCTGTTTGCGATCCAATAACCAGTTCTCTATCCATGAACAAATGTTTTCTTCAAGGCCAACAGTCCTCAGTTTATACATTAGTCGCCTATGTGGCACAGTATCAAAAGATTTCGCAAAAGTATACCACATCCACTGCTGTGCCTGAATCTAACTTCTTACTCGCTTATTCATAAAAACCAATTTAATTTGTCTGGCATGATCTATTTCTCATAAATCCATGCTGACTACTACTAATAAGATGAGCTCTGAAGACAAAGTCAAGGATTTGATCCCGTAACAAAGTTTCCAGCACCTTCCCTACCACTGACGTTAGGCTTACAGGTCTATAGTTACCAGGCTATGAACAACTACCTTTTCTGAATATTGGTATTACATTGGCTTTTTTCCAATCCAGCGGCACATCCCCAGACCAAAGCGAATCTGAAAAGATGAGAAACAGTGGTCTAGATTGAACTGAACTAAGCTCTTTTAAAATCCGAGGATCCAATCCATCTGGTCCTGGGGCTTTATTGATATTAACTTTGTCTAATTGTTTCCGTACCATATCTCTGTTAGCCAATGTGAATACTCTTCATTTCTTCCCAGTATATTATTACAATCCCTGCTGTAAGGACAAGGATTCTTAACAGTAAAAACCAATGTAAAAAAATGGTTTAGCAGATTGGCCTTTTCGGCATCCTCTACAACCACCTCAGCCCCATTATTTAATGGTCCCACATTCTCAGTCCTCATCTTTTTACCTTTTTATATACTTAAAAAACATTTTTGGGTTGGACTTGCTTTGTTCGGCAATCCGTTTTTCATTTTCTATTTTAGCTAGTTTAATTGCTTTCTTGCAGTCTTTATTACAGCTTTGTACTCCCTGTAAGCCTGTTCTGTTCCCTCTGTTTTCAAAATTTTAAAAGCCTTTTTCTTTTTTTCCATCTCCCTTTTTACCTGAGCTTTAAGCCATGCAGGAGTGGACCTAAATTGTTTACACTTGTTCCCTAAAAGTACAGATTTAGAAATGTAATAGTTTAATATCCCTTTAAAAGTGGTCCACATCTGCTCTGTATCTTTAAACTATTCCCCCCAGTCTATGAGCAGGTGTGATTCCTTTAACAGCATAAAATTATCTTTCCTATAGTTAAAAGTTTTTGTTAACCCAGTGCACTTTTTTGCAACCTATATTAAATGACACTATATCATGGTCACCCATAACCAAAACATGCCCCATACCAGCAGCCTTCGTCAACTGCATATGGAGATTCATTTCCACCTCCTCCCCGGCATTTGGTGGCTTATAACATACTCCAACAATTAATTTACCTACCTTCTTGCTTTCTGTACACAGTTCCACCCATATTGTTTCTGTCGTATCGTTTACGCCCCCATCTATTCCATCTTTTAAATTTGGCTTCAATTCCTGTTTAACATACATACATACTCCTCCTTTCTTATAAACTCTGTCATGTCTAAATAAGGAGTATCTTTCAATATTTACTGTCCAGTCGTGTGAATCTATACCAATACCAATCATACCTTTCCTTTAAAGCTATTATTTCAAGTTCCCCAGTTTTTCCAGCCAGACTTCTTGCATTTGTAAACATACATTTTAGGTTATCAATTGATTTACTTGCATACATAGTCGTACATGCCTCCTTATCCTCTATGCTCCCCCCTCCCCCTTATCCGTCCTCCTTGTGTTAATAGCCCCCTGATCCCTAACTTCTCTATCTACCCCTGTGTAGTTCAACGTACCCTCCCCCTCATACCTAGTTTAAAATCTCCTCCAACCCCATAGCCATCTTGTCCCCCAAAACAGCTGCACCATCACCATTAAGGTGCAATCCGTCTCTACTAAAGAGACTGTAGCCAACAGAAAAGTCAGCCCAGTTCTCTAAAAACCCAAACCCCATCTCCTTACACCACCCTCTTAGCCACGCATTTATACTCCTGAGCTCCCGTTGCCTCCCTAGAGTTGCACGTCGTTGCAGTAGTATTTCTGAAATCACTACCCTTGAGGTCCTAGCTTTTAACTTGGCCCCTAATTCTCGAGAATCATTTTTAAGGACCTCACCTCCACCTCTAACTTTGTCATTGGCACTAATGTGAACCAAGACTGCCGGGTCAGCCCCACCCAATAATCTGTCTACACGAACCACCACATGTCGAACCCTAGCACCAGGCAGACAACCCTTTTCACTTGTGGATCCCATCCTCTGGAATTCAATACCACTCTCTCTGCGTCAAGATACTTCAATGAACAGGTTTAAATCTAATCTCACATCCTACCTCTCACACAGCGCTGAGCACAGCACAGTATAAGGTTGTTAAATTGACACTGCACCAGTTCTTACTATGGCACTTTTACCCTTCCCAATGTATCTGTGTGCTACTCACCTTATTAGATAGTAAGCTGTACAGGACAGGGACCTCTTTCCTTGTGTTTAATGTTTCAAGCACTTTTATACTTTTGATGCACATACTTTATAAACTAATTTATATTTTTTGTCCCCCTTATATGGTTTTTTGTATTATAACATTGTACAGTGCTGTGTCCCCAAACGGTGGACTAAACCTACACACATACATATATATATATATATATAAAAGGAAGAAACAACGCACTCACAGTTCAGAAAAACTGTGAAAGAAACACAAAAAAGTTCAGAAAAAATAAACTATTTATTTAGTCAACATGTTTCAACCTACATTAGGCCGTCATCAGAACGTCATCAGGTATGTTCCTTATATCTGTACAATTGGGACAGCACCCGGGCAAGTATATTGGTATATGGAGTGCCAATCGTTATATGGAAATATGTACATATATATATATATATATATATATATATATATATATATACACACAACTTCACCGTTCTCATTGTAAAGAGACCTTTCCTCACCTGAAGATAAAACTTTTCTTCTAATCTTAAAAGAGTCGCCTGAAATTACCAATTTGTTAACAATGCATCAGAAAGTGTATTATATGGCCTATTAATATATTTATATAAAGTGATCATATGCCCGCACAATCACCTCTTCTCCAATGTAAACAGCCCTAACTTGTATAAATTGTCTACATTGTCAAGCCCCTACATTCCCCTTATTTTATGTTTCACTTTTCTGAACTCCCTCCATTTCCAAAATGCCCGTTTTTTATACATGGTATTCCAAAACTGTACTGTATTTTCCAAATGAGGCCTTAGCAGAGCTTGTTAAAGGAAAACTAAACCAAAAAAATCAAAGTTAAAGTTAGAAAGTACTTGGCTCAACATCCTCTCAGCATGGAAGATTCCACTCAGGGGGCTTTTCTTTACCTCTATGAGCTCATTTTAGGTTCTGTTTGTTTTCCAAATCTGGAGCTGACATTTTCCCTTGCCTGCCAGTACTTTTACCTTGATTACATTTTCAGCACCTGTGTGATTTCCACTCCCACCTCTTAACCCCTATGATGTAGGAATATATTAACTCATCAATATTCAAATTAGTGGTGCAGCTGATTAACCCTTTCCTAGCAGCAGTGTTGTAGTGTGATGTATATAGGTCTAGGTATCTAGTGTGTCCGGATCTGAAATAATGTATGTCTCATCTACGGCTTTCACTCCACCAAATCCAGAATACAAAAAAATAAATTGCAGGTGAAACATACAAAGACACAGGTCTGTAGCTGTGAATATTGCACTTTTATTGCAAACCATGCGTGCTACATGTTTCAGACCCACTCAAGCACTTGAGGAAGGACAAGTGGGTCAGAAAATAGTGCAATAAACCTGCACTATTCACAGTTACAGACCCGTGTCTTTGTATGCTTTATCTCCAATGTATTGTTTAAGTGTTGGAAGGCCATATTTAAAAACTTGCGATACCGCTGGTTTTCGTTACTATACGACCATGGCAGTAGTATACCATAACATGCAGTAATAAACTATTCAATGAGCGGTCGTAGATTTACGTTGGCTATCGTACATTTACAAGATTTACGATCGCCATAACGATCGCTAAAGAAGGTGTATAGGAACCACATGGTGCAGAACTGTAGGGGGAGGATAGAGAAGTGAATCTGAACTTAGCACCAGCTCTGTGCAATGCATTTCTCATCAGTGTACCTTATTAAAGGGAAATGTTGGAAGGTAGGAAGAGTGTTTTATAGAAACCACATGGTGCAGAATTGTAGGGGGAGGATAGTGAAGTGAACCTGATCTTAGCACAGCTCTGTGCAATGCATTTCTCATAAGTGTACCTTATTAAAGGGAATGCTGGAGGACAGGAAGTGTGTTTTTGATTCAGCTGTCTGTATAAAACAAGCTAAGAAATGCATTACACAGAGAAATGCATTGCACAGAGCTGTGTTAAAATCAGGGTCATTATTATCCTTCACCTACAGCACTGCACCATGCTCTATAAGTGTATGTATTAAAGTTGAATGTTGGAAGGTATGCCATTTGCAGCTCTGCACCATGTTGTTTATATAAATGTACATATTAATAGGAATTATTGGAGGGAATGCCAATTAAAGGGGCACTAGGGTTCCCACCCTAGTGCCCCGAACACATATACAGGCCTATGTATTAAAAGTTCTTATAGTTAAAAATGGTGCAAATTTTTCCACAACCAGATTTTAGCATAAGAACTTTTACGACATAGGCCTGATAATATGTACACAACAAAAGATTGTTAGTATTTTCTTTAGAAGCATGGTGCAGGCTGATACAGTTTGTATTTAATGTAATGGTACTTAGCACTGCAACATATATATTTAATATGTGTTTGGGTCTTAAAAGCAAAGGTGGCCTTTGCCTTTACACTACTTCCAAAACTACTTTCAGGCTCCAACATTCCCCTTTAAAATGCATTGCACAGAGCTGTGCTAAGACCATGTTCACGTCAATATGCTGTACCTGCAGCTCTGAGCGGTTTTGTTTTTCTAAGTGTACCTTGTAAAGTGGTCAGCTACTGGGGTTGCCACCTTTCCCTTTAAGATTCAAACACTTAGGGCTAGCTTCCACTAGCATGTTTTGGATTGAGGTTTGTGATCCGATTGTGCTAGTGGGAGTGCAGGCATGTAAAAGTCTATGGGACCGGCCCCACTACATGCGATGCATTTCCCTGTGCTATTGGAGTGCATGCGATCACCATTTTTTTGTCTGTATTGCATGCACTCTGCTAGGGTCCAATTGCAGTTAAGTGGGGCCACAGACTCAGGAAATTGCTAAGTTCCATTGCATTAAATACATGCTGTATGGCTAAACTGAAATCAATGCCGCTTGCATTACACTTCTAAGGGCTAAGCGCGTTTTTAAGGCAATTTCTATTTTACAATTGTATTAAAATCGCAGCAAATCTTGCGATTTTGGGTGTGTTGCGATTCAAGCATGCATCAGTAATTTGGTAACACATGCGTTTTTTGTGCAATCGCATGTTTTCATAATGACAATGGACAAATCGCAAGCGCAAACACATGTATATCGTGTGCGATTCAGGTGCGTTGCAGTGTGGCAGTACCCTAAATGTACATTTCAGCAATACACACACTAATATAAATGGTAGAGTGCAGAAATAAACACATACAAAGACACAGTCTTACAGAAATGCTCACAAATATAAAAGGGTAACAAGTTGCTTCCTAAATCATAATAAATAAAGTTAACACCTTCCCCTACTCTGTTTAAGCAGGAAAATCTGCTAATAATTCACTGCTATCTCTGATGATTGGCTGGGAGACACTGGCAGGTGGGGACTCTTGAGTTCAACTGTTACATGCAGCTTAGCATAAGGGGAGTGGGAAACAAAAACCAGGTAGCTAGTTAGCATGTGCAGAAGGAATTTTGGTACCTGGACCACCAGAAAGAGGCAACACAGAAGCCAGCCATGACATCATAGATTGCCAGTACTCAGAAATGTCCTATAAATGATTCTACAGTAAGAAGCTGAATTCAGAGGTGAGAGACAAATGGTTTTACAAAGTGACAGTTATAGAGTCTGTGGAGCTGCCTTTGTATTTTGGGTTTAGTTCTCCTTTAAGCGACAATATCTTAATTTTGCTGTCTGGCATTGTTTGCTACAGATAAGTCTGTTATCTATTAGAACCTCAAAATATTTTTCCAACAGAGATTCACTTAGCACAGAGTTATTTATGGTGTAGGTGGCACAAGGCCCCATGTACCCCCTTGCATATATTAACATTGATTCAAATGTTTTTCGATTTTTTAAAATTTGTCCAAAATGTTTCATATTGACAATGAGAATTACAATGTGTGCATTTATCTAAAAAATGTGGAAATATTAAAATGATCAAAATAGTTAAACACATTTTTTGACGTATTTAGACTGTAAGATGTGTACATCACTGTTTTTAAAGGAACAGCATTTTATATGGTCATGGGGAAAAAAAGAAAGTAAACCCTCTTTAAATTCTAAGATATTATGTATCAAAACATAAAGAAAAAAATCATCTGGTCTTTATAACGTTCTAAAAATATTTAACCACAGGTGTAAGGCTGGGTACACATGGAAGGACTATTTGTCCCGACCAAGCACTCGAATTTGCAAACGATCAGGATTTTCCGACACGTTCGATCCGGACATTCGAGGTCGGACGCCCCACACCAGGAGATGTTTTCGGCCGACTGACCGAAAGTGCTGTGAATCGGTCGCTCGGCCGAAAATATATTCTGGTGTGTACCCAGCCTAAAACAACACACAACCGATTCCACCATGTCATTATCTATTAAAAGGGTAACTGTGGCCTCGAACTCTTCCAAATTAGTAAGAATTATATAAAAACCCTTTTGCTGTACCTACAAATTAAAACCTAAATCCCATTTCTAGATAGAATTTGTGAGAAGTTATTGCTGGAAAGGTCCAGCAATATTACTTCCTGCTTGAACACTTCCTGTTTTAAACCATGTGACCAGCCTCAATCTGCATTAATAGTCTCCCCTTCTCAACTGTCAATTTTCCCCCCAAGTACTTCCTGATTTCCCCAGCATTAAGGGTGAGGCCACACTGCAACGCACAGGAATCGCGCACAAAATCGCTCGCGTTATCGCACGCGATTGTGTGCGCGATTCTTGCGCGTTTCGCGCTCGCGTTCGCGTTTTGCGCATGCGTTTTCGCCTTTTCACGTTATGGAAACGCATGCGTTAACGCACCAAAAATGTTGAACGCATGCGTTACCATAACGCGAACGGACGCGCAATCGCATGCGCATCGGAAATCACTGGAATTTTTGCGTTCCCGCGATTTCCATTTTAGCGAAAATCGCGGGCGCAAACGCGAGCGCGAATAGCGGGCGCAAACGCGCGAAAAACGCGCTAGTGTGGCCTAGCCCTAAGTCTTAACTGAGCAGCTCATTTTAAAGGAAATACTGGAGGCTTTCATTTAACCCTCACTTGTTTTGAGACCACAGTTACCCTTTAACAAAAATGTAGCCAAAATGCAGAGGCATTGGATTTGCTATGATTGACTATTATCTAGTGTGTGTACAAGGCCTTACAATTGAATATCTATTACATTAATACTATATAATCGATCATAGAAATGATATGTGATAAAACCAAACTTCATACAATGTACTATAGAGAGCACCACTAATATATCTTTTTTGCAACTTATAGCCATTACTTTTAAAAAGGGGAAAATATCCCAGCAAGGTAAATTTCAAATCTAATGCAGCTACATTAAAAAAAAGTTTATAAATTATCTCAAATTCATTATAGGGCCTGAAAGCTACACATTCTTTCCTGAATACTTATGATAGATTAAAATGTATGGGGAAAAGTTTTTGCAACTAAACAATGAAAGCATTTCTTCCTGAAGGACATGTATTGTGTGCTTTCTGCAGAAATGAAGAGGTTGGCCTAATATAACCTAAGACTACATTATCATTTTTAGCTACTTTGAATGGACAGTAATTGAATGTAGGTAGCAAAACAATGAACTTCACTGTGATGAAGAACAAGATAAACATAATTCCCAAGGTTTTGGAACATTACAGATTTTCATTTGCCTCTGTCTTTAAGAGCTATTCTTTATCTGGGGTTAGACTATGGAAAGAGACATTTCTCAAGCTTTTATTTTATTCATATCTTTAATAATAGAATTGTTGAATTCATTTATCTTCCCCAGAATTTAGGTGTACACAGAATGAATACAGAAATATATATATATGTATATGTTTGGGCAAATAAAGAAATGAGAATTTTTCTAACAGCAATGCTAGATTTGACTCAAAGCATGGGAAGGAGTGATTTGTTGCCAAACTGCAATTTGCAGCATACTCAGCCTACTAAATTCATATGGAAAGTTAAAGTCAATGATGTCAGGAGCCTCGGTTTATGTCTAAATCCCAGTGGGATGTGACAGGTACAGTTGCTTATTTACAAAGGCAGGTTTCCCTCCCTATCATTAATTATGTCACACATTATGCAGTGACAGGAAGAAGGGATTTTCTTACCTGCTTTCTTTATTGCTTCCTTTTTATTGTTCTTATTCATTAATGTAAAGAAATGCAAACAAGTGCACCTCCAGGTAAACAACAAACACTAAAGATTCGTACACCCCTTAGATTTTCCCCAGACCTCTAAGCCCCGACCGACCCTGACAAACACCAGCACCTGCCAGCCGTGTGTATGCGTTCTGTTGGGGGTAGTTCGTTGATCCTCCAGGCAAGACTTTTCATTTGTGTAGCTTCATAAACTGATACAGGAAAAGTATCACAGCACTCTTATTTTTAATATCTGAACTGATACAAAAACAGAGAACACAGAGGACCACATGCTATATCAAAGCTCCAGTGTGATTTATTGATAGGAGATGATTGCTACATCTTTTAGACTTAAAGGGTCCTTCAGAAATAGTCACAGGTAGAAATGGGTGCTTGGGAAAAATGAAGGTGCATCCAAAAGTACCAAATTATTGAATGAACATATCCTAACTGGTCCTTGCTTAGGTGCAGTACCTGCAGCACCATAGTGTTTGCTATGTTTGTTATTCAGATTTATGCAGTCAAATATCTGTGCTGACAGCAACTGCATAAGCAGAAACAATAATATTCTATATCGCAGGCTATGAGGGGTAAATGAGTTTATACAAGCATTATAGCTTTCCCCAATAAGAAAAGACATGTGGTTAATGGAGTTGCAGAAGCAGAAATCAAGCAATAGTGTAATAATTGCTGCACAACATATATATATATTATAATAATTGTGAAGTTGTAAAACAACCCACTAAAACTACCTCGTATATTTGTGCTTTTGACAAAAAGCCAATGTGTTATCTGAGCACAAAAAAAGCTGTTAATAAACCACTATTTAAATGTCAATCAAAGAGATTAATCTTCAAAAGAAATGTAAATTATTCATACGCCTCAATTAAGAGAGAATTTAAGCTGTGATTCTTAAAGGAGGGTGATTCATGATTCCTAATGCAAATGTCTTGGATTAAACTCTACTTTTAGAAGCAGAAATTTTTACAGTGATTTACAGTGTGTCTGTCTTTTATTGTTTCATGGTTAGCAAAAAAAATGCTGAATTGTTTGTTTTAAAGGGTTCAGTGCAAAATATCAATATTTTAAAAAGTATTAGTTTATAATACATAAGGCTAGGCATTTTCAATGGGGAGGTGCAGTGGCGATAATCTACATTACAATCACTCAGTGATGTCACTGAGTGACTTCCTGTCTCCCACTGCCCCTCCCATTGTCTCCCCCTCCCTGTATTAGTCATTTATATAGGAAGCCCTGTTTATTGTTGACAGACAATGTTCGGTCCTTCAATCTCTTTTCAATAGGAACAGTAATTAACTATTTATACATTAAACAGGGATTCCTATATAAATGACTAAAACAGGAAGGGAGAGACAGTGGTAATGGGCAGGGTTTTTTGGCTGGCCATATGTATTATAAGAAATAATACGCTACCTACAGTGTAATATACGGATTTACTTCACCTCAGGGTTCCATGACCTGTATAAAAGCCTGCAGCCTCATGCTTCTATATGGTCATGGAACTCCTCGGTGGCGTAATATCCTTATATTACACTGTAGGTAGCGTATTATCCCTTATATATTATACATACCTATTTATTCTAGATATTCTCTCCCATTTTGAAAAAGTTTAATTTCTACTCCTTGCTATTCCCTGCTGTTGACATTAGTGAGCTGCCATTTCAGATTCTAACAGTACTTCTTCTTCCCAGGATGCACCACTTCCTTGGAATGTTCCCAACAGTAATTTCTACTGATTGGCTGTTGGTGATAGGTCAAACATGCTCAGATCTCTACTGAGCAACTAAATCAACCCAGGCACTGGGTCAAGGGCAAAACCATAACGGTCTCTATTAGGGGTCCTACAAACAGGAAGTTAGGATTTCTGAAGTATTTATTTATACACAGACAAAATGCTGAATGGGCAGGTTAAGGTCATTGGGATGGAAAAATAGTGCTCTTTTTTCTTAAAAGAATATGTATTTCAACTGAACTTCCCCTTTAAATCTCCAATTATAATCACAACCAAGAGAAACATTAGGAAGCAAGGGTTAAATTTAAAGGTTAAATATTTAAACCCTTATTTAAAAAGTTCAAAATAAAATACATTTTATCCTGACTAAGAACTGGAACAGACAAGACAGATCAGCAAGGACCGGCTGTCACTGACCACCAGACTACCAATTGATAAACTAATTGATAAATCTAACTGTAAGGATGTTTGAGGTACCACAACCAATACTAGCATAACTGTCCATAATTTACCTGCATATACAGTCATTCAGAACGACCAAATTGGTAAAAAAAAATTGGTTAGGAGTGATTGGTCATGTCAGAAATTACAGCTGATAATTTGTTCAAATTGCCCAAATCATTGGCCACGACAGTTGCTTGGGCTTAATTACTGACCTGTGTGTACCAGCCCTAATAGTACAGAAACTGCAAATAAAATTATATATCACTTATATATACAGTATACACACATACAGGCTTGCTGCACTCACGCTTCAAGTTCAGCTACAAGGTTACAAATCTAGCAATATTAACAGGCAAAAAAGGTATGCAGCGGGGCACTCATCTGGATTTAAAGGAAGACTTTATTTCATTATTTAAATGATCACTTCCATGTGTTTCAGTATATATACATCCACAGGAAATAGCAGTTCTCTTGGGTCTTGTATTAAAGGGACACTATACTGAAAAAATGACTTTGCCTCATCTTAATCTATAATTGAATACATGTAAGTAGCACTTTATGTGTGTTGGTGCATGCCTTCAATCCAGCACTCTTTTTGTTTAGGAGCAGTATCCCCCCTCCCTTTTTTATCCACTCCCACTTCCATCCGACCTGACTTTTTCCCACAAATCAAATGTCAAGCCTGCACACAGCATACAGCATTTCAACTGTGAAAACAATGTCCCCATTCCAGCTACAGTAAAACTACTCAAAGAAGAATAGTTTTTGAGAGCAAGGAACTTGATTGACAGCTGAAATATAAGAAGTTTTAGACTGGATATCTAAAGAAATAGGGGACAGATCACCAAAATATTATACAGTGGTGGTTGGGAAGAATTATAGTTTTTAGTTATGGTCAATTTAAAATAACCTATTTTTCAGTATAGATGCCCTTTAAAATTTAACTTTTATTTATATGAGCATTATAAAAGATCAACGCGTTTCAAACCAAGAAGTACGGTCCATCTTGGGTTGAAACGCATCAATCTTTTATATAGCACATATAAATAAAAGTTACATTTTAATACAAAACCCAAGAGTGCTGCTATTTTCTATGGATATGTTAAATTTGGATGTATATATATATATATATATATATATACACACATATACACACACATATATATATATATATACACACAAATTCATGACAATAGAAGCACTCACAGGTCTTCCATAGTAACACAAAGTTTATTGATATATATATACACACATATATATATATATATATATATATATATACGAATTCATGACAATAGAAGCACTCACAGGTCTTCCATAGTAACACAAAGTTTATGGATGAGTCAACATGTTTCAACCACACCTGGTCATCATCAGGACTAATTACCCATGCTCCTCCCTGACTTAAAAAGGCCAGAGACCATCCACCCCCACCATAAACCCTATATACAGATTATATCATAAGCACCAACACAATCCCTATTGCACACAACCCCAAAAAGCACCATCTATAGGTACATCACTAAAAGTATAATAAGACACTCACTGTGAATTCGTATCTATATTGGGACAGCACCCGGGCAAGTATACTTTTTTGAATGGAGTGCAATTTTTTCTATGACTAGTGTATATATATATTATAAGGGTCTAAGGGTGTTGTACAGCAATCTGATTCCAGCATGAGCGGAAACATGTTAACCAGTTTGTGAATAAACCTCTTGATTGCTGTATAAAACTCGTGAGTGCGATTGGACTCTTTCAATATATTATATTTTTTGGTCTGTACCCGGGCATTCATAAAAGTTGAGGAGTTTTTAAAGTATATAATAGCACATGATGAAACAAGAAATATTTACATTTAGGTGGGTTTTCTAGGAGTTCACTGGGTATGCAGTGCCACTGAACACTTTTTATGTTTGGTTCAGTATTTAAAAAATAAAATGTCATTTGTTAAAGAAGTTTTTTCTTGTATCTTTATTTCCATTTTGGGAGATATTTAGTCCACTACATTGCATTCTTTAAGGGTTAAAAAACAAGAATTTCCTTTGTCTTACGTACAAATGCAATCCATCGTTGACCCCTGCATACGGTGATAAGGAAATATGCAGAATGTAAAATAAGTGGCTGCTACTTTCTCCCTCTGATGTCACTCTTAGTTAGGGATGTGCTGTTGCTTATTGTACCTAACCACTGTTTCAGTTTGATAGCTCTCTTTTCTTAATGCACGCACAGTTTAAACCCTTCTAGAAGACTGGTGACTATGAAAATTTGAACAGCCTTTGTTCCAGGGATTCTTCTGGTTGTCATTTCTTATTGTCATTTCTTATTGAAATCAATAAGGAAATATTTTTCTCTTCAGGTTTCTTTCTTTTTCATTGCCCTCCTCTGGATAAACAGTTAATTTACATACACATGATAGTTGATCCACACTATTTCTGTTCTACTGAGAGAGCAGGGGAGGACATCAAAGGCCATTGTTGCCCAACAATTCCCAAAAATGAAATATGATTACTGAAAGGAGAACATAAACTGACTGAAACTTACTTTGGCATTGCCTCACCTCCCCGGCATGGACTAGTGAGCAAGCATCTCTGATGGATATTAAAGAGAGAGTTGCTGGGTGCCTAACAATCTTCTAAGTTGCTGAAATTTAGTTTAGTCCTCCTTTAATGCTAAGCAGCTTGTTTATGTACAATAATGCTGTATTGCAACAAGATATGCAGCATACTCAGAGATTGTTTTTTTTTATTTTAGCCAAATATGTAGGAAAAGGATTTTAAAAAAGGAAAAATAACAATCATAAAATGTAAATATGGACATACAAAAAATTTTTTTGTTATACCTTGGATCCACATTTGCAGTAGCTTCATCAATAATCAATATCCGATTTCTTCTTAAAATTGCCCGTGCAAGGCATACAAGTTGTCTTTGGCCAACACTGAAATTTGAACCTGATTCGGACAATTGCGTCTCAATTTTCCCTGGTAACTCTTCAACTGCTTCTTTAAGTTGCACCTACATACATGAAGATTGAAGATGCTACATTTACAGGAAAAAGCAAAACTAGCAGGCTTTACTTATGGTAATTGTAGTGAAATTTACAGTAAAAATCCAATTGGATCACACATACATTCCCCTACAGACACCGCACACTGGGCCATATTTATAAACTAGGGGTATAAAATACTACTCCTTATAGCTATTTCATTCTATTTGGTATTCTTATTTAAAGATCACTTATTGAATATTGTTATTTAGGTATCAATAATTTAAAGATCTGTAGTGTTATCTAAAGGGTATGTCCACCGTGATCCATGGTTGTCCTGCAAGGCCTGATTAAAGTTAAAAGAAAATGAAAAGTAGGAGGATGTAGAGTATTCTGGCATGCACAGTGGAGCTTTCTCCCCTCCCTCCCACTGGATCCCTTGTGGCAATGTTGTTTTGTTGTTTTTTTTTTAAACTTTGTTTAAGTTAACGCAACCCCCCTTCAACCCTATGTTTAAAACACCTAAATCAGCCCCTAAATGTACTTGCCTGCACTCTTTCCCTCAGCTTCCTCTGCTGCACGAAAGCAACAGATGGGGCCCGGACCAGCAGCCGCATCAGTGATTGCTGGTATTACCCTCTATGTAATGTATGACTATGTAATTGTAAAGTGCCACGGAAGATATTGACACTATATAAATCAATAATAATAATTGGCCGGCCCCTTCTGCTGTTCTGTGCATGGAAGCAGCAGAAGAGGCCATGAATGAAGGAACAAAGGCTGGTAAATTTTGGGGTGATTTAGGCTTTTTAAACATAGCGTTTAAGTTTGGAGGGGTTGCCTTACCTTTAGGGAGCGGAATCTTTATTTAAGTAGATGAAACTTATTTAAAGGTTAAGTATGCTGTAAAACAAAGTTAAGTTTAGTTGGAAACTCCAGCTTTAAAAAAAACTTTTTTTGTTTCTATGCCCTGCTTTAAAATTGCTGACATCTTGAGTTTGCATAGTTGAATGTGTAGCTCTGCCCCTCCATGATTTCCTGGTTCCTCCCTCTTCATTAGTCGAAAAAGGTAATATCAGTTGGTTCCGATCACGCGCCTCACCGCATGCATGACGCCGCTGCGCACACGACTTGACGTCCGTGCTTGATGTCATCTTGCCGTGCAAAAGCACGGCGTGATGACGTCAGGCTCGCACACACTGATGGCACGTCGCCTGTGCAGCGACATCATGCGCGCACGCACACGGCGCGCGATCGGAACCAACGGAAATTACCTTTTGTGACTAATGAAGATGGAGGAACTAGCAAATCTCAGAGGGGCGGAGCTACACATTCAACAATACAGATTCAAGATGTCAGGAACTTTAATGCAGGAAAGGTAGGCTCTGGAGGGGCATAGAAAAAAATGTCAAAAGTTTTTTTAAAGCTGCAGCTTCCAACAAAACTTAACTTTGTTTTACAGCATCCTTATTTAGTTATCATTATTTAAAAACAAGTAGTGTTAATTCCAAATGGTAGTGTAATTCAATGCTCCTTATTTTAAAAAACCGCTGCTTTATAAATATGCCCAGAAAATTAAGGATTATTGGTGCAATCATTTAAGTGGGTACTAACACAACCAGGCCCCTTTAACTTTGAGGGTTACATACAAAATGCACGAAGCAAGGTAGCAGTTAAAGTAAAAGTGTTTTATTGCAACCCACACATACTACATCTCAACGTTTCATGAGGTATGTTCCCCTTTCCACCGGGAATAAAAATAATATAAATAAGCCTCTTAATACCTTAGCAAGCTCATTCTTGTAATATAAACATTTTATTTTACATTTTCTTTTACACGCGCCAAATATTCTTAAAGTAGTAATAAGTTAGTTTTAAACAATACAATTAAATGGTAGATTACAAAATCAAAAAGCTTTCTGCTCGGGAGCACAGCAATGCAGCAAATATAACTAAAACTGCGAAAAACTTACAAAGTAGTATTCAAAAGTATTAGACAACCCTAAATGCTGAAATACCGTTGCACACTTGCAATTATCGAACTGACTATTTGCCATTTTAGTAATTTCTGATTATAAAACATGGAATTTTTTTTATTGCATGTATAATTATATATTTATCACTATGACTATTTTTATTTATAGCCTAGAAACTGCTGATCAAAACAATGTAACAATTGACTGTCAAGATTCCTGTTTTAATAGATTTGTCTGGTTTAGTTGAGTAATCAGGTACCCTATGTGACACAACCAAATTGTTTTTCTGATTTTTTTTTTTTTTTTGCCAAAAGCAGTCTAAAAATTAGATTAAACATGGCAGTAGTTTTAAAACTACTGTGCATTTTAATACATTGCATCAGGGGTCATCCTGAAACAAATGTATCAAAGATAGTCCATATGCACACTAATCCCCAGGTGGGTGCAAAAAGTCCAATTCCCCTACTTCACTGGGAACAAGGCAATCACAAGATACAGGGTGGACTGCACTCCAAAATAGAACGTTTATTTCAAGCCAAACATCAAACAGCAATACAACGTTTCGAGGGTAACACCCCCTTCATCTTCACCTGATGAAGGGGGTGTTACCCTCGAAACGTTTGTATTGCTGTTTGAGTTTTGGCTTAAAATAAACATTCTATTTTGGGTGCAGTCCACCCTGGTATCTTTGTCATCCTGAAACATCACCTTCTCTTTTCCATCAACAGGCTACTGAGTGCCAAATCACTTGGTAAATCTGTTGGAAGAAAAAAAATCAATTGATAGCTTGCCTGTGTCACTGGATTGCAGTTTAAAGGTGGCTATACATATGAATGATAATGGGTTAATCCCGTCATTCCACCATGGGATTTACCCATTATCGTTCAAGTGTATGTGCTTCTCCCGACCAACCGTAGTGCCGACAAATGACAGTAGTCGACACTACGGTTGGTCGGTACCGTGTATGGCTGCACGACTGACCGACCCCCATACCACGTATGGGGATCGGTCGGTTCCATGTGTGAAGGTTCCCTTCCCAATGTGCCGACAGATACCAATGTGATCTGTCGGCACATTGCAATACAAATCACATGTGTATGGCCACCTTAAGGTGTGATTACCAATATATCAATTTCAATACCTTTTCCTGCATTGTAAGGAAAATGACTGAACCCAATGTGGTCCAAACAAACACTGAACACCAGAACCTCAATCTGATATACAATGACCCGAATACATGTGAATACTATACCTTTCATAAATACTGTGGTGAGTTGCAGGTGAGTCCATAAACAGTGAAGGGAAATATTCTATGCATAAAGTACACATATTTTGCAGTCTGGCCACAGAAAAGATACTTCTCTTGGTTAAATATAAACACAAATAAAAATTTTCACAAATTTAATGGGGAGACAATTCCACATTTAAAAAATAGAGATATATTTTATTCATTACCTCTTCTAACACAGCCCATAACTCCTCATCTGTGTGTTTATCAAATGGGTCAAGGTTTTTCCTCATTGTTCCAGTAAATAAAACTGGCTCCTGTCATTGAAAAAGTAAAAAATATACATATTACAGACAAATTAAGAGTAAGGATTTACCATAAAAAAAAATGTATAGAATAATAAAATACCGTATATACTCGAGTATAAGCCGAGGTTTTTAGGTTTAAAAATTAACCTAAAAACCTTGACTCGGCTTATACTCGAGTACAAGGAACTTACCTTCAATCCAGAGGCAGCCGCGAGTCTGGCCGGCAGTTCCCAGTAGTTCTTCGCGATTGCGCGTGACGTCATCACGACGCTGGCGGGATGACGTCATCGCGCAGCCGCGAAGCAGTAATGGAAACTGCCGGCCGGACTCGCGGCTGCTTCTGGATTGCAGAGAGAGGAAGACTGAAGACCAGGTACGGGTAAGTGTGCGGGGGGGGGACTGGGGGGAGGGCTGGGGTACTGGGGGGAGGCTGGGGGACAGTATGCCATGCAGACACCCACATTACCTTTTTACTATAGGTGGTTGGAAACTACAACTCCCAGCAACCAAGCATGCTGGGAGTTGTAGTTTCCAAACATACAGTGGAAAGGTATTAGGGTGGGGGACAGTATGCATACAGTAACCCCCAATACCTTTCTACTATAGGTGGTTGGAAACTACAACTCCCAGCAACCAAGCATGCTGGGAGTTGTAGTTTCCAAACATCTACAGTGGAAAGATATTAGGGTTACTGTATACCCTCGGCTTATACTCGGGTCAATCATCTTTTCTAATGTTTGAAATTTTTGAGGGTGCCTCGGCTTATACTCGAGTCGGCTTATACTCGAGTATATACGGTATGTTGCATTTTTATTTGATAGTTGTTTAGCTTTAGGATGCAGTGCTGTAAAATAATAAATGGGCTAATATATAAATAGTTTAGTACATAAATATATTAATTTTATAAATATAACTATATAAAGTGCAAGTGCCTTGCAACAAGAAGAAAGGTAGAGCTTACAATCTAGTTAGGAGGGTAACATACAGATACAATGGAAAGGATAGAAGTGCAGTAGTGAGACTTATGCAGTACAAATAAAACAATCATCTTCACAGCCAGCAAAAACGAAGAACCTACTGGAGACATTATTTTACTTTTACTTTTCTCTCTTCCTATCCCGCTAGACACTTTTCTTAAAAATTTTAATTTAAAAATATAATTACCAGAGCAAGCTAATTGAATGCAACTATGAATTACAATTTGATAATAAAAAATATCTGAAGACTTTTCTGAAAGGTAATGGATTGGGCAAATAATAAAACCCCTTTTTTTTTCTTTTTGTGTACTACGGTTCTAGTATATTTGGAATTTTTAAAAATACAAATACAGTAATAAAAAACAAATACAAATACAAATACAGTAATAAAAAACTTTACTGTGACTTTTTTCTTTGTTGTTCAATCTTTTTTTATTAACTAGCAGGAAAAAAAGTAAATATTGCTACACAATAATAATTATAATATTAAAAAGAAAATAATAACAAAAATAATAGTGGCATAGTATATCATTTTTGTCACAAAATATTGCCTCTTATTTTATATACAATAAACTATTCTCAAACTTCATTAAAGTAATATAATAAATTCTAAATAAATCTTTAAAAGGGGTGTTTGTTGTATATGTGGGAGGAAGACTGGCAAGAAAAAGAAAAGGAATAGGGATGGGGTGTCTCTCTGGAATCTCAAATTTTAATAGTACACTATATTACTATTTGCATTTTAACTATCCATGGTTTCCATACAGCAAAGTTTTTTTATTCATTTGGTTGCACACGGAATGTAATATAAGCTAAGCATGTGTCTCTCAGTGCATAATCTAGACTAATCCATCAGGATACCAAGTCCTTTTACCAATGACAACAAAACATTAAGATACAGTGGCTATGGGATATAAAGAAATGGCAAGTTATTAAAAAAGGGAGAAAGTAAGAATGAGACAGAAATGTAAATGAGTAAAAAAAAGTAACAATGGAATGTTGAATGGACCCCTAAGTACTTTGTGGTTTTTCAGAGTTAATTAGTGGCATATTAAACACATTAAGAAATTTCTTTTGTTGCAACATGCCAGTGATTTCACTACCACATTTTTTCAATTTATTTTACTTCAATCAAAACCTGTTGAACAACAAAAGGGCTTAATAAGTATTTACTGGTAAACAGAATATTTTTCTAAAGCAAGCATGTAAGCAATTTGTCTAATACAGTACAGCTTGCTTTCCTGCTTACAATAGAATTTAGTGAAGCCCAGTTTGATTCTCATCATGTTATAATAAAGGTTTTATGTCCTCAGCACATTTTTTTGCTGAAAATTAAGACATAGGGGAGATTTACCCAGAGCCGTTCTGAGTAAATCTCCTGTGCAAGATTTAATATTATGTTTGCAGCCGTGGGTAAATCCCAAAAGGTATTTACATTACCCACAGCAAGATTTTAAAATCTTGGGCTAAAGGTAGCGCAAACTAGATATTAAATTGGGGTTAAAGTCACGTTAACCAATATTAAATTGGTTAGTGTGACTTCAACTACCGAAAAGAGCACAGCACCTCCCCGTTAATGAGTCTGACACTGTACTAAAAGAAAGTGGGTGGTAGCTGCACTGATATTCCTTTGGTCCGTTGAAGACCAAAGAATCTACAGTGATTTTCAAACATGTCTAATTGGTGGACTGAACAATTTTAGTAAAAGATCATAGGTGAGCATAACTAAAACTGAAAGTAACTGCAGAATTTGCTTTGTGAAAATAATTTTATTTCAGGCAAGTTATATGTGGTTAGGAATAGTTTAAAACCCCTGAGTAAGCCTGAGGCACTGAGCCGGATTTGTAAACTTGGCTAGTGCCTACCTGCATGAGTGCCTGCAAAGATGTCAAATGTTACTGTGGGTTTTTTTTTAACTGTATTTATATTGACACATCAAATACAATGTACTTAGTGACTACATGTTTGCATCTTGGAGTAAACGTCAGATTCAAAGTGTCCATTTTCATTTACATTAATGAATAAAAACAAACAAGGGAAGGGAAGCAGGGAGGGGGTAAAGAGCCGCTCCCAGGAGGCCAAATCCGAATTTGTCATTCTGTAGTAGAGAGTTACCATTGCTTGTTGATTAAATTGGGATACCTCACAGAGCCCAGACCTTTTGGTATTATCTGGGGCAGCTCCTGCTGTTATATGTCACTCTGATACAGGGGAGTGCCACTCCAAAAAGGTCTTTCCACTGATTAATTTGAAGGCCATCTGAGCCATCCAGACTAAGATTATTGTCAAAGTATATTTATTCCAGTTCTGGAACTGTATAGAGAGTTTGGGGTTCATGGGTACTGGGGCTTGTAACAAATCAGACAGGACATCAGCCACTCTACCCTAGAACCTTGCAATTAATTGACATGTTCAGATTTGCCAGAAGTTGGCTGGTGCATTATGACATTTAGGTAGAGGTTGTACAATTGAATACGTTTATTTGGAGCTGATGTAGAACCTGAGCAATGAGTGGGATTCTGCCACATCTTCCCAATCTTTTTTATTGATAGAGGGAATTAGTTGCGATCATTTCTAAAAAAAATTCTAGAGGTGTCTGGTTGAATAGCATACTGGAGAAGTTTTGCGTATAATATAGACTGTAGTATAGACTGAGATAAACTTACATCTTCCTGGGGTCATTTGTATTATAGGGTGTGGGGATATTGGGATGGTTGGGCCTTGGAACTTCATAGTAAAACAGTAATTTAATTGTAGGTATCGAAAATAGAATGAATTAGGGACCTATAAATTTTGTTAAAGATCATCAAACTTGATAATTTTTTTGTCATTGACAATTTGCTGGAAATAGTGTATTACTAGTGATTCCCAAATAGAGGAGGCTGCAAATGTGGCAAGATGGGGATTTTTGCCATTGCACCATAGTGAAGTTTCTCCAGGGAGATCTACATGTCATTATGGAGTTGTCTTTGTTACAGATTTTGTATTTTTGAGTGTGTAAAGATGTGGCTCCTCCTATAACTTGTGTTTTGGCTTTAATAAAGTCAATGGAGATGAAGGGAGGTAGGCTAGAAACATTTGTTCAGAGCCATATACATAGGTTTGGGGCTCTGTTTGTATTTCAGAGAGGGAAACCCAGGGCCCAAAGTATTTAAGCTGACCTGCCAGGTAATGCAGAAATAAGTCCAGTCCTGCTAAAGACTTGGGTCTGTAAAGCACTTTCAATCTAACTTGGTTCCTGAGAGAACCCCATAGGAAAGGAAGAATATATTTGAGTGAGGTGAAGAAGGACTGTGGGATAAAGGCTATTCTACGTTGCAAAGTGTAAAGTGTTTTAGGCTTTAGCAATATTATTTCAACTAGGTTAATGTGACCAATTAAGTTGAATGGATGCTTCCCTGCTCTCATTTTGTTAGAAACTAGAGCTAGTAGTGGTTGTATATTTATTTTGAAGAATCTTTGAGGCAATACAGTAATTTTAATACCCAGATATGTGAACTCAGAGACCTCTAGAACTATGGATCTTATTAAGTGAGGGATAGTGAAATTTGATTGATGAGTATTAGATGATTTAAATCACTTAATATATAGCCCGGAGAAGGGGCTGAATTGGGTTATAATATTGTGTGCTATTGTGAGGGAGTTGTAAGGATCTGTCAAATAAAGTAGAATGTCATCTGCATATAGGCTTAACAGTGAGCTGTGCACTCCCAGCAATAGACCTTTATTTCGTGTCTCACTTCTAAGTAGTAGGGCTAGGGGTTCAATTGCCAAAGCAAATAGTTATTGGGACAGGAGGCATCCTTGTCATGTACCTTGGCCAAAGGGAAATGAGTGGGATTTAAAACCATTGACTGTATTGATACAGTGTTTGTATCTTAGAATTTTGCAAGTAATATGAACTATACAGTTTATACACCTTCCCATGTGGTAAATTAGCCCATTTGGGTAGTAGCAGTTTTATGCTAGTAAGCTAGTCAGATTTATCTTGCATAGTGAGGCTTAGGGGGGATTAAGATGGGGAGTGGGGGGAAATAGGAAGTGGGAGAAAGAGAAGTTAGATGGGAGGTAGGGAATATTAGCTATGCAAGATTGTAGACAATTGTTGGTATCACTGCATACAATATTAATTATTAAATTATAATTATTTGAAATTATTAACCAGGAGTATACAGTAAGCATTGTAGCATTAAGAGCAGTATATATCTACTAAATTGGGCATCTGCAGAAGTTTTACTGTGGTACTTATAGGGTTACAGTTAAGTATGGATGTCTTCAGGTAAACTGGTCCAGTTAGCTGTTCCATATGTTTTTTACTCAACCATTGTTTAGTGGGCCAGAAATATAAAGTCATCTGGCTAATATATTGCATCCCATTTGAGTCAGTGCCCCAAGCAAGTTCAAACAATCATCTTTAAGGGGGGAATGGGTTTAAAGGAAAGAGCTGGGATAGGTAGCAGTTATAGTTGATGTGGGCCAGAGTCTTCATACGGAAGGGAGAGTGGGAGTTTAAGACCTTAAGAGAGAGTTAATGTTATGTATATGCTCAGGTGACAGTGTATAACAGTGAAATTATCCAAGGATGATATGCCATGGTGACCAGAATGGGATTGGGGATAAATGGGTATGGTATGGTATAACCATGGCAGCCTGAAGAACATCCGCTCATGTAGGTGGAAACATCTGTAGAGTTAGTCAGGCTACCTGTTGCCCAAGAATTTTTTTGTTCCATTAATGTATTTAAACACAGTATGAGTAGCCAGAAAGGCCCTGCTAAAAGTATTTGGAAAAATAAAATAATAATACATTAATATGATTGTATTCCTACCTTTAGAATCAGTGTTTAATTAACACATTTTGAATAGTAACCCCTCCCAAAATGATTGATTGGTTTATGTATTATTTGATGGATGGTGACTAGGCTGTGCTATTATGGTTTGAAATATAATAACATTAGAATTCTCCAATCAGCAACTTTGTATCCCCATGTAAAAGGAAAGTATAATTGAAAGAAAAAGTAACTGCAGGGATTGCTGTACTGAAATACTTTTTGTATAGCACAATTATCTCTTTGGTTATTAAAAAGGCAACTTGTTCAGGAACTTCAGGGCTATAAACTTTCTTTTAACTAAACCCTTTACCATGAGACACAATTGCCACTACATTATTTGAAAATCTTGCTTTTTTAGTGATTTTTCCCTCACCAGAACACAGATTTATAAAACCAAAAACTGTTTAGTTACTTTTTCACTCTTTTACCCCCCCCCCCATTAGAAAATAAATTGAGAGTCCAACTCTTTCTACATGGGTGAAATAGATAATTTTTAAAATTTCATTGTAAAGCCGGTTATACACTTTCTATTCAAGCTCCAATACTATACTGCTGTAAGATGGTGCAGCCAATCAAACTGCCCCATCTATCTTGGGTAGATGTCTCATTAAAATCTGCCCAAATTAAAATGCCTGACGAGATAACTGAAAAATTTCCAAACAGCCCAATCAGTTCTGCTTAATAAACTGCTTGACATTGCCAGACTATCAAACAGGTGGCCATACAGAGGTCGACTTTTCAATTAATTCAATTAGAAACAATTACCTGTGTATGCCTAACTTTGCAGAGGGTAAACATTTAGTTTAAGGAATAGCCTTGCCCTTTAAATAAAACAAACATTCATTTAACAGAATTATGAGGTTTCTTAACACTAAATTTATTCCTGAACTATAAGGACTCCTTTCAGTCCCTGGGCATCTCACTGTTATTTTTAATAATTTTAATTTTTAATTATTAATTAATACCCATAACCTGATACTGCAATATTTTTCTGCAAAATTCACAAACTGTCTGTATTACATGGAGAATCCCATGTACATGTTTTTCACAATTCTTCCTCAATGCTATTACTGAAATTTACCACCATGCACCGCGGGTGGTGTGTGCACATGTTATTAATTAATTATTCTTCTAAACATTTTAAAGTTTTCCAGCAGATATTGAATTCCAGTTTTCCTGATGGAACTAGGGAACGATATCAACCAGTCTTAATGACGGTGTAATATTCGGATTGTGCCAGTCTTCTGGGGAGCTGTTCTGCACATGCTCCAGATCCCCATTTAACCAGTGACTGGGAGAGAAGGGATCAGGCCAAAGGTTTATATCTGCTACAATGCATACTGCAATAAATGCATAGTTTTTATTGATAAAAAAACATACTATAAGCATGGCCAATAGAACTGACTTTGGAGGGACGTATCTCAGAATTTAGCTTTTCATTTCCTTTTTAAATGTAAATTTAAAAATATGATTATAATAAAAATGGACAAATAATGTAATTAAACTATATTATGTTACAAAAAATATTACACTATAAACTCATTCAAGGTTTGATAATTGATAAAGTTACTGTCAGTTGATCGAAAACTGATAATCTTTTCTGATAATTTGGCTAAATATGTATGACTAAAATGAACAGGATTCCATTTTTTTAGCAAAAATGTATATTGTTCTTTAACAAAGGGAAAATAATTAGAATTTAATAGATAAAAAGGTCACTAACGCTCGTCAGTAGCACCACTGCTGCATTAATGAAGCCTTCTGTGTTCGTAAACAAAAGAAGGCCCGCATTAGGCTGTAGTCCAATTGTAATTGTTTGCTAGTAATAGCATACCTATCTAAGTTTGCCAATTGACTTTTGCTCTTACAATGTTAAAAGACATGGCAATTAATCATGAATTTAAAGCCTTATTGTTCTCACCTATATGCACATTGCACAGTCTTATTATTGAAAGGAACCAAGACAAGCAACTTCCCTTTTGATAAATAAATAGGTATTTCCCTAACCTTTGTTTTTTCATTTATGCATCTCAAAAACAGCCGTTTACAGTAAAGTGCACATGAAACAATAACTACACTCCAATTACTCCTTAGCATATTGGGTGAAAACAAATGTAAACAGCAAAAAAACTTTTATCATAGTAAAAATAAGGAGAAATTGTAAAAATAAAATTATGTTTGTGTATTTAATAAATTTATGTTCGTATATTTAATTAGTCACTTTGTCTAGCATACTAGAAACAGTTACAACACTTATCAAGGCAGAAGAAAATACTTTGATACAATGCAGTGATCATGACAAAAACATTGGCAATACATTGCTAGTTCCATCAGTTATACACTAGCAGGGAGATGTAATATCGCCCAGGCACACTACATAAATGACCTTGTGATGCAGTTATCATTACACTCCAGTACTGCATAGTGGACTCGGGTCAGGTAAGCGGCTTGTTTTTTTACACCCCTATTAAAAAGTCATTGAATATCAAGCTACTTAGTAGCACAAAATTCAACGCTAATGGCTTGGAATGGGGTGCACGACCAGGTTCCAAAAAGAAATGGAAACACACTAGACATCACACACTTACCAGAAATTAGATATGGCATCTTTGCTTTTCACTATTTCTGATAACACCTGGTTTTACATGTCCCTAATGGTTTAGGGCCAAATACACTTCTACAATCATGAACAAAATAAAGGTAAAAAACAACAACTAGATTTCAGGTGAGAATATAATTTCTCTACTGGGAAAAAATTTAGTAAAAATTTAGTAAAATGTCTGAAGAGAAAATGGTATAAATGACTTACTATTGAATCCTTACTAATGTCAGAGAGATATTTCTTTCCTATTCATGTGTATGAGTGAGTGTGCCTTCCTTTGGATCAACTGTTAGGTAGGCATCATGAGTGGGGTAAAAAGGGTAAACTAGATGTTTATTTCTTTATTTAAAGGGCATGTCCACCCCCAAATCTATAATCCCCGCAACTACTGGCCCCACCATGTAGTGTAGTTTAATCCTTACCTCACATCCCAGCTCCATAGGGTTCTCCTGTAGACCCCCCCAAAGTCCCAAAAACTAACCACCAGGAGGTAGCAGGGCTCTGCTGCTATCTTGCCTCCGGTAGATATTGTTCATGTGTACTGCAGCCCTTCTCCCCTCCCTCCCCCCTCCTTCTACTATCCTCCCCCTAGCGTAAATCCCCCTTTATATGTTGTTCCTCATGTCTCCAGCCCCAACCGCATATTTTTATTTTCAAAAAGCTCCCCAAACTCTATTACCTCTCCGCTTTCCTCCGCTGCATGAATGACCGGCAGCCGGTCCGTGATTGGCTGCCACTCAGCCAATCACAGACGCGATGCGGTCCCGCCCCTCTGCTTGCATTCTCGCAAGCAGAGGGCCGGCAGTGCGGCGGAGGAACGAGGGGAGGTAAGTAAGAGTTTGGGGGGCTTTCTGAAAAAATAATTTACGCGGTTGGGGCTGGGAGACAGGGGGAACATCATATTAAAATGATGTTTTAGGGTGGACATACCCTTTAACCTCCAATACTATGTACCACAGACATGTGCCATTATTTCAATAAAGCCATACGTTTTGTTTGTTACTGCTGGAAAGTTTTGACAATGCAAGGGAACTGGTCTGATTATTAAAGTATCCTCTGACACAGTTAAAGGGCATGTCCACCCAAAAATACAAATTTCCCCACTACTGGCCCCACGCTGCAGTGTTAAAAAAAAACCAAATGGTTCTCCTGCAATGTCTGCCCAGAAAGTGAAGACCAGGAGCCTGTCTGTGAGTGAAAAGTTTTCCTCCTTTTACCTTTCCTCTGAAGGGGTTTCTTGCATGCACAGCGAAGCCCTCCCCCCTCCCTATGGATCCCTCTTTGCAGCCTTGTTTCCTTCCTCTAAAACATTTTTCTGTAATGTACAAGCCCCTATCCCACCCCCAACCGCCATGTTCATTTGCCGAATAAAGAATCCAAAATGTACTTACAGAGCTCCGTTCCCTCGACGGTTTGCACTCTCAGCCAATCACGGACGCAGCTGCCGGTCCGCCCCCCTGCGTGCAATTTCCTGCAAGCAGAGGGCCGGATCAGAATGCTGGGGAATAGAAGCTAAGAAGTCTGATTTTCTTTTGGCAAATGAACTTGGCGGTTGGGGGTGGGATCGGGGACAATACACTACAGCAAAAACTTGTTTTAGAGGTGGAGATACCCTTTAAAGCTGATATATTTGTACTACATCCCATACTATGCATTAAACAAATCTACAAAAAAACTTGTAGTGGTAGAAAATAGGGAACAGAAAGGAACAGAACACCCCAACATGTTCCAGTCCTTATGGACCCTTTATCACATTCGGAGTTGGTAAGGAATTCAATTTAAAAGAACCTATATCAATAAAGATTAAAGTTTGTTTATTCTAGTAACTAGGTAGCACAGTTTTTTTTTTTTTAGTTTTGAAAAAATGCTTAGCCAGTGCACACCTAACAACCTGCCAATAGTTGGTAAACAACACATTTAAAATTACTTTGCTTCCAAAATTACTTGATTTATTCAGGACACTACCTATTACAGTTAGCTAACAAGATCTAAACCCACTCCAAAAGGAAATTATGGAATTGTATGGCAAAATAAAAGACTGAGAATTAAACTTGAATTCTTGGCCCGTCACAAAACTAAGGGGGGCTTTTGGTCTATACAATTATTACAAGTCTGCTTGGCTGGAGCAACTAATACAATGGGTATCAGGGGCAGGTAACTTAGGCTGGGTAGATATCGAACACTCACTCACTCATGGCCCCTTCACCATCCATTCCCTACTATGGATAGCAAGAAAAGACAGAAAAGTGCACACCCAAACCTTCCCTCAAGTCATTCGAATATCATTAAACCTCTGGAATGTGTGCAATAAAACACCCATCAAATCCAACTACCTTCTAAAGCAGACCCATTCTTATACACTCCTTTCTTTCAAAACAGTTCTCCAATATGACGCACTGAGAGCCGCTATCGGCAACCCGGTGCAAACAGCTGGCGATGCTATATTCCAATAGCAGCTCTCGGTGCAGCGATATCTGCCGTTTTTCTAATATGGCACTTTTAACGCCAGCTATTAGCTGTCATTTAAAATGTTGCACTAGAAGGCTGCTTTCGGCATATAACACCACATGCGGCATCTGCACTGTTAACTTTTATGTTAGCCCCGCAGCCGCAATGAAGGAGTTTAAAGGGCAACTGTGGCCTCAAAACAAGTTACAGTTGAATTAAAACCTGCAGTATTTCTTTAAAATCACATCTCTGGCTGGAGCCTGTGAGAAATTACATTGGGGTGAATGTTCAAACTTCCTGCTTCCAGTAGGTTGAGTGACATCACCCATCCTCTGCCCCGCCTGTCTGCCCCCTGGGGAAAAGGCATGCGCAGTTATGACTTAATGCTGGGGAAATCAGGAAGTACCCTGGGGAAAAAATTGACAGTTGAGAAGAGGAGCCTATTAATGCAGCCAAAGGCTGCTCACATGACTACAAGCTGGTCACATGACTGAAAACAGGAAGTGTTTAAGCAGGAAGTAATATTGCTGAACCTTTCCAGCAATAACTTCTCAATAATGTAATGTAATTTAGGTTTATTTTGAAGGTTTGATGGAAGGATTTTTATATAATTCTTACTATTTTGGAAGAATTTGAGATCACAGTTACCCTTTACATCATGCTAACCGATATAACATCGGTTAGCGTGACTTAACTCCAGAACAGGAGTGCCTGTTGGTGCTTCGCCGTGTTGATGTGCAAATGACACCCTGCTCAGATGGAATGAGGCAAAACAAAAATGGAAGTTGTCTGAAGAACACTGGAACACGTACACAAATGCTTAAATACTTTTAATATAATTTATAAAACCATATGTTGTATGAGTGATTTCTTTGCCATACCGCCTGTAAACAACTACATATTTTATTACGAAGGAATTAAAAATGAACATACTTGAGGTATAATTGACATTTTTTTCCTTAAATCATGAAGGCCAAGTTCACATGTCAAATATTTATCAATCCATATCTTCCCTTCTGGTTCAGCCAGACGAAAAAGGGCAGATATAAGGGAGCTCTTTCCAGCTCCAGTTCTGCCTACTATTCCAACCTGTAGAATATTGAAAGCCATTAATAATCGTGTGTCCAATTTTGATTTTACATAAAACAAATGCAGACAAAACATATGCAGTAAAAGGCCTTACATTTCCATTCTTACACTGCTGTATGAACTTGCCTGAGCATTTTATAAATAAATGAAAGCAATTTCTATGCAAAACAGATATTTGAAATGGGTCCTAGACAACAGTCATAGTCAAAATTAGAAAACAGGACATTTCATAATGCCGATCATTGTAGTGGCCATTGTTTTTGATTCCTATGCATTACTGATATCAACAATCACCAAAGGTCCCACATCACATGATGTGACAAAACGTGTGCAGTTCCACTATTGATACAGTTCAAGGTTAAGTGAATATCTACAAGTGTGAAAAATGTCAGCCACTAATAGAAGATTTTTCAGATTTTGGCAGGCTGTATTTTAGGAGCCATATGAACTATAAATAATTGTGATATACTAATTAAGCAACAAAAAAAAAATGTTTACAGCTTTACTTCTTCTTAAACACACAGAGAATTCCCACAATATAGGGTATATTTTCTCTCCTTTTAATATTATTATTTATGCTGTTAATAAATCCAATTTTCCAAAATCCCATTTATGAGATTTCCATACTCATTTTTAGGGTAAAAGTGCAGTCCAGCCACTGCAAACTAGGGGTTAAAGTCGCACTTACCGATATTAGATCAGTAACCCCTAAGTTACGGCCACTGTGTGAGATTCGGAAGAGACACCGACTCAGCCGCTGCAAGCCTATTTACCAGAGACTGTGTGGCTCCTTTAACATTAAGTATTTAAAGGGACACTATACTGAAAAAAATTACTTTAAATACATGTAAGTAGCACTTACTCTGATTTGTTTGTGTTGCTGCATGCCTTCAATCCAGCGCACATTTTGTTTAGGAGCAGTATCCCCCCCCTCCCACTTTTAACCACTCCCACGTCCATCCGACCTGACTTTTTTCCCCACAAACCAACTGTCAAGCCTGCACACAGCATTTCAACTGTCAAAACTCTGTCACCATTCCAGCTACAGTAAAACTACTCACAGAAGAATAGTTAATGAGAGCAAGGAACTTGATTGACAGCTGAAATATAAGATCAACAAAAAAATTATACAGTGGTGGTTGGGAAGAATTATAGTTTCCAGTTATGGTCAATTTAAAATAACTTATTTTTCGGTATAGATGCCCTTTAACACCAGCAGATATCTGGCATTAAATACTTAAAGGGACAGTTCAGTGGACATTATCAATATTTGTTAAATTGTTAGTTTGTGTAATGCCTTCTTAGTTATTCTACATATTCTCTCCCATTTTGAAAAATCAGTTGATTTCATACACATTGCTGTTCCCTGCTGTTGACATTAGTGCGCTGACATTTCAGGTTCTAACAGTTCTTCTTCCCTGGATGCACCACATCCTTGGAATGTTCCTAACAGTAATTTCTACTGATTGGCTGTTGGATTGGTCAAAGATGCTCAGATCTCTACTGAGCAACTGAATCAACCCAGGCGCTAGGTCAAGGGCAAGATCATAACGGTCTCTATTAGAGGTCCTACAAACAGGAAGTCAGTATTTCGGTTGCAGTTATTTATACACAATGCTGAATGGGCAGATTAAGGCCATTGGGATGAAAAAATACTGCTCTTTTTTCTGAAAAGCATATGTATTTGCACTGAACTTCCCCTTTAAGCGAGAGTGAGATTTACACAGAGCCATGAAGCCTTTGGTAAATCTCTTCCGGGATCTCTGCGCGACTCTCTCTATCGGTAAACAATTGTTTTTAAGGACAATAATACAACCCCCTGGAATTTTACTGATATGACCAATAATACATTTGAATCAAAACTACCTTTTCCTGCGGTCTGACTAAAGCAGTTAAGTTCCTTAAAACAAGTGGTCCATCTAGGCTGTAGGAAAAATTCACATTTTCAAATCTTATCATGCCACAATTAGGCCAATCTGGTGGTGGCCTCTTCATGGACTCCCAGTCAGCCTCTTTTTCAAGTTGTGTATACTCCATAACTCTTTCAACAGATATCATCTAAAGAGAAAAATTATTATAAGTGCTTTTATATATTATTATGGGAAAATGTACATAATTTTATTTATAGTTTCTGAACTCACAATTAGTAATGAATTAGAAATATTTTGCAAAAAATTCTAAACGAAATGAAACAAAAAAACAAAACTGCAGCTTCTGTTTATTCTACTCTACATACAAATCAGAACAACAGCTAAGGGCCGTTTCTAGCCATCTTGTTGCCCTAGCGTGATCAGATCGCCAGTAGTGTGGCTTAGTCTTCCAAGAGTATTGGCAATAACACTTTCAGTGCCAGCACTTTCAAAAAGTACTGCCATTAACCCTTCAGTGCCAACAGACTTCCCCAGAGTATTGCCATTACCACTTTCAGTGCCAGCAGAGTATTACAATTAACCCTTCAGTACCAGAAGACTTTCCTATTAATAATTTCAGTGCCAGCACTTTCCCAGAGTATTTCCATTAACACTTTCAGTGCCAGCAGAGTTTTAACTATACACTATATAAACTATACAGTTTGTACCTGCTTTGCATGTCTCCTTTGTTGAATTGTTCACCCCTTATCCACTCTAAGTTCAAATTGGAGAGTTGTATGGAAGGAAGAAAGAGGCAGAGGATAGTGATCTCACAGCTGCTAGTCTCTGTTCAAAAGTCTGCAGCAGCTTTTACTTGCCATTTTAACATTTTTCTCCTCAGTCTTTCTACCTGAGCTCACCCCCTTCTTCCTTCACCTTCAGTTAATTTGCAACATCTTTTCCAAGTAGAGTGTGCTGAGTTCAGGCTCTCTTCTCACTACAATGTAGCAAATTACAGGAGAAGGAGTGCAATTCTAACACAGCAAGTAAAAGCTCACAGGGAGATGCTAGGAAGAACACTGGCGCCCTGGTTTAAAGGGCATGTCCACCCCCAAAACTAAAATTTAACCCCTTACTGGCCACATCAAGTAGTTTAAAACAATCCTTACCTTACATTCCTGCTCAAAATAGTTCCCCTGATGTGCCCCTCCAAAGTCCAGGAAACTGCTGTGTAGGAGCAGTGTGTGACTCATGCTGTGCCTGAGACTTCCTCAACCTCATCAAGGTTGAGGCATGCTCAGTGCAGCCCTCCCTGCCTCTCAGCCAATCACGGACGCGGCTGCCGGTCCCACCCCCTGCTTTCAATTCCATGCAAGCAGAGGGCCTGAACACTGCAGCGGAGGAGAGAAGGCAGGTAAGTAAGAATCGGGGGACTTTCTAACAATTATATTAATGCGGTTGGGGCTGGGGGAGCATGCCCTACCACATATCAAAAGTTAAATTTCGGGGTGGACATGCCCTTTAACATATAGCTCTTTGCATAGGTGGCCTATGCCTTAAAACTTCCCTTTTTGGTGGCACACCTTGTAAGACACCAGGTTTAGACACATACAGTTCTGAAGGTCATGAGTTTGAATCCCCAAACTTATCTTTATTTTTTGTTTCCATTATGTTCCTAGTACAATATTCTACATGTACCACTGGTTTATATAGTGTCTCTTGATTTTAGCAAGAAAAAGTAAATGTTCCCCAGGTTCCATTCCCCAGACTTATTTTTATTTTTGCTGAAATGTAAGTATTCTGTTTCTTACATCCATGCTATCTATGAAATACACTGCAAAGATTACTTTTCTTTTTGTATGAAACACAAAGGATTATATCATTGTTAGGACAGGAGAATTAAATGTGTTTAAAAACCAAAAACTGAAATCCTTGTACTGTGTCAGGGAGAGGGAGGATATCTGTGCTATAATGTGATTGGCTGTCAGCTTCTAGGAACTAAGGCTGCAACTTCCTTGTTTTGATCTGTTGAGCTCTACAGAGCATTTGCCTGTACGTAGTCACTTAGTTGGGGGTTTACCCAACTAAGGTGGATTGTGGGAGCTGACCCCTAGTACTCACAGGTTATTTTCATAAATCTCACAATGGCCACAGCAAAGGGAGAGGTGAGACACAACTTGTTGTAAGTTTATAGATGTGCTCTGTCTATTGGGACAATGTTGTCTGGAGACTTTACTTCCCCTTTAAGATAATAGACAGAGATTAGGGCTGGATTGCAAGTGGCAAAAATGAAGCCATTAATGTTAAAATAAAAGAAACCAAACCTAAATAGAGGTGATGGGGTTCAACATCAACTGTCTCACACATAATGATGGTTTGATGCCTTACTCTGGGCAGTTTAATAACACATTTTAGCTACTAGCATGCAGTGACGTAACTAGGAATCACTACACCCCTGCTAATATGCTTCCTAATATAAAAATATCATGGGATAGCAATGTTATGCAGAAAAAATAAAATTGAGGAAAAAGCCAGTAGCATTATAAGATGAATGTGTTTCCCTCCATTTGCACCCAGACCTTTTTTAGTAGCAGAAAAGTAGGCAGAATACTATCTCTATTTATGATGGATTTGTGACACCACCCACATCCCATGCAATCAATACTATTATAACATTAAAAAAAAGTTATCCAATACTGATGACGTGCAATCACATGGTAGAAAATTGTGTGATGCACAATCATGTGTGTGTGTATAGGTTTATGTAAATAGATCCACTTGGGGACGCAGCGTTGTACATTATTATAATACAAAAAGCTGTACAAGGGGAGCAAAAAATATCAATAAATACATAAATAAGTATACAAATGCTTGAACCACGCAACATGAGAAAAAAGGTCCCTACCCTGTAGAGCTAGTTAGTGTTTCCGACTTAAACTATACTATCACGCGTGTGCGCACTTTAGTATAATATACACCGGAAGCAGCCGGAAACTGTCAGAAGCAGCTGCGTGGGCGCACGCTCCCAGGAAAGTTAAAACACTGCGATCCCGGCTCCTGTAACAGTAATTGAAGAAGGGGAGGTGGGACCAAGCTCCTTTACCTCCCATTCTTTAATTAATGCAAAAAAGAAAATTTCACTTTTCGAGTGAACTATTCCTTAATGTAGAACAGGCTTTGACTGATGGACGCATACATCCTGCTACTAGGTGGTGGTAATCCTCAGCACACTATTATGGCATTACTCATCTCAGTACAATCAGCGGAGTTCTCACACCTGGCCCATCAGCAAGGCTAGGTATCAGCATCCGAAATCCCCAGACAGAACTTCAGGGATATTCTGTGAATAGCTTCACCTGGTTATGTACATATATAAGACTGAGATCTCTTATCTCCCTAGGTGCAGGTTCTTCTTATGCTAACAACTGTTAGAGTTACAACCATTTTCCTGTTTCTCTTTAATTCACAGCATCTGAAAAATCTGTGTATACCTCTGATGGGGCATCCACCCAACATTTCTTTAACCCTACTTGTCATAGGTGCAAATTTCTTTAGGCTGGAAACTCTTCTGACTACCATACTGAGCTCTAGGTTGAGTTGTTTATCCAGAATAGGAAGAGACTTAATCCAATTTCCTGGGCCTCCCTCTGAACGGGAAAAACGTTGGAAAATAAGCTTACTTTTGTGATGTGCTTATCACACTCAATACACCAGACTTCACGCAGGGAGGTAAGAGATCTCAGCCTCAAGAAGTTGCATAACCAGGTAAAGTGATTCACAGAATATACCGTAAGTTCTGCGTAGGGATTTGGGACATCTGGCGATGGCAGACCACATGTAAGAGCTCTGCTGAAAGTATTCAGGTGTTTAGTGCCATAACAGCATGCTGAGGATAACATTCACCTAGAAGCAAGAGGTACGCATCCATCCTGGTGGTGAATCCATTAGGTGAGACCATCAGTGCCAATCAGGTGCAAATAAGCAATGCATAATACGACCAGTTCATTTGTACAGTCAAGAAGTGTTACTCACATGATATAGTGAGTTTCCGGTTTTCTCATGTAACCCATTAAGATGATACCAGCACTTTAGCTTTATAAGAATATGGTATGACAATTTTACTTTAGGAGACTTAATCCAGATTAATCAGTGATACAACTATACAACTATATAATTGTAAATTCCACTGCACACCAAGTTTAAATCACAAACTTCTTTATTACATCAACTTTTCAAAGTCAGTTTTGTCTTGAGAAAAGAGTTGTGCTGACTCCAAAACGTTAAAAAAGAAGTTTGTGATTTAAACCTGGTATCTGGTGGAATCTACAATTATCTGTCTATATTGCATATTCAGCGGTAATTACCACTACTAAAGCTAAGATTACGGCATGATGAAAATATTCAACAATATTTAAAACATTTTTAGGGGCATGGGGATGAATAAGTGCCAGCATCCTCTATAGCACTTTACAATTACATGTATTCATTTAAATAAGACCCTACCCTGAGGAGCTTACAATCTAAGCACATTTTTTTTTTATTTGACATATACAACCAATATGTCTTTATGACTGTGGGGGAAACTAGAGTGCCCAGAAAAAAACCCACGCATGCACGGGGAGAACATACAAACTCCTCGCAGATGAGGTTGGAATTGAACTCAATGCTAGCCACTGACATAATTTGTTTTATTAAACTACATTTTATTTAACTTTTTTCCCCTGCGCATTAAGGGAGCACCCTCTTTAAATTAAAATCAAATATCTATTAATAAAACTCCCAGGCTGCAGGCAGATAACTCATGCAGTGCTCTGATTTTTGCAAAGTCATGCACTACATATATGAACTGTTTATAAATCACCATTTCCTTTAAAACCAAGGAATACACATTGTATTTGTATTAGTCATTGCTAAACTGCAATTACTAAACTAAACAAGGATAAACTTATTGGCCAGATAAATGTCCCTTTAAAAATGTATAACACAATTTGTAACTCCATAGGAAGGGGGGGGGGGGATATTTCTTGACTGCAAATATCAATCAGAAAGGATTCCTGGATTAACAACTATCATCGAGATTCAATAAAAGTTATTGTTAAAAATGGTGCTAATTTTGACTCAACCAACCAGGTGGTAGCTTTCAACTTTTAAATAATATCTCATTGGTTGTGGCAAAATTAGCACCATTCAGGGACATAACTGAAGGCCCCCCCACAAGTTTGGAGGCCGGCCCCTTCCCTTTCCACCATCAGCTGTTTTTAAACAGCTGATCACGCGTATGAAGGAAACATACGTGCGATCAGCTGTTTAAAAATAGATGATCGTGGAGGTTATTATGGGCTTGTGGCCCTGCTACCAGGGGCGTACCTGAAGGGACCCGGGACCCTGACTCCCGCCTCCCTCCGCAGACTTGACTGATCAGTGCAGGACTAGCTGGTTTTAAACAGGAGATCACGTGTATAAATGAAATATAAGTGCGGTCAGCTGTTTAAAACCGGACACGAACTTCCAGAACTGAACTGGAAGTTTGGGTCCGGTCTTTTAAACAACTGAATGAAATATACATGCGAACAATAAATTAAATTTACGCAAGATGTCATGTTTAAAAACGGCTTGTCCTGCGCAGATTAGGGGCTTGTGGCGGACCCTTCTACCGTCCGGGCCCTCCCACGGCCACGGGGGTGGCGGGGGCGGTAGTTGCGCCACTGCCTGCTACCGCCCGGGCCTCCCTGCGATCGCGCCACTGGCACAATTTTATTTTGTAAACAGATATCAAAGTTAGTTACAGTAGCTCTTGTAAATATATTACAGAATAGAACAAGTTACCAGATTCTCTACTTCAGCACTTTGCCTTACTCCCCACTGGAAGGTTCCCATGATTGTGATGGCGTATGATAAAGCCAAGCCAACCTGACCTGCATCAAGACCTATAAGAAAATACATCATATCTGTGAATTATCATCACTTTTTCTGCAGATTTAATATAGCATAGTATTTTCTTTATAGCATTACATATATTAAAATGTTCCACATCAAGTTTGATATCAGGTGCTACCAAAAACAGTTTATAATCTGAGGATGGGTACACAAAAGCAGAAAATTTGCAGTTAGTATGGTCACTGACCGTAGCACACAAACATTAAATACAAAACTGCGATTCTAGCCAATTGTAATCATTTTTATCAACTGAGACCTTTCAAATATACAGTACTTGCTGAATCGCTTTTTTAGATCTAGATTTTCATATACATCTGATTGCTGAATAACCAATGACCTTAAGAGCATTTGTTTCCTTCCTATTTATCCAATCAAATTAATGGATTAAAGCACAGTTTTATCAGAGGTAAAACTGTGCTTTAGTTTACCTAACATCACTTGAGAAATACCTGAGCACCCAGAGGAAAACCCACGCAACCACAAGGAAAACATACATTTGCTGCCTGCAAAATGTTTGTAAGTTCACCCTTACTATTGAATAAGGTAGCATATAATTGCACCCACAAATCTCGTTATCAGAGTTTTAACAGTTAGATGTTTTTATCCTTGCAATCAAACATTTCAGGGCAAATTAAAGGGAGGGACACTAAACAGTACATAAAATTTGTGTCTATTATTCACAGGGAGGTGAGAAAGGCTTATTCCCACCTCCCTGTGAATAAAAGTACGCCCCCGGGGAACAGTGCAACACTTACCTTACCGGTGCTCCACTCAGCTCCTTCTTGGGTGCATGCATGCCAGTACAAAAGATAGGTTCAGCTGAGAAGGAGCCACGAGTGGAGTGCGGGTAAGGTTCCCTGGGCATTCTATTATTCAAAGGGAGGTAGGATAAGCGTTCTAACCTCCCTGTGAATAATAGATACAGATTTCATGTACCTAAAAAATCTGTACATGATTTTAAAAAATTATTTTTTAGCTACCCAAAAATACATTTTGCCATCAGCAGCTCCAGTATTTATGTTTTCTATTCAGAAGTAATAGTAGATTTTCTCTTCTGAAACCATTGAATAGTCAAGCTAAGCAACATCTAGCATTATTAACATCTGCAAAGTAGTGGAGTTTTCTAAGTAAACCTACTTAGCTAAAAAAGACATGCTACTATTCTGGTATTGCAAACTTGCTTTGAGACAAGCAATTGCAGCTCACTAGAAAAGTGTCATAATGGTAATATATTTTATAACAGAAGATGTTCAATTTCCAGTCCTTATGCAGTGCAATGGTGTAGCTAGTATTTACTGTGTGTCCCTGATGCTTTTTCATTCGCAATATAGCAAAAATCTGCCTGGACTATTGTAACCTACTACTTATTGGTATTCCTGCTTACCACCTCGCTCCCCTTCAGTCCATACTAAATTCTGCTACACATATTGTTTTGCTCTCTAATAAACAGGATCCCAAATCTCCTCCGGAGACCACAACCTGGCAGATGTTTATGGAAGGACCACAACCCCGTTAAACAGCACATTGTATACAAAATCCTTCTCCTAACATTTAAATCCCTTTGCTCTGCTGCATCTTAATATATTTCTTCTCTAGTGTCCCCATTTGTTCCCGCCAGCAAACTTCGATCATCACAGAACCATCTACTGTACAGACCCCCCACTCATACTGCTTCCTCTCACCTTAAATCTTTCACTATTGTGGTTCCCATACTCTGGAATTCTATTCCCTCTCTCTACGTCAAGAAACTTCAATTAGCAGGTTTAAATCTAGCCTTACATCCTACCTATCTGGTAGCTAGCACAGTATATGATTTTTGTTATTTGCACTGCATACATCCCATTCCAGCACTTATACCCATTCCTTTGTATCTGTATGTTGCTCACCTTACTAGATTGTAAGCTCTATGGGGCAGGGACCTCCTTTCCTCTTGTGGCAAGGCTCTAGCACTTTTATTTATATAATTTATATATTTATGCACTGAACTTATGTATTTGCCTCCCTTGTAGGAGGTTTTGTATTTTGCCATTGTACAGTGCTGCGTCCCCAAGTGGTGCTTTATAAATAAACTATTCATACATACATACATACATACATACATACATACATCTACAGTTTTTGTCTGGGAGGAAACCTGTATCTATCATAAATAGATGTGCCCCCCCCCGGGGTCACAGGGGCTGCTTCCTTGGCAGTTAGGCTGACAGTGTCAATATGCATGCAACTCAACAAACCATTTTGTGGCATTTCAATTTTGTTGCATTTCAATAGTGTTTGTTTCATTTATTTATTTTTATTTCTAAAACTGAGTAATTTCTTCTGAATTCTACAAATAATATACTTACTTTCCGCAAGGATTAAAGAACCAAAAGCAATGGCTGCAACAAAGAGGGCACACATTGCATCAAGACGCACAGCTAACCAACGAGAGGTAGTCAGAAACAAAAACCAGGCCTCTAAACAAAAATAAAAGTATTTTGTGAATAACATCAAAAAGAGTTAATTTAATTAAGCTGCGTTGAAAAAAGAACTCTACCTTAAAAAAGAAAGTGACAGAGACTTTTGTGTATTTTCCATGTTACCTTGGCAAGGGGAAGTTCAGCACAAATACATAAGCTTTCGATAAAAAAAGGAGTATTTAATTTCAATGACCATGATCTAGTGATTTCTTTGTGCATAAATAATAGCTTTTTAGAGCACTGGCTTCCTGTATGTTTGTTGTGGTCTTGTCCCTGGGTTGATTCAGTTGCTCAGTAGAGATCTGGGCATATTTGATCTATCCAATCCAAAATGTAATGCTGGGAAGAAGGAACATTACAGAACTGGCAGTTCATGGCCATAGCACATTCAAATAAGGAATAAAGACTTCTCAGTAGTTTTCATGTTACCATGGTAGCCCTTAAGGAAATGTTTTACTTTCTAAAGGTTCGTACTTTATCGGGCAAAACGGCTGGTCGTTCGGAGATCCGTCTGGTCGGTTGGGCAACGATCCCCGACAGAACGGCCGTTTCGGCCGATAAAGGGCCCATACACGGGCCAATTATCGGCCGAAACGACAATTCGTACACATTGTGCGTCGCACGTCGGGGACCCGCGATCGCACGTGTGTACGAACCTTAAGAGGCTTTGAGAGCATTCCATACTAAAGGTTAATTAACACACACCCTTCTCAAAAAAGTGACTTTTCAGTACCTTTTCAGTAAGATATTTTCCCATCTGCCAAATTCAAATTGGTGAGGATATGGCATTTTAGGTCCTCACCCTGGGTACAACAGACAGGAGGGAAGTCAATTAACAGTTTATATCCCCTTTAAAGAGCATAATATATACTTTCTGTTAAAGTCCGAAAACAGCAAATCTATCCCAGTTCCTGTTACCAACAGAGAGGTTAGAAGCATATTAATACGTTGATTAATATATACTGTAAATTTTACAGCAATAATTCTGTCAGCAAAGGGCAGAGTTTGAAAAAAATACATTCCTGGGTGAGGATTAATAAGGAATTGTAGTAATGTCAAGTGTTTCAAACTTTATTTTAAAAAAATTACTCTAAAGGCAACTTGATTCAGCTAAATATCAGGAATGCACAAAGAAAAAGTAATTATCGGCACAAGCATCTACCTTAAAGTAGTAATATCGTCACAAGTAAGTAAAAACAGGGCAATCTTTCCTGAAAGATGTTTTTACTTACATAGCTATCTCTATTCAGTAACTCAGAAATACCAATGGTCAATCAAGTTATGTAGAATCCCCCCAAAAAACGTGGGTCTCACACCTTGTATGAGTAGCCCATATGCAAACTGATCCCCAGGTGGGTGCAAAAATGTCCAAATTCCCTTACTCCACAGGGAAATAGGTCAATAACATGGATACAAGGTGGACTGCACTCCAAAAATAGAACGTTTTTTCAAAGCCAAACATCAAACAGCAAAATACGACGTTTCGAGGGATACACCCCTTCATCAGACCTGTGAAGGGGGTGTATCCCTCGAAACGTCGTATTTTGCTGTTTGATGTTTGGCTTTGAATAAAACGTTCTATTTTTGGAGTGCAGTCCACCTTGTATCCATGTTATGGGTCTCACACCTTGCATTTAATAACCAAACAGGTCATGCCAGCTAAAAACAACACTAGATTTCCCATCAAATCTAAGGGACAATTAAATATTGGCTGCTTTGTGGATAGCGGTGCCTGCTCCATTTCCAAACATTTTCAGAAATAGCATGGCACATCCAATGCAAAACTGGCGCACCTAACCTGACCACAATCCTGAGATGTATTAAAGGTCATGTCCACTCCTCTTACAAAAATTCAGTATGTAGTAGAACACCTACCCAAAAGCTGGGTTTCGTTTTACTTACGTTTAACAAAGATGCTCCCAGGCTGTGTAAAGTTGCTTACAAACACACTATCCAGCGCCAGTAAGTCCACTCCTATGCTGAACATGCCCTTTACGTGCACAAGCAGCAGTAGCAGAGGCTCATTGGATAATGTCAGTCAGCCATTGTCCGTGACATCACGGTCATGGCAGTGACTGATGGCACTTACCCAGAAGTACCTGGGAGCCGCAGCGCTGGAGCGTGGGTTTGTAAGCAGCTTTATTCAGCCTAGGAGCATCTTTGTTAAAAGTAAGTAAAACGAAACCCAGCTTTTGGGGGGTGATCTACTACATACTCAATTTTTGTAAGAGGGATGGACATGCCCTTTAAATCTTGCAAAGGGAATATTACATTGCGGGACCTCAGGAAGACGTGCTGGACGTGAAGCAATTTCATGAAATAAATTGGGAAATTTCTCTTTCATTTAAAAACAATATTTCTGCAGAATCCATATGATTATGTTGTATTTAGTTTTATTATTTTATTTGTACACTTTCATTGGTGGGTTTTTTTGGCCAGTGAACTGTGACATAGCTCAAAGACAATTATATAATGGATAAGGTACCTCCTACTGTAAATTATAATGGTATTAAGTCAAGTGATCTGTCAGTGATCTATTACAATATTTATAAAAGCTATATCACAGATCACTTCATTTGAAAACATGTACAATACAATAAAACATGAGCAATAAACACCACCTAGACCCCCCCCACTGGTCAGATATGTCTCCATAGGGATACATTGGAGGGGTAGGTTATATGGGTATATTGCACTGTTGCTTTCTATCTATACATTATACATTGTATCCATATATTGTATATACCTATATCTTTCTGTCTTTCTATTTATCAATCTATCCCTCTACTTCCTGGAAGGAGTCCCTCTTAGAATAAAAATCAATTTTTTTGCTTAAAGAGGGAATAAAGTACACTCCAAAAAAACCCCATAAAATACCACTGAAAAAAACATTAAGATTTATGTTTGTTATTTATGATATACAAATTTGTATTACAATAAATCCTTCAAAACTTGCTCAAAAAATGGCACAGTGGCATATAGTTAAACAAACCAGAATGAAGGTCTTGCTGGGCATCAAATAAATCTTGAAAGCGCTGTTCAGCTTTGAAAGCACGAATTGTCCAAAGCCCCTGAAGGGAGGAAGATAAGTGCGAAAAAACTGGACTTCGAGCTGGAATAAAAAAATCAGTAACCATTGTTAACAACATTTTTCTGAAATAAATCTTAAAACAATTGCATCTTAAAAAATCATCATATCTTACTGCCTGTCGTTTTTATTTTTTTCCCTAAAAACTGTAGTGTTAGAAAACCTAGGTACATAAAATGTACAATAGTGGGTCAGTTCTCACAAAATTTCTCAATAATACGCTAGGTGCTACTTCTACTTTAAAGAAGAAATAAAGTAAACAATAATCAAACAGTGAATTGCCTATTAATTCCCCATTAGCTGAACCCAATAATGGGCCACTTGCGTGGATACTACAATCTGTGAGATACAGCTCAAAAAATCAACAAGCAGGGGGAACATGTAACCTCTGCAGAAACTGTTTGTTGTGGCTAAACCAGTAGGCTAAACATGTAAAGCTTTTCAGAATATTTCTCTAAAGTAGAAGTTTTTTGTTTTTTTTAATAAGGCAACCCTTGCATAATCACTGGTCCAGCTTTCAGCTAAAAAGTTGTACGTTATCAACAGAGGCAGACAGCTTCCCAACTCAGAATGCATTTCTACTGGTAATCATTCCAGAGGGGGCCATTGACCTGGATATAGTAAGTATAGTAAGACTGAGGGCACGGCCACACTGCAACGCAAATGTAATCGCACACGGAATCACATGCGATTTCATGTGCGATTTTGCTGCGTTTGGAAAATGCATGCGATTTTAAAATGCGGAACGCAAAACGCAAGCGCATCGCACCTGAAAACGCGCATTTTCGGTGCGTTGCCGCGATTCCAATGATTTGAAAAAAACGCAAACGCAGAAAAATCGCAGCAGTGTGGCCTAGCCCTAAGGAGTAAAAAAAAAAATTGTGATGGCTTCAAAAAAAGAAATGGAGAATTACAGGTGATTTTTTTCACAATGGTACAAATTTCCAAGAAACGTTATAGCTATCTTATAGTTGGCATTACAGAATCTATTTACTTTGAGTAATCACAAACAAAATGCTCTTGCTTTGTACCCAAAATCGTGTTACAAAAAGATATTTTGCTAAGCTTTTTTATTTTGTTTTGATCAAAAGTAAAGAATAAAGAATTTCTGGACTGTTGCACATTTTATGGCTAGAAAACACATGGGCTTTCCCCCCAAGGAAAGAGAACACATGAAAATCACTATAATTCACCCCAAACCATTTACCATCACTGACCTGGTTAAAACCCAGTTAATGAACATCACTAGAAGCTGTGAATGTTCTAGCTCAGAAAGGGCAACACAAATTCATTAAATGGATCTGTGTAGACTCCTAGCTTTCTCCTGTGGGTTAAAGGACAACTAAAGCCACAGAACAACACTGAACCAGAAGGCAGAACACCCTGATATAAAACCAGTAATCTGTGTCTTACCTCTCATTTTGATACGGGCGCTTGGAAATTTACCTAAATAACATATGGCTTGTGCTTTACATCACACAGTTTGGTCAAAGACCATTATGTTCTGCACATGCTCAGTCCTTAGCTATGGCAGGAACTTGTTACAGTTGGCCACACCCATTAATAATCTCTAGCCAATACTTTTACAGGACAGATAAAGCAAGGAAGCATGTGACTGAGGTCAGGAGGTGTGGTCTGACACTGCACATACACACAGATACTTCATCCATTTCTTAATAGGCTTACATTTACTTTAATACAATTTACTGAAGTGTTATTTTATAGATTATCAGTGTTTTTAGGGGGGTTATTTTCAGATTCTGGAGTATAATAAATTTAGTTCTCCTTATCTACTTATTTACAATAACATAGGACAAAGGAAAAGCAGCTGGTTGTATCTATCCACAGGTTTTACAAAGAAAGTATTATAATGGTTTCAAACAACAGTAGCTCATTCTTTCCTATATTTTCCATTTGTTCAGTTGCTTCTTTTTTAAAGAAAATAAATGTCACCTAACATAATCTAAACATTTTGATATGTGTCAATCATTTTCTTTAAAAGAGGCCTACATCAGCTGTTTTAAAGTTTTTTTAAGTGACTCTATGACTTCATGCTGAATATGATGTCATGTGGCATTTTAAGTAATAAGGCAAAGAAAGGAAACAAGCCTATATTCTAATGGTACCAGAAATACACAAAGGGAAACTAATAAAATGAATATTCCCTTACAACTATAAATCCAAGGAAATATCTGTTGTATTTAGATAGATCAATTGGACTTATAGTTTAGTTCTTGAAGATGTTTCGCTAATTATCTGACTGGCTTTCTCAATTCAGAATGACTTGTACAAGAATCTGTTGGCAATTAAGTTACCTGGAAAGTCCCAATTGCCATATGACAGCTAGGTGTTAGGGACCTTCTTAATGTAATGTGTGGATGCATATTGCAAATCATTTTGGGGAGAAAACCCACAAACATGGAAATTGGCAGACTACAGAAACCACCTGTGCTTTAACCTCAGATGCAGACAACAAAGGCTAGTACCATGCAGCATCTATCTGCATTCCACAGTAAATGGCATCATAGCCAAACATATACAGCAAAAGGCTCAAACACAGCTCCTAAACGAACGAGTGCGACAGACCCATTTTACAGTTGATGCTTTAATGCACAATATCAGTCAATTAGAACAGAACCTGGCCTCACATACCTGTGGCCATCTGGAAAAGTGTGATGGAGTTCACCAAACAAGCACAGCTTTCTCAGCACTGTAAGGGCAAGCAAAGGCTAGAAAGTAAGGTCTCTATTCTGTCATCCCAGAATACACCCAAAGGAGACAAACTACCTTGGAGACAAAAGTAGGGGAATTGACAATTTATCAAACAAGGAGGAATGGGTGAGAAACTTGTCTAACCCTGACCCAGCCAGAAATGGAAGTCCTGGCTAAGGGCTTGAACTTTGCCATCACTCCTAAAGCCATCCCTGTGGTGGATATTATAGCAGCCACAGAAGCCTCAATCCACAATAGTAGGGTACCACAGAGTGAGGAAGAACAAGTTCGCCCTAAGGTGTCTGCAGCCTTAGCCAGTGCTACACAGGAAAGAACATCCTTCAAGAAAGATTCCAGTATCACCATTCTGCCGGCAGACAAGGGAAGATGCACAGTGGTACTTAACACCTCAGACTACCAAGCTAAGGTGACCACACTCCTGGTAACAGATATGAGGCTTTAACAAGGGATCCCACCAGCTGCTACAAGAAAAAGGTCATAGACTTATTACAACAGCTTCATATGGATAAAGCCATTGATCGAGCAATGTATCATCACCTCTACCCTGGTGAGCCACTTCCAAGTATATATGGACTCCCAAAGACACACAAGGAAGGGGCCCCACTAAGACCTATAGTCAGCAGACTCAACTCTGTAACATACAAGGTGGCGAAATACCTAGCCAACATCTTAGGGCCATTGGTTGGAAGTTCTAAGCATCACACCCAGAACTTCCAGGCTAAAGCTAAATAAATTAAACATCTCAGAGGAGCCCTTAAAACTTGTGGATATCCAGACTGGGCCTTTGTCAAAAGAAGTAGAAGGAAATAAAATAACACGATTACCAACAGTGAAGAGGGAAAGCAAGACTGGAGAAAAAACATGGTCATCCCATATGTAGGAGGGGTCTCCGAGAAATTAAGAAGAATTTTCATAAAACACAGTATCCTTGTCTGCTATAGACCAAACAATACACTGATACAGAAATTGGTACATCCAAAAGACCCAGTTCCGAAACACAAGAAAAGTGACATCATATACCTAGTACAGTGCAGTGAAAAGTGCTCTGACATACCTTTGAAGATTGTAATATCAACATATTGGCAAATGAACATGACTGGTTCAAGAGAGGTGTCAAGGAGGCCATTTATGTGAAAATAAAGAAACCAAGTCGAAATAGAGGTGAGGTGGTTTGACACCTTACCCTGGGCAGTTTGGATAACACCTCTTAGCCTCAATGCATCTACACCTTGCATTCAGAAGGTTCCTAATACCTGGCTGTTATATGGTACTTTCCAGGGCACTTATATTGCCAACAGATTCTTGTAGAAGTAATTCTGAATTGAGCCCGTTTGATGACTAGCAACACATCTTCAAGAACTAAACTATAAGTCCAGTTAATCTAACTGAATACAACAGATATACCATGACCTGGAAAAATTAGAACCTTCACAAACAATCCAAGGAAATAATTCTCAACCTCTGAGCATTAATAGCAAATTAAAGGGTAACTGTGGTCTCCAATTCTTCCAAACTAGTAAGAATTATATAAAAAGCTTTCCATCTTACCTTTAAAATAAAACCTAAACCACATCTCTAGATAAAATTTGTGAAAAGTTATTGCTGGAGAGGTTCAGCAATATTACTTCCTGCTTGAACACTTCCTGTTTTCAGCCATGAGACCAGCTTGTAGTCATGTGACCAACCCCTGTCTGCATTAATAGGCTCCTCTTCTCAACTGTCAATTTTTTCTCCCAGGTACTTCCTGATTTCCCCAGCATTAAGTCTTTACTGAGCATACTTCTCCCCCAGGGCAAAGGTAAGGTGATGTCACTGGAAGCAGGACGTTTAAACATTCACCCCAATATCATTTGATTGTCAGCTCTAAAGGAAATGCTGCAGGCTTTCATTTAATCCTAACTTGTTTGGAGACCACAGTTGCTCTTTAACCTAATTATAAATTGTATCACATTGTGTCACATCAAGAGTATTCATGTCAAACATATGCAGTTCTATTTTCTCATTCAAGAGAGGAAAAACTAAATCTAAAAGCAGTAATCTGTGTCTCGCCTCTCATTTTGATATGGTTGTTTGGAAATGTAACTTTTTAACATGGAGTTTTTGTTTTATTTTCCAATATCCCAGTATCACACAGTGTGGTCACTGATCATTGGGTTCTTTACACATGTTCAATCCTTAGATACTGCAAGAACTTTGTACAGTTGGTCACACCCATTAGTTTCCTTTAGGCAATCCTTTCACAGGACAGAATAGGCAAGGGAGTATGTGACTTAGGTCAGAAGGTGTGGCCAGGCAAATCAGATTCACACAGATATTTCATCCAGTTCTTCAGGGGGTTACATATACTTTACTTTAATGCTATTTACTGTAATAGAAATTTATTGGTGTTTTTAGAGGGAATATTTTCAGATTGTGAAGTGTAAAAAAATTGGGTATAGTTCTCATTTAAAAGAAAAAGGGAGTATTTCTATTTATTAGTACAGACAATTGAGCAACATTTCAACTCCCTGGTCTCCAACAGCAGAGCAGCATGGAAAGAGGTGAGAAGCAGCATGTACAACTGTAACAATTTCTATGCAAGTCAAATGGTTTAAGGATGAAAATTAAAATATAAAAAACAGGTACTTGGACTTAATTCAGAGTTAGATTTTAGATATTTTTTAAATGTGCATTCTACCTCCTTTGACAGCAAGGGCAGTATTTCCTACAGGTATAATAAACTACCCACATCTTTTGAGGAATTCACCAGCTCTCTTCCAATATTCAAGCCCTGCTTAAAAAGCCCTTAAGTTATCTTCTCTCAGGGTCACGCACAGACATGCTTATTTACAGTACAATTTATCTATGTTAAATTATGTATTAGAATGTTTACTAGTCATTCCAACGTAACTTAAAGGGCAAGTTCGCCCCAAAACTAGAATTTAACCTACTACTGGCCCCACTCTGTAGTGTAATAAAATCCTTTCCTTAAATCCCAGCTCCAAATAGTTCTCCTGCAATGTCCCTGTAAAGCCCCAAAAACTGACCACCAGGAGCAGTGCCGGGAGGGGAAATTGTTTCCGCCTCTGAGGCGTCCTCTCAGAGGTTTTTGGCTTGCTCAGAGCAGCCCCCCCCACACCCTCTCCCCCCCATTTTCCTCTCCCTCCCCCTAGTGTAAAACCCCCTTGGGGTATTGTAGGGCTTCCTCTCCCAGTCCCAACCACATTATTCTTATGTGCAGAAACTCTCCCGAACTCTACTTAACTTCCCTCTCTCCTCGGCGTTCTGAACTGCCGGTAGCCACTTCCGTGATTGGCTGCCTCTCAGCCAATCACAGACGCAGCTGCCGGTACGGCGGTTTCATGCAAGCAGAGGGCTGGGACATTACACCGGAGGAAAGAGGGAAGGTAAGTAAAGATCAGGGGAGTTTCTGGACTTAATAATATAGCAGTTAGGGCTGGGGGAGGAAGACCCACAACATATTAAAAGTGAAAAAAAGGGGTGGACATGACCTTTAACAGTCCTTTATTTTTGGGAAAACAATACAAACAGAATAACAAAAGAATACTTCACCCCTAAACATTTAAATCAAAGGGTCTTGTTTATTGGGAGTCAGTGTAAAGTTATCAAGAGAACCGGTCAGATATGTTAGTTTGCAAAATGAGACACATTGATATACTTACATATATTAACTGGTCTCTGCATTAAGAAACTACTTAAGAATACAAACCAGAATAATGTGATATACACATAAAGACCTCTGATTGGCTAGTTCTCTGATTGGTACTAGTTAAAGGAATAGTTCACTCAAAAAGGATGCCTTACCTCCCGTTCTTCAATCAATTCTCCAGGAGCAAGGGACGAAGATAGCAAAAACTTACCTTACACGAGATCCTCTGCAGCAGCAGTGACAGGTCCCTACCGCTTCCTGGTTCAGAGTAACTATAGCGTGCATACCCGATAATGCACGCTATATAGCTCCTTAACCTCCCGGTCTTCAATAAATACATTAAAGCAATAGTTCACTTTTTGTTCCCCTAAAACAGACTAGACCTGCTCTTTAGCATGCTACACACACAATAGACCGATAGTTTAGGTCGATCAGGCCAAAATAATTGCATGTTTTTTCTGGCACGACCGACTGTTTATTCGTCCGAAACAGACATGGTCTGAAAACCACGCCCGATCTAACGGTCCTCTATCTACATGCTCGGTTGGCAGAACAGTCAGTCAAGTGGAAATAATGCATAGTGTGTACCATGCTTTAAACATGCAGTATGCTACTTACAGTGGCGGTGCTACACTGGAGCACAATGGGGCACATATCCCAGTTAAGAGATGCTGTGCCCCCCTTCCCAACCGTCCCAGTTCCGCAACTTCCCTTCACAATCGTGCACTGGCAGGCACATCTAACGGACATGCTGTTAGTTAGACATGGCTACCGGTGCACGATTGTGAATCATGAGAGGGAGAATTGAATGCTTAGAGTCAGACAGAGTAAGTCTCTCAGCTTCAGTGACTTTTTGGAGACAGGTTTCTGTGGCAGTAGGTCCCACTTCCAGACTGTTAGTCCACTGACTGACTCACATCTGACCACTCACCATCACCAGAACAAATATATTTATTTTGGAAAAAGGGTGGAGGTTAAGTTGAAATGGAGCATGGATGATTAATAATTAAACAGAGATATTTATTAAATGAGGGCTTCATTTATGATTAAAAACGGATTAATTTATAATTGAAAAATGAATGGATGATTTAAAACAGATGGTGTTTTAAGTAAAATAAAAATGTGTATTTATTGATAAAACTAGGGTTTATTTCGTGATTAAAAACAGATTAGTTTTTAAATCATGAAATAATAATACAAAACAATAATAATAAAATATTGCCAGCTCTCATCCCTTCCACTGGCCAGTGTTTAATAAGCCCAAAGATACTTTTAAACCAGCCCTCCAACTACTGTTAAGCCAGCCCTCCAGCCAGTGTTTAAGCACTAGCTGGAGGGCTTCTAGCATGGTTTAAATTTTATTTTGTGACAAAAGGTCCAGAAACACAGTCCAAACTCACCTGCTGCTCTATTGGCTCAGGCTGGGGCATAAAAGATATGTATTTTTTTCATGTGCCCCGTTTGTTAGCTTTTGTGCCCATGTTGTGCCCCCCCAAAACCCCAGGAGCAAAAACACTGCCCCCTTACTTCATAATGTGTTAATACAAAATTACTCACAAATAAATTGGAACGCGATTCCCATTTATTGTCAAAAACTAATGTTATACAGCATTTCATGGGGAATAACATTTATATACTGTGCAAACATAATAAAACTGCATAGGAGGCTAACAAAAAAAAACCCTTTTACACAGGTTGTACTTTAAACCTAATTAATGAATATCATTGAATGTTTTTCTTCTTTTAAAAATGTCTTTCTACATTGTAAATATGCATGTTCCCTGTTTACACCTGACTGTAATATAATGTACTAAAAGTTTGCTGTTTCATCCCAGTTAGCCAGTATAGTAAATGAAAGCAATTCAGCAAGACCAAATTATTTTAAACCCAGGTAGCTTACACTTAAAAGTACATTTTCATGTATTTATTGCTAGGATTATTGAAAAGTGAATCACATAATCTTGTCATATGCTAATGTAGGAAGTTCAATCTGTTATTTAATCTGAACATTGTTTATTACCATGTAATTTTGGAAAATACTCACTAGTTGATTCAAGACGCTTGATATCTCTTGCTGTTTCCAAGAAATATTTTCTCAGGAAATAAAAGACAATAACAAGAGGTAGCAGGGGGATCAAAATCCATGGTATCACAGACACTGCAACAGCTATTACACCTAGAATCTGGAGAAGAACCTATATGTTGAAAAAGAAAATATATTAATAACCTAATATTTATATGTTTGCTAATGAAGTGAAACAATGTATTCATTATTTATTACTATCTTAAAAATCTATAATTATTTTGCTTGAAAGAGCTAAATTTCAGTTAGTTCTATTTCTTCTTTCCTTTTATTCTTCTTCATTTTAGAGTCTCACAGATTTCGAGCTAGAGACACGAAATTTAGCACAAATGTGCGGGACACAAAGTAGAAGTGTGCTATTACCTAGCTAAGGAATTTGCTAAGTGCATTATTGTGTAATGGACACTTTTTCCCTCTGACTATAATCGGCCCAATCGTCAAACAAAAATTTTTTTTCAAGGTTTCAGGGACTTGTGATAAAATTAAATCCATACTGTGACTGCCTGTATGAATTGCACATACGGTACCTTACTGTGCATACTATATCACCTTATTTCTTCTTTGTACACTTTTAATGTTTCTGCTGCTCACTCACATGCTGTGAACGACAAATTAGAATTGGGACTACAAGCAGAGAAGATCAAGGATTTCTACCTGATTGACTGCCATAGTAATCACCCTTGTGAGCTTTCTGGGCAAGATTTCAAAATCAAAAAAAGAATATAAGACAATATTTAACCTAACAACTTTTTTATGTAGATTAGAAAGAAACAAAAAAATCAAATATCAGGCTCAGTGCTGAGCATTGCAGTGCAGAGCTTTAAAAGAGTAAACATTACAAAGTTTGTATAAGCTTCTGAATTGTTTGCAGTGTGCGCAGAATATATTCTATAAAGCTTTCCAATGTTTTACACAACCTACAATATTCATACCAATATATAAAATATAATCATTAATGGTGCGTTTAAAGGGATAGCCCTGCTATGCATAATATGAAAGGAAGACAGCTCTTTGAAACTAGTATTCACATTTAAGATCACAGGGTAAGAAATGACAAAGTTATTGTTAAGACAGGATTCTTTCAACACACTTTCCCTGACATTTCCACACAATAAAAAGCAAGGGTCATTGGTACAGAAACAAGGCAAGACAGCTCCAATCTTTTGCTTCTATAAAAGTGAATGACCTCAACTATTATTTCTGTTTGAGACACTTTTTATTCTCAGTGCCCAGATGCCAGAGCTATTCTTTTAAAGAAGTGACTGCAGACACCTCCTTCACATTCTCTTTCTTTGCGATTTTCACTTCATAAAGCTGCAGTCAATGCATCTTGTATTTGGAGAAAGTTGGTTGAGGGGGGAAGGTAAAATGACACATTCAGTGGTGGTCTGTGCCAGAACCTTCTTTGGTGGCTCAAGTAGTTTCAGGATTATTCTATTGTTTGCAATGAAAGAATCTTGAAAGTCAGTTATTTAAAGTTAGTCAAGCTGTTGAGCTTGAGATAAAGGGTTTTTTAAATCTGCTTTCTTTAATAAATCTCTTGGATAATCTAACGGCAGCTGCAGGACAAGCAACATATTCTACTAGAAACTGCTCTCCACATGAGTTATATGGTGTGTAATTTGCTTCCTTAAATATCATAATCTTTTACAAACTACTTAAGACAAGCATGCATATATTTTTTTGTTAATGCATGTTATGCAACTGGTGAACATATACAAAAGTAGAAGTGCAAATACTCCTCTAATTATAGCCCAAGAGCAAACCCAAAATAATATTAATCAGCAATTGGCAGGCAAACAACTGGGGAATGACAAAGATGTTTTAAAATTAGAGAATTTATGAAAACCCATGCACTGAACAACATTGAAGTCAAAGTCTACAACAGGCACAATTCATAGGGCTTAAAGTGACCCTAAGTGTACCTCAGCCAGGGAAGGACATCTTAAATGCAAATCATCTCATGAAAAGCTCCAAAACAAAGACTGAGATGAACCAGTTCCTGCATTGTTTTTCAAGTTTCACTTGATTCTTCCTGACAACCATTAAACAATGAATGTTGGGAAATATCCCTCAAAGAAGTGCCAACAAAGGTAGAGATCAGATCCAATATATTTACTTAATACTCTTTATAAAAGAGAAACTATTTCTTCCTGATAGGATTAGAGGCTGTTTTATAAAAGACACCTGCAAACATAACAAGTGTCAAAAGGGCTTTATCAAAATTGATATTGTTGAGATTTAAATTTGAAATGATGCAGGCATACTAAAGGTTCGTATACACCTTACGATTTTTACCAGACCCCCAAGCCCCGACGAACATCCACGAGGAACGGATCATCCGCCAGGCGAATTACCGAACGACCCCCGAACGAATGCATACACACACACGACTATCTGCTGCTTGGCCGTTTGTCGAGGGGGTTCATCGGGATTGGAGGTCGGTTGGGGTTCGGGGGGCTAGTAAAAATCTGCAGGTGTGTATGGACCTTTACTAAAACTTTGGTATTAAAACAAGTTTAGAGCTGTAACTTTTTCATTAGCAGAGCAGAAAAATAAACAAATAAATTAAAGCTGTCAGAAAAACTGATTAGGGCTAGGCCCCACATTATGCAAAATGTTTGTAATGCTGGCTGTTTTTTTTGCTATATTCATTTTGCAGCTAGCATGGACACAATACCATGGTACTGTATTTCTGGTGTCTGTGTCCCACTATTTTTGTTGTGCTGCCTTCCACTTTCCCAAAGCAATTTATCACAATTTTACATGCATAGCACATCTGGTTTTCATTCTTACTATAGAGAAGATTGCTCTAAGGGTGTTTATCTGAATTGTAGCAAACAACAGTATCACAATATGAATGTATTGCATTTTATAAAACCAGATGCTTAAGGTGCATAAATAAATGCAATAAAAAATGCCCTCTTCCTCAGGCTGGACAAAAAATGGCAATTACACACCGCAATTAGTCACTCCCCTTTAACCAACATTTACAGGAAATGATCTCATAGACTAAACCTTTACAAATTCACATATTTTAGCCCTTCTGCCTTAGTGATATCCTGTATGTAGATTATTATTCACAATATAGCCTTATATAAAAGAAAACATGCCCTAAACCATAAACACTCATCCCTCATATAAATAAATGTAAATTATAATCCCTATTTAAACTATTGGGATGCAAAGTATCCAATCCACAATCCACTGTTGCGTCTCTGTAGGATGATGGTCCTGTGCAGACTGAAACACAATAATGCAATCTTGTAACCACATAACAAATTTGATAGAAAGGGCCCAAAGTGCACTATGTTACTTAATAGTTTTTATATACTTATCTGATCAATTAAAAGTAGCACCTGGGCACCAAACGTTGGAGCGGAGAGTGCCCTGTATTTGGACTTAAGGATTACTTTCACAGGCTCACAGACTTCATGTATTTACATTTTAATTGTTTGAAACCTTGTCATACAGGTTAATGATACATATGGTGTATGCATAAGAGGTGAAACTGGAGCAACTGTAAATAGTATTATATTGTAATCCCTTTGATCTCTTACAATCTCCTCGGCATATGATTCTTTTGTACCTTTGGTGATTATTATCTTGAGTTACTGTTTTTCTTTTATTTATAGTAAGACAGCATTATTTTTACCTTATTATTGCTAATCTTTTCTTTCTTTACAAATAACCACTCCTGGTTTTGTTCAAAAGGTGCAGTAAATACTGGCTTTGCAAAGCCAACACGCATTTATAATTTGCTTAATCTTTGTTGTCATTCCGTGAGAGCTGACTGTTTCCACATGGCTTTAACATTTCACAATGCAGCTCCATGCTTGCCAGACTGCTGCAAGGCAATTCAACAGCAAATGAACAAGAGGGGGACAAATCTAGCCAGTTCAATTTATAACCCAAACATAGTATAATTTTGTGCAATCTCTCCTACATGTCAATTTTAGTTCATATTGCCTTTTCATTAACATATTTGATTTTAGTTCCGCTCTATTAAGCCAGTTGCAATCTATGTCCAGACAATAATTTAAAGGTAATTTTAAAGAAAAAAAAAACTAGATATGCAAAGACATTTTTTTATAATTCAATAGACAGCTTATCTATTTTTGCCCATGTGCCATAAAGAAAAACATGAAAGAAGACATCTTGTTGTATCTGTATGTTGTCCCTTCCACTTAGATTGTAAGCTCTTCGGGGCAGCGATCTCATTCCTAATGTGTCGAGAAATGTTGCACTTATATCAATTTATACATAATTAGGATATAATTTCTTAACCGATGTATGAAATTGTATTAAATTTTACTTTTATTTATCTGTATAATGGCTTGCACTTATCCCCTTGTTTGTATACTCTGTATATTATAATGTACAGCGCTGCGTACCCAAGTGGCGCTTTATAAATAAAATTATACATACATACATATTTAGTGCAGAGAACTGTGGATATCCCTTGCTACAATAAACAAATTGAAATATGTCATTAGAAATAGTCATACTCTCATGGTGTAACCTGCACACAATTTTCCTTTTATTCTCAGCTATATTTAATTACATGGAATTTCTTTCTTTATAGCTAAAATACATTATAATTATAATATATATATATATATAGTATAAATTACATATATACACTACAATATCTTGTAGTAGTGTTTCCTGTCTTTTACATTTAAATGAGAACAGCATGTAGAATCATGAATTATTATTTTATGTTAAAAGTACAATATTTCAAATTGTTAAATTGTTAGGGTAATTAAAATTTCCGGACAACATTGTCCTAATAGACAGAGCACATTCGCAAAGATACAAAATGCTGTGTCTCAACTCTCCCATTGCTGTGAAATTAACCGTGGGTACTAGGATTCCATAATCCACCCAGCTAAGCGTACAACATTTGCTTCATAGAAAGCTGCAGTCTTGCCCCCTAGAAGCTGACAGTCAATCATGTTACAGTTTAGAGATGCTTTCCCTGGCTCAGAACAGGAATTTCAGTTCCTGTTGTTTTTTTAAAAAAATGTTTACACTCCTATCCCTAACATTCATACCTTTGCTTTTCATTAAAAAAAGTAACCTCATCAAGCATGGATGTAAGAAAAAGAATATCAGCGTTTCAGTAAAAAATGTAAAATTGGGGGATCAAATTCACGTTCTTGCTTAAAGCGTGATATACCACTATCCCAACAGAGCTACTATGTAGAATACTAGTGTATATATAGAAACTTGAATCTATTCATAATGGAAGCAAATAAAAAAGGCAGTAATTTCATCTGATAATTTTGTATTGTTTTATAAGTAATCCTGGGAATTTGAACTTTTGACCATATCGGCAGTGTGGTTAAAGTCACCACAGCACCCGCAATAAAACAAAACAATGTATTGGTGTTGTGGGGGGAAAATCTTTCACAATAGAATTACAAAAAAAAAAGTTTAGTTCTCCTTTCATTCTTAATCTAATAGTGGCCCCATACAATATCATATTATCTGCACATTGGCATACATTATAAACAAAGGGGTTTTGGTATACGTTACTGTGATAACATGAACGAAAAGACTTCCAACTATGTCAAGGTAACCCCAGTCTGTAAGGTCCTAACTTTTAACCTTTTTTTTTTTACATTAATTATGATTAGCAAACTTTTCCCCATCCTTGCCCACTGGATCAATATAGCAGACTTTCTCACTTCACCCCTGTTGACTGGCTTTTTATATAAAGGCCACTGTCCTTTTATAAAAGGCATGCACACAAATGCAATTCCAAACAATGCCAGATGAATGAACGGACGTCTAACCTGTATTTTGGTCAATAATCACATGTGTGTGGCTGTTTGGTTGGGCGGCACTTATGGGCTAGGCCTCACACGGTTCCGATTGTCATTAGCATGTGAGAATAGCAGAGCAGTGCATGTCAATGTGGGTGGCCAATTTTGCATGTGCTGAGCTGTTTTCAAAACGCATGCAATCACTTTTTTTTTGCAAATCACATGATTATGCAAAAAAACACAGACTTTAACATGCGTGAAACAGGCACTTGCACTATTTTCATGCGCATTGCCATCCGGCGAAGTGAGGCCTAAACCTTAGATTTGCTTTTGTCTGGAGATGTGCCAATAGATTAGAAAAAAAGCTGCTGTTATAACAATATTGAATAAAGAGCATTTTGTGCACAGTCTGGTAACTATAGACCTGTAAGTTTAAAATCAGTGGTTGGGAGGAAACTGTAACGTTGTTAACAAAACATATTCTTGTAAGGACTGACAGTAAAAGTATTAATCAGCATTGATTTGTGAGAAATAGATATTGTCAAACAAAACTTGCTTTTATGACGTTAGATTATAGCAGTAGATGTGTAGAAGGATTTTGATACTGTGTAAAACTAGATTAAAAAGTAAGGTCTATGGTCCCTGAAAACACATGTATATCGATAGAGAATGGTTTAATAGATTGTGAAAAGAGAATAGTTGTCAATGGGGCTTTGTCTATGTGGACTTAAGTTCTAAATGGGGTGCCACAGGGTTTTGTACTAGGGCCACATTTTTTAAATCTGTTTATGTAGAGCATTGAAAACTACTGTTAATGTGCAATTGTAGGCAGTTCTAGACAGATTATCAAAATGGACAGCAAAGTGGCAGATCAGATTTAATATTGATAAATTTAAGATGAGGCAATCCTTGTGCTGCCACTGCTATAAATAGTGATTTTTTTATAAAAGGATTTGGAGGTTCTAGCAGATAACTGGCCATTGAGTATTTAGTATGACTGAGATGTTGATGTGTCCATACATTTATGTGATATTTGATGTATTATTTGCATACCCTGATAACGAATTACGCTCGTTTTAGTTTAAAAGGAGTGGAACCTTTATTAGAATGTGGTGTTTTGCCATTGGTTTTGTGCTTTTCTGCACACATCATAGGTGAATCTAATTCTGTTATATTTTCTGATTGTAACAAACCAGTTTAAGAAATTTTATTTTAATACTCCTCCAGCACATTAAAGATTTACTAAAAATGTTCAGTCTGTCTATGTATCTAATAAAATCAGGTAGAAAAAACTTCAGCAAGCATTACATTACAAAATGATAAAATTGTTGTAGCCGTGTTAGACCAGTAGCATATACTAAAAGTACTGTAGGATAAGGTGATACCTTTTTTTATCGCCTAACAGTTCATTTTTACAGAGAAGCTTTCGAGATATACACTTCTCTCTTCCTCAAATCAAGCAGTACTAAATAACACAGGAGAACTGCAACTTGAAAGCAATTTTGAACAATTGCATAGTATTTGCATAATGATTTGTACCCTATATTAGCCTACATTTGCAACAGATGATTGATAATGACATTCTATTCTTCTGAAGATATATGAAGTTGTCTTAAATCTTTTTGGTGGACAAGCAGCTATACATATGCTCAGAAGCTTAGGATTTTTCTTGGTGCTAACCAAACCAAAAATGATATAGCAGTAGATCACATATCACATATGAAAATGATGTGCCTGCAAGAAATATATTTTCTTGGTCAGTGTAGGCACAAACCCCTTTAAATCCCAATCTTTATTAATAATTAGTTTTAATGCAGAATTTCTACAAGGCTTTGCATAGAGTAAAATAATCATCTTAGCTTTAGGTTTTAAATGTAAGGTTGCTAGTACATCCCTTGGATAAAAAAATAAAATAAAAATACTTCTCATTTTAAATGTATGATTAGTTTCTCTTTAAATGCCTACAGCTGAAATGTCATTTCTTATTTCTAAGCACACAAAATAACTGTTTTCCAGCAATATGGTTTTCTTTTGGATAATTATATCAGAAAAACTATACCTTTTTTGGTTTACTTTAAACATAATCCACCAATAAGTAATTTGAAAATGTACATTTAAATTAAATGCATAGAATAACTTGATCATCCCTTTATACAGGACAATTTACATTAAATATTTTTAAAACTTTTTAAATATCTACTATATTGCAATATCATTTAAAGAGGAAAAAATTATAAATACAGGGTTGCGCACATCAAATAAGAGAAAAAGAGAGGGAAATAGCAATATTCAAGCTATTGTGTGTATATATACAGTGGATATAAAACCTTTACACAGGGAAATTGTAAACGGTTACTCAATCAGTAACCAGCAACAAGGGGAACCAAATAGGACCCAGGCAATTATACTAAACAGCACCATTTAGTGACCTAAGACCCTAATAAGGATCCAGATAAGCATGCAATATTCTTACTTATTAGTTTTGACCACAGCAAGTTCCACATTTATAGCTGCTTATGTTAGGACTTGGGAGCACAGGATTATGAATAGCTGTATAGGTTAAGGCGAGGGGATAAAGGAGCAAAAAGCTCCCCACAGAGTATAAAACTCCAGGGTAGTGTTTTCAGAAATACTACCACAGCCATATGCTAAGCCAGGGAGACAGCGGGAGCTTAGGAGCATTAATGCATGGCTAAGAGGGTGCTGTAAGGAAAAAGGGTTTGGGTTTATAGTGAACTGGGCAAACTTTGCTGTCGGCTACAGGCTCTTTAGTAGGGATTGGTTGCACTTCACTTATGGCGGTGCAACTGTTTTAGGGGAGAAGATGGCAAAAGGGTTGGAGGAGATTTTAAACTAGGTTTGGGGGGGAGGGTATTAGGTTGAGGTTCCTACTAGAAAAGGAGCTATGTTGGATATGGTAATTTCTAACATCGTGGAGCGCATTATAAATATAAAGGTAACTGGAGGCTTAGGAAATAGTGACCATGAAATAGTGTCGTTTGGACTTTGTCATCAAAAGGAAAAGTGTGCTGGGTTAACAAAGACTTTTAATTTCGGGAAGGCAAATTTTTCCAGGTTAAAAACAGCTCTTCAGAATGTTAATTGGGATAATGTATTATCAGGTAAAGGTACTGAACAGAAGTGGACTGTGTTTAAGGGGATTTTAAGCCAGTTCAAGTCTAAATTTATACCCTTGGGAAATAAATGTAAAAAAAATAAATCCGTGCCCATGTGGCTGAATTCTGATGTAAAGAGGCAAATGGTAAGGAAGAAAAAGGCATTTAAAACCTTTAAGTCAGAGGGAACGGAAAGGGCCTTTAGGAATTATAAAAAGTGTAAGGGCTCGTTCACACTACATCAGTTTGTATCCGTTTTTCAAATGCAGGTGCGTTTAAAAAAATGGACAGACAGTAAAACCCCATAGGATTTTATAATATCGTTCACACCTGCTGCGTTTTAATCCGTTCTGTTCCAGTCCGTTTAAAAAACGCACTGCATGCTGCATTTCTGTCCATTTTTTCATGCATTTTCTATAGAAATCTATGGAATACACATTGTTAAAAAATGGATGCAAATGTATGAAAAAAATGAATACAAACTGACAGAAACACATGCTGTCCGTTTCTGTCAGTTTCTAGTGTGAATGAGCCCAAGGAGTGTAAGAAAGCAATTAAACTAGCTAAAATTAATAATGAAGTTAGGATAGCTAAACAAAGCATCACTAAGCCTAAAAATGTTTTAAAGTATATTAATAGTAAGTAGATGAGGACTGACTGAGAATGTGGCACCATTAATTAATAGGGATGTTAGTTACGGAAGATGGCGATAATGCAAATGTCTTGAATATTTTTTTCCCTCTGTATACACTATAGAAGATCCAAGTACAGATATAGAGTATAGTAGCAATAATGGTATAAAAGATTCAAGTGCACTTTGGTTAACTAAGGATATGGTACAGAAAGAACTAAATAAGATTAATATTAATAAATCTCCTGGACCAGATAAAATACATCCTCTTAGGGAGCTAAGTTCAGTTTCATCTAGGCCATTGTTTCTTATTTTTGCTGATTCCCTCATGTCCGGAGGTGTGTATTCCAATATTCAAAAAGGGTAGTTGTTCACAGTCAGTTAATTACAGGCCGGTAAGTTTAACTTCAGTGGTGGGGAAGATACTGGAAAGTTTAATAAGGGAACATGTTCTAGAGTATGTTTCAAGGACTGACATTAGTAACCAGCATGGGTATAGGAGGAATAGATCTTGTCAAACTAACTTGCTTGGCTTTTATGAGGAAGTAAGTAGAAATTTAGACTCTGGCATAGCAGTAGATGTAGTTAACTTGGATTTTGCAAAGGTTTTTGATACAGTCCCCCATAGGCGACTAATGTATAAGCGAAGGTCTGTTGGTCTGGGGAGTCACATTTGTAGAGGGATAGAAAATTGGTTAATGAATAGGATGCAGAGAGTAGTTGTTAATGGGGCTTCATCATTATGGACTAAAGTGCTAAGTGGGGTGCCACAGGGTTCTGTGTTGGGGTGGCTTCTATTTAATCTATTTATTAAAATTTGGAAGTGGGTATTGTCCGCAAGGTTTCTGTGTTTGCTGACGACACAAAACTTTGTCGAACATTAAAAACTTCAGAGGATGTGCAAACGTTGCAGGGGGATCTAGATAGATTGTCACATTGGGCTGCTAAGTGGCAGATGAGATTCAACGTTGAGAAATGTAAGGTGATGCATTTTGGACTTAAAAATCTTTGTGCTGCTTATACTATAAATGGCTCTGAGTTAAGTGAATCCCTGTTGGAAAGGGATCTTGGAGTTTTGGTGGATAATAAACTTAAAGGAAGCAAGCAGTGCCAGGCAGCAAGAGCCAGAGCCAGCAAGATATTGTCTTGTATAAAGAGAGGTATGGATTCAAGAGAGGGAAATGTTATTCTCCCTCTTTACAAAGCATTGGTAAGGTCTCATTTGGAATATGCAGTGTCATTTTGAAATCCTGTGTACAAAAAGGACATCTTTGAAATGGAAAAGGTTCAGAGAAGGGCAACTAAATAAATAAGGGGATTGGGGGAGCTTGAATATGAAGGGAGACTGGAAAAGTTACAATTATGTACGCTGGAGAAAAGGCGCTTGTGTGGGGATATGATTACTGTGTATAAATACATTAACGGGACATACAATAAACTATCTGGGGCATTGTTTACCAATAGAACATGTCAGAGGACAAGAGGACATCCTTTAAGACTTGAAGAAAAAAGGTTTAGGCTTCAAGTTCAGAAAGGGTTTTTCAATGTGAGAACGGTAAAGCTATGGAACTGTCTTGGACGTTGTTATGGCAGGTTCATCGGTCAGTTTAAAAAAAAAGCTGGATGAGTTTCTGCAAACAAGGAATGTTACAAGTTACTGGTATTGATACATAAAGTAGAGTTGATCCAGGGAAATTTCCGATTGCCACTTGGGAGTCAGGAAGGAATTTTTTTCCCCTTCACAAAATTGGTGGGTTTTTTTTTTTTGCCTTCCTCTGGATCAACAGTTAGGCAGGAAATAAGGATATTGCTAGATGGCTTGGACAGGATAGGCATATGTCTTTATTCAACCTCAAATACTAAACTAAATAGAGCCTTCTTATAACAAAAGGTATCTCACAGCCTCTTCCCATGACTTTTCCCATGTTTGAAAACTACAAATCCCAGCATTCTCTGTTTGCAGTAAGTTTTTCTAGCTAAGGCATGTGTCCAGATGCAATACAGCCTAATGGTATAGAGCAGGGGTATTAAACTTGTGATCTTTCACATGTTTAAAAAAATACAACTCCCAGCATTCTTTGTTAGCAGTAAGTTTCTTTTTTATGTCCATTGGCTATTGAATATATACAATTGAAATACAGCCTAATGATATAGCTTATGGGTGTTGAACTTTTCCCCAGGCTCCTGGTGGTCACTTTTTTGGACTTTGGAGGGACATTACAGGAGAACCATTTGGAGCAGGGATGTAAGGTAAGGATTTATCTACACTACACAGTGGGGCCAGTAGTGGGTTAAATTCTAGTTTTGGGGGTGGACATGCATTTTAAAAGTTAAACTACAACTCCCAACACTCCCTAGCTACACAGAATGCTGGAAAATTTAGTTTTCATACATTTTTCTGACTTACAGACATTTAAAACCCATTGTTGTGCTTTAGAGATTCCTACACAAGGTAACAAACATGCATGCGATCCATCAGCCCATAGCAATTACACTTTTGATATAGGATAGGATAATATATGATCTCTTTAGGCAGTAGGAGTCATGAACCTTACTAATCTTGCCCTCCCTTTCCTCTTCTACCGGTCAGCTATAATCTAGAGGTTCTAAATGAAATAAACCTGCAGATCTGAGATTAGACCCAGGCAATACTGCCACAATGTGCAGTTCAAACTAAACAGCACCACTGAGCAACCTGAGACCCTATACAGGTTCCAGATTAACATACTAGGTTCATATGCTTATAACAAGTTGGAGATTGCACACCATACAGGTACAGATAGGTTAGAGCTGGATTAGGAGGCTGTTGCGATAGACATCACGATAATCCGCGCCATTAATGCTTTAAAAATGCATGACACTCGCACCAAATGATTTTTTTTTTCATTGCTAAAGTATGTTCCGTCTCTGACCGCTAGAGGTCTCCCGTGAGCTACATTGTAAATGTTGAAAATAATATGCAGGTTGACCAGTGGTGGCGCTGTGGGGAAATACTGGCTGCTGACTGCAGAACAGAAACAGGAAGAGCTGACACAACACGAAGCTGAAGTTGGTTTCTTGTTCAAAAAAGTTGGTTTCTTTTTCAGTTAGTTTCTTATTCTTATGTTCACTAATAGGTCATATCAGAGGACTCGGGGACATCCTTTAAGGTTGGAAGAAAAGAAGTTTCATCTTCAAGTTAGGAGAGGTTTCTTTACAGTGAGAACGGTGAAACTGTGGAACAGTCTTCCAGCAGAGGTGGTAATGGCAAGTTCATTGAATAACTTTAAAAAAGCCTGGATAAGTTTTCTAAACTAAAAAATATTGAGAATTACTGGTATTAATGCATATAGATCTGGTTGATCCAGGATACTTTCCGATTGCCGTTTGGAGTCAGGAAATAATTTTTTCCCCTCTTTTTAGCTGGGGTTTTGCCTTCCTCTGGATCAACTGTTAGGTAGGGTTAAAAAAAAAAAAAAAAAAAGGGAATCGGTTGGACTGATGGACGAATGTCTTTATTCAACCTTAATTACTATGTTACTATGTTACTATTCACAGGCTGAAGTTGGTTTCTTATTCGGATTTGAATAAGAAACTGGTGTATATATAGGTAAACCGCTTGTGGGCCACTGAAAAAACACCTCAGACACACACGTACATACCCCTGGTCATAATTCAGTTGAGTCCAGCCTGGCCCAAATTGGTTTTGGGCATGCAAGTTGGCACCAAAGTCTGCAAAATAGCCATTTTAGCCATTTGAATAAGAAACTGATGTATTGCAATAGGTAAACCGCTTGGGCCACTGAAAAAACATTGCAGACACACATGTACATACCCCTGGCACATAATTCAGTTGAGTCCAGCCTGGCCCAAATTGGTTTTGGGCATGCAGGTTGGCACCAAAGTCTGCAAAATAGCAATTTAAGCCATTTGAATAAGAAACTGGTGAATTGCAATAGGTAAACCAGTTGGGACCAGGCTGGACTCAACTGAATTATGTGCCAGGGTTATGTACGTTTGTGTCTGCGGTGTTTTTTTCAGTGCCCAAAGTGTTTACCTATTGCAATACACCAGTTTCTTATTCAAATGTGCAAAAATGGCTATTTTGCAGACTTTGGTGCCAACTTGCATGCCCAAAACCAATTTGGGCCAGGCTGGACTCAACTGAATTATGTGCCAGGGGTATTGTACGTGTGTGTCTGCAGTGTTTTTTCAATGGCCCAACGTTTTACCTATTGCATCCACCAGTTTCTTATTAAATGGATAAAATGGCTATTTTGCAGACTTCGCATGCCCAAAACCAATTTGGGCCAGGCTGGACTCAACTGAATTATGTGCCAGGGGTATGTACGTGTGTGTCTGCAGTGTTTTTTTCATGGCCCAAAGCGGTTTACCTATTGCAATCACCATTTTTCTTATTCAAATGTGTAAAAATGGCTATTTTGCAGACTTTGGTGCCAACTGCATGCCCAAAACCAATTTGGCCGGCTGGACTCAACTGAATTATGTGTCAGGGGTATGTACGTGTGTGTCTGCAGTTTTTTTTCAGTGGCCCAAAGCGGTTTACCTATTGCAATACACCAGTTTCTTATTCAAATGTGCAAAATGGCTATTTTGCAGACTTTGGTGCCAACTTGAATGCCCAAAACTAATTTGGGCCAGGCTGGACTCAACTGAATGTGCCAGGGGTATGTACATGTCTGTCTGCGTTTTTTTTTCAGTGGCCTAAAGCGTTTACCGTTCAGTTTTGGAATCCCATATACAAAAGGGACATCTTGGAAATTGAGGCAGTTCAGAGAAGGGCAACTAAATTAATAAGGGGAATGGAGGGGCTTGAATATGCAGGCAGATTAGACAAGTTAGGGCTGTTTACATTGGAGAAGCGGCGGTTGCGTGGGGACATGATAACCTTATACAAATATATTAATGGCCCATACAGTGAACTCTCTGGTGCATTGTTCACTAATAGGTCATATCAGAGGACTCGTGGACATCCTTTAAGGTTGGAAGAAAAGAAGTTTCATCTTCAAGTTAGGAGAGGTTTCTTTACAGTGAGAACGGTGAAACTGTGGAACTGTCTTCCAGCAGAGGTGGTAATGGCAAGTTCATTGAATAACTTTAAAAAAGGCCTGGATAAGTTTCTAAAACTAAAAAATATTGAGAATTACTGGTATTAATGCATATAGATCTGGTTGATCCAGGGATACTTTCCGATTGCCGTTTGGAGTCAGGAAATAATTTTTTCCCCTCTTTTTTAGCTGGGGTTTTTTGCCTTCCTCTGGATCAACTGTTAGGTAGGGTTAAAAAAAAAAAAAAAAAAAAGGGAATCGGTTGGACTTGATGGACGAATGTCTTTATTCAACCTTAATTACTATGTTACTATGTTACTATTCACAGGCTGAAGTTGGTTTCTTATTCGGATTTGAATAAGAAACTGGTGTATATATAGGTAAACCGCTTTGGGGCCACTGAAAAAACACCTCAGACACACACGTACATACCCCTGGTACATAATTCAGTTGAGTCCAGCCTGGCCCAAATTGGTTTTGGGCATGCAAGTTGGCACCAAAGTCTGCAAAATAGCCATTTTAGCCATTTGAATAAGAAACTGATGTATTGCAATAGGTAAACCGCTTTGGGCCACTGAAAAAACATTGCAGACACACATGTACATACCCCTGGCACATAATTCAGTTGAGTCCAGCCTGGCCCAAATTGGTTTTGGGCATGCAGGTTGGCACCAAAGTCTGCAAAATAGCAATTTTAGCCATTTGAATAAGAAACTGGTGAATTGCAATAGGTAAACCAGTTTGGACCAGGCTGGACTCAACTGAATTATGTGCCAGGGGTATGTACGTGTGTGTCTGCGGTGTTTTTTCAGTGGCCCAAAGTGGTTTACCTATTGCAATACACCAGTTTCTTATTCAAATGTGCAAAAATGGCTATTTTGCAGACTTTGGTGCCAACTTGCATGCCCAAAACCAATTTGGGCCAGGCTGGACTCAACTGAATCAAATGTGTAAAATGGCTATTTTGCAGACTTTGGTGCCAACTTGCATGCCCAAAACCAATTTGGGCCAGGCTGGACTCAACTGAATTATGTGCAGGGGTATGTACGTGTGTGTCTGCAGTGTTTTTTCAGTGGCCCAAAGCGGTTTACCTATTGCAATACCAGTTTTCTTATTCAAATGTGCAAAAATGGCTATTTTGCAGACTTTGGTGCAAACTGTGTCCCAAAACAATTTGGGCCAGGCTGGACTCAACTGAATGTTGCCAGGGTATGTACTGTCTGTCTGCGTTTTTTTTTTTCAGTGGCCAAAGCGGTTTACCTATTGCAATACACCAGTTTCTTATTTCAATGGCCCAAAGCGGTTTACCTATTGCAATCCACCAGTTTCTTATTAAAATGGATAAAATGGCTATTTTGCAGACTTGCATGCCCAAAACCAATTTGGGCCAGGCTGGACTCAACTGAATGCGATAGGGAGGTTAAAGTGGGGCAATATGGGTGGATGGAATAGGAAACTAGGGGTTAATGTAATTGTTGGTGTCTGTAAAGCTGCCAAATGCTAGCAAGGAGGAAGTGAGCTAGCTCATATGCAGATTGGCAGGGCTGCAAGTTTGGAGGAGTTCGGATATATGGGGGACTTTAATTTACCCTGACATTGATTGGCGTATGTAACTGCCAACACAGAAAAGGGGTGATGGGTTCCTGGGGGAAAAAGGAGGGGGAAAAAGGGGAGGGGAAAACAACAAGGGGGGGGGGGGAAAGGGGGGGGGGGGGAATAAGGGGGGGGGGAAAAAACGGGGGAGGGGGGGGGGGGGGGGAGGGGGGAATTTAGGGGGAACAGGGGGGGGGGGGGGAAAAAAAAAAACAAAAATAAAAAAAATAGGGGAAAGGAGAAAATAGGGGGGGGGGATGGGGGACTTTTTTACCGCTGAGGGCCTGTGCCTGCTTGCTCCGGGTGGCACCGTGGGATGGGTTTGTGGCAGCAGGAGAATTTTCTCTCACAGGTGGTTGAGGTTCCTACTAGAAGAGGAACTCTGTTGGATCTGTTAATATCTAACACTGAGGAGCGTATTATAGATATAAAGGTATCTGGAGGCTTAGGGAATAGTGACCATGGAGTAGTGTTGTTAAGTGTTACCCAAAGGAAAAGGGGTCTTGAACAATGTTCAAAGTACAGATAGCATATAGTATAAGAAACTGGTGTATTGCAATAGGTAAACCACTTTGGCACTGAAAAAACACTGCAGACACACGCATAACCCTGCACATAATTCAGTTGAGTCCAGGCTGGCCCAAATTGGTTTTGGGCATGCACGTTGGCACCAAGTCTGAAAATAGCCATTTGAATAAGAAACTGGTGTATTGCAATAGGTAAACCGCTTTGGGCCACTGAAAAAAACATGCAGCACAGACACGTACATACCCCTGGTACATAATTCAGTTGAGTCCAGCCAGGCCCAAATTGGTTTTGGGATTCAAGTTGGCACCAAAGTCTGCAAAATAGCCATTTTTGCACATTGAATTTCTTTGAGTTCTTACTGGTGTATTGCAATAGGTAAACTGCTTGGGCCACTGAAAAAACACTGCAGACACACACGTACATACCCCTGGCACATAATTCAGTTGAGTCCAGCCTGGCCCAATTGGTTTTGGGCATGCAAGTTGGCACCAAAGTCTGCAAAATAGCCATTTTTGCACATTTGAATAAGAAACTGGTGTATTGCAATAGGTAAACCGCTTTGGGCCACTGAAAAAACACCGCAGACACACACGTACATACCCTGGCACATAATTCAGTTGAGTCCAGCCTGGCCCAAATAAATTGCAATGGCCCAAAGCGGTTTACCTATTGCAATCCACCAGTTTCTTATTCAAATGTGTAAAAATGGCTATTTTGCAGACTTTGGTGCCAACATGCATGCCCAAAACCAATTTGGGCCAGGCTGGACTCAACTGAATTATGTGTCAGGGGTATGTACGTGTGTGTCTGCAGTGTTTTTTCAGTGGCCCAAAGCGGTTTACCTATTGCAATACACCAGTTTCTTATTCAAATGTGCAAAAATGGCTATTTTGCAGACTTTGGTGCCAACTTGAATGCCCAAAACTAATTTGGGCCAGGCTGGACTCAACTGAATGTGCCAGGGGTATGTACATGTCTGTCTGCGTTTTTTTTTTCAGTGGCCTAAAGCGGTTTACCTATTGCAATACACCAGTTTCTTATTTAAATGGCTAAAATGGCTATTTTGCAGACTTTGGTGCCAACTTGCATGCCCAAAACCAATTTGGAGTAGGATGGACTCAACTGAATTATGTGCCAGGGGTATGTACGTGTGTGTCTGCGGTGTTTTTTCAGTGGCCCAAAGCGGTTTACCTATTGCAATACACTAGTTTCTTATTCAAATGTGCAAAAATGGCTATTTTGCAGACTTTGGTGCCAACTTGCATGCCCAAAACAATTTGGGCCAGGCTGGACTCAATGGACTTATGTTGCCAGGGGTATGTACGTGTGTGTCTGCAGTGTTTTTTCAGTGGCCCAAAGCAGTTTACCTATTGCAATACACCAGTAAGAAACTCAAAGAAATTCAAATGTGCAAAAATGGCTATTTTGCAGACTTTGGTGCCAACTTGAATGCCCAAAACCAATTTGGGCCTGGCTGGACTCAACTGAATTATGTACCAGGGGTATGTACGTGTCTGTCTGCAGTGTTTTTTCAGTGGCCCAAAGCGGTTTACCTATTGCAATACACCAGTTTCTTATTCAAATGGCTATTTTGCAGACTTTGGTGCCAACGTGCATGCCCAAAACCAATTTGGGCCAGGCTGGACTCAACTGAATTATGTGCCAGGGGTATGTACGTGTGTCTGCAGTGTTTTTTCAGTGGCCCAAAGTGGTTTACCTATTGCAATACACCAGTTTCTTATACTATATGCTATCTGTACTTTGAACATTGTTCAAGACCCCTTTTCCTTTGGGTAACACTTAACAACACTACTCCATGGTCACTATTCCCTAAGCCTCCAGATACCTTTATATCTATAATACGCTCCTCAGTGTTAGATATTAACAGATCCAACAGAGTTCCTCTTCTAGTAGGAACCTCAACCACCTGTGAGAGAAAATTCTCCTGCTGCGAATTCAGGAACCCATCACCCCTTTCTGTGTTGGCAGTTACAATACGCCAATCAATGTCAGGGTAATTAAAGTCCCCCATAATCAGAACCCTCCCCAAACTTGCAGCCCTTGCCATCTGCATATGAAGCTAGCTCACTTCCTCCTTGCTAGCATTTGGCAGCTTGTAGCAGACACCAACAATTACATTACCCCTATTTCCTAATTCCACCCATATTGCCCCCACTTTAACATCCATATCGCCAGTTATGTCTTCTTTTAAATTTGGCTTCAACTCTTGTTTAACATAAGCATATACTCCTCCCCTTTTGTCTAAACAGGATAGTCTAAATTTACAGCCCAGTTGTGTGAATTGCAAAACCATGTTTCTGCTATACCTATTACTTCATACTTTTCAGTCAACACCATTATCTCCAATCCTCCCATTTTGTTAGCCAGGCTTCTCACATTTGAAAACATATATTTTACATTATTATCTTGTAATTTATTTATACTCTTCATTACACATGCCTCCCTATCCCCTATGCTAGCCCTACCTCCTTTCCACCCACCACTGGCCAATCTAAACACTGCTTACATCCCAGTGAGACTGATATTACCCATCCACCCCAACCTAGTTTAAAATCTCCTCCAACCCTCTATCTTTTTCCCCAACCCATCACTACTAAAGAGCATGTAGCCGACAGAAGTCTGCCCAGTTCTCTAAAAGCCCAACCCTTCTTCCAACATTTACACCAACCTCTTAGACACATATTAATACTCCTAAGCTCCCGCTACCTCCCAAGCCTAGCTTGGCTGCAGTAGTATTTCCGAAAACACTACCATGGAGGTCCTTGCTTTTAAAAGGGAACTGTGGTCCAAAAATGACTTTAGGTAAATTGAGGTAAATTGATAGGAATTGCTCCCCTGAGAATTTTTGCAATTTATTTCCATTGTTTATTTTGCATAGTTTTGAAGAGATTTACATTTTTGTATGTGATATGGCAGCAGCATTACCAGGTCCCCTGCACTTCCTTCTTCCTGCTCTGAAATGGTCAGTCAATCTGTCCTGTGTCTCCTCCTCCCCTTTGCAGCCCCCCTGGTCCCTCCCACTCATGGACCCCATGGCCCCTCCAGTTGCAGGCAATCCATGACCCATTATCTTACAGCCCCATGTGGTCCCACACACTCGTGGATGCCTAAGCCCTGTCCACTCACGGGTGCCAAAGCCCCGCCCACTCGCAGATGACTAAGCCCTGCCCACTCGCGGGTGCCTAAGCCCCGCCCACTCGCGGGTGCCGTGGGTTACTCAGACCCCCCTTCTGGTCCCTCCCACTCATGGACCCCCCTTCTACCTTCTCTGGCAGGACTTCACACAGCAGAGAGGAGGAGGGACTTCCTGTCTCCCTCACACACTGAGGGAGTCTGAGCGGCACTGTGCAGGGGAAGCCTCAGGAATATCACATGTCAGCCTCCCACCCATTAACATTCTGGTCAGTCATTTCTGTATATCTTGGGCTGTGGAGCACGTAGAGAGGTGGTTGATGGCTCGTTTTAAAGGTTGGAAATTGGCCTTGTTTGGAGACCACAGTTCCCCTTTAACTTGGCCCCTAGCTCTCGTAAATCATTCTTAAGGACCTTTTCTCCTTCTCTAACTTTGTCATTGGTACATATGTGAACCAAGACCACCAGGTCACACCCAGCCTTACCCAATTATCTGTCAACATGATCCACCTCATGTCAAACCCAAGCAAAGGCAGGCAACACACAGTTCGGCATGTAGTTTCTTGGTAACAGATGACCATATATACCTTTCTAATAATGGAGTCCCCTACCACAACCTCCTGCTTAGCCTTCTTGACCCTAAGTTCTTCCTCACTTGTATTAGAGATGGCAGTCCCCTGGGTGCTTACGGGGTTACGCCACCCCAAACATGCAAATTCTGAGCAGTGCTTCTCCACTTCGTCAAATCTGTTGGGATGGCCAAGCTGGGGTGAATCAACCCTTCCCTTCTGTCCCCCACTTTCCCTAGTAACCCACACAAAACTACCTCCCCCCTCAAACTTCCACCACCTCTATACCCCCCAGCCAGTGCCTGCTGCCCCCCCTCCTTCCCATTTTGTCAATCCCTGCAATGCTCACATTTAAACTTGATTTCACAAACCTAGAGTTTTTAATGTATTTCTGAACATTTAAATATGATAAGTAAATAAGGGCACATGTAGTACAGGTAGAGGAACAAAAATGGCAACTTCCAGAGGACACTCTAACATTAAATGGGTGTAGCTTTCCTGACATGGGGCTGCTGTTACCCTCATTGTCAGACTTTAGTTTTCCTTTTATTATAAATCAGAAATTTTACCTGCATAAAGTCCAAAAAAGTAAAAGGAAGTAAGTCATCCAAATGTCCAATATCTTTGGAAAAACGATTCAGAATCCTCCCTGAAAAAAAGACATTATTAAATAGATAAGACAGACAGACAGATATATATAGATAGACCATGTGTGTACAAAAAATAAATAATGTAGAGAGAAACACTTGAGGGCTCATTTACCCAGAGCCACAGGGCAGTTTAATGGAGTTTAAGTTGCGCTAACCGATTTAATATTGTTTAGCATGACTTCATCTTAGCTATGGATGCAGGGGTTTTGCAAAAGACACCAGCGCAACCTGCGCTCGCTATTTAATATTGCATTTATGCTACCATTAGCACTGGATTTTAATGCCAGCTAAATCCCTTTTGGGATTTACTTAGTCGCAAACACGATATTGAATCACGTATGGGAGATTTACCCAGAGTGATAGCGGCCCAAAATTATATATAAAAAAAAAAAAGTACAGCTCATATATATTTGTATTTTCTAAATAAACAGAGAATTGGTTGAAAATATCCTATAGATTAAATGGCTGGGGTTCACCTTCAGGAGAAAGTCAACTGAGAACTGAGACAAAAGGAAGAGTTTTGGAACTGTAGCAGGGGACAAAAGGGAGCCAAAGGAAGGGTAAGCCGATCTGTCTCACTGACATCAAGACTTCATTTTGCCGTAGGTAAAGAAGGTAGCTTCCTTAAAGTACTCCCCCTCCCACAGGGGGCCACTGAACCCACAGGCCAGGATTTTCTTGGAAGCTTCTATAAAAAGACTTTCCAGAACCTTTTCAACTTCAAACTCTTGTTGACCATCAATTGAAATTGAGTAGTAGGTTGTAGAGGAGCAGAATATTCGTTAGTAACCACAGGCTTAATAAGAGAATTAGAGAGAAACACATTAGGAATTCGCATATTGGAAGGAAGCTGAAGTCGAACTGCACCCTGGTCTTCCATCTCCAGAATGGGGAATGGACCAATGAATTTGGGTCCTAAATTAGAAGGGGGAGTTTGTAGATTAATATGAGCAGAAGAAAGCTACACTTTATCCCAAACAGAATAAGAAGAAGGTTCCCTGTTTCTTATCAACTGCATTTTTTTGAACAATGGCAGATTTCAGAAGTCAAGCCTTAACAGATTGCCATAAAACGGACATCTAGGTAAAGGAGTTATTGGCAGAAGAAACCTGTGTGGGAAGAAAATATTGGGGAAAACATCTTGTATTTTTTTCAAAAACAAACTGACAAACCCCTTGCCTCTGATTTCATTTCCAAGTCTACTTTCGAAGTTCTGTTTCAAGTTGATCCACAGCCTTTCTGTTCCTTTGATCATTGGACTTCCTTGGCTCCGGTTTCACAATCTTGTCATAGACTGGTATAACCATGGTCTGGGGTCCTGGAGTCCAGCTTGATTTACTAATTGTTAAGCTAAAACATTTTTTATTTGTTTTTCTGTTACCTGTGTAAATAAACCTTTCGAGAACATTCCTGCACAATTTCACAAATTTTCTGATGTCTTTAGTAAAAGTCTGCAGAGAAACCCCCCTCACCGTCCCTGATTGTCCTATTGAGCTCCTGCCAGGAACCTTACTATAAAGAACCGTTATCCCCTACTTATCTCAAATCTCTTTGATCAGATCAAGGGAGCCAAAATAGCCAAAGATGAGCATACAATTTGATATGTATACGCAAAGGTGAGTAGTGAAAGACTGCCTTTAATTCCTCTGATGGACATTATGAATACCATGTGATGCATTTTTGTCTTTACAACACTCCAGCTGTGTTCCAAGAGTTTGTGAATTACATCTTCCAAGACCAATTAGTTATCAGTTACAGTTGAAATTACACCGTAACTAAAAAGCTAATAATTTGAGTTTAAAAATACTTGACTTCGGCCTCTGATGCCACCGTGCCGGAGCGAGGCAGGCACGGAACAGAAGGTATGTTTCTTAAACATACGATGTATACAGACAGTTTCTAAGTAAGATGTTGCTGAGGTAAGAATCAACTTTTAAATGTATAACATTAAGAAATAAATGCAAAAACATTAAATCCAGACCAAGAAATCAAGTGGGTTAGGGAGAAATTTGTCTACAACCTCTTTCTCTTTATCAAACAAGAGGAGGACTGTGCATAAGCCCCAACAGCTCCACCAAATCCAATCTACAACTAGCACTCTGGTTCTGCCATGCAACTTACTCAGAAGGAATTTAAATCTTAGCAAGTAGATCTAGACAAAATAAAATTTTTCAAAGTAGATCTATACAAATTAAAATCGTTGTAAGTAGTTAAATACAAATAACAGTTACAGTTAAAATTAAACAATAACTAAAAAGCAAAGAGTTTGAGGTTTAAAAATTCTTAAGTGGTCTAAACACTAAAGGGGTCCAAACATGTAACAACCATCCTATTGTGTGTGAAGGTCCATTATGAAATTAGAGCTGATTTTAATATTTTAGCACTAGATTGCTTGTAAGTGGCCTGAAAGGTACTAATAAGTGTGATTTTTATATAAATTATTGTATACCCATATAAATATTAGAGTTGCCCTATTTTACTCCATGCAAAGTATGCACTTAAATGTGCTTCTTGTACTGTTTTGCCCCAAAATGATTTTTGTCTTAATCATGTTTCTACCAAAAAATATAATCATAGTGCTGTTGCTATCTTCAGTCAGGTGATCAGAATAAATATATATAATTTTTTAGGTAATTTGCATGGGTGCTAATGAATATGTCCACATCCCTAAATGCTAAAATTATATCAGTGAAACTTTAATCTAATTTTAAATGAAACTATTATAGTTAAGAGTGTATTGCACGAGATATGCTGGTTTATGTCCTTTCCTGAAGTACACCTCTCAGGTAAAAAAGTACTGTACCAGAATGAGATAAGTTTAATAAAACCAAGTGCTGGATCATATTTCTTCAGGGTAGCAGAATTACTAATTGAATGCCAAAAAAACTTGAAGATGGAGCTTAACTCTTCAAAAAGTAATTTACAGTTGTACCTATCTCAAATATTCTGGGATTAAAAAAAGAATACCTAAAGGGAAAACAGGAATTCGTTTTAAGAGAAAGCCACAGATGTGAATGGTCCTTTTTTAACTACATTCAAATACACATTAGTTGCTGAATAAAATTGCATATTCAGATTTCATATCCTGATCAGGATACAGTTCAAAAGGAGCCTGATCATTTCAGTAACATGACTGAATGTGTATCTTTCATATTCTCAAACAGCTTTGGGCCTTTAGAAAACTGTTAACCTATAACATTAGAGTTTGACAATGTATGAAAATGCAGAGAAATTTTAATTCACCCACAAGTGAGACTCTAGACTGATTCCTAAAACCCTACCTTATAAGCACAGTAAACAAAGGAATGCTGATATATATATAATTCTCTTTGTAGTCACCTATGCGTTTTGGCCATCTTGGACACGGCCGTCAAAGTGGCTACAGATCCCATTACGAAAAAGCTTTAACAAGGTAAGTACCCTCCCTTGATGCACCTATCTGACTTTTTCACATTCAACAGTCTATAAAACAAATGTCCCATTCAGTTCTAAAAGTTTTAAATTAAATGATTTAATTGCCACATCAAAAACTGTTTTACGGCATGTCATCTGCACAGTCTACATCTACCCAATGGCCAATTTTATAGGTGAATGGCATACAGTATATAAAAAATGTATTATAAACTTGCTTCAATGGGAACTATGTTTTACCACACAATGAGGAATTATTGTAGCATAATTACAATTTTTTTTTTCTTCTCGCAACTGTATATATATAAAATGATACGGAAATTAATTTTAGACTTATATCTTAATTGTGGCCAACTGCTACTGTCAAGTTTGATGTTAAGAGTAGCACTCTAAGTGCCATGCACACAATAAGACTTGTATCATATAACATTAAATAACATAATCAGAAAGCACACTGTTCTTAGATTTCTCCTTGGGTAATTAAATAATCATTGAATGGTAATAAATCACAATTAAATAGGGACCCGTGAAAGACGTGCTATGTACACATCTAAGACTATTTAATGCTCAAATACTTTGGCGTATCTAAGTTAAACAATGATTCATTAAACCTTCCTTGCTACACAATGGTAAGGCCTAACATAATGTGAAAGAGTTGAAAATCCTTTGTTCCAAAATAAAAGACATCTAACCACAGTGTGTATAATTCCTTATTTACTAACGCAGGGAAATACTTTAATTACAAGTGATATGTGTTCAGGTGCTTACTATTCATTTTTACTCACACAGGTGTTTTCAGTCATTTGCAGTCAATTTGTAAAAATCTTTTGATCCATGTATGAAAATGCCATACATTTTACCACACCTGCTTCTTTTACTTTCAATAGAACTTGGGCTTTCTTTGTAGTGCATAGTATTTTTCGTGTAAAGATAATCATTTATTTCATTTTACCTTAAAAATGTCAGAATACACCTAGGACCAAAAGCACAAATAAAAATGAAACCTTTACCTTAGTGAGAAAACTAGTGTAACAGATCCCCGAGTGTTCCTTCAGCCCAGATACCCCAATCTATCACCACTTGTTTCACAAATAGGCAAGCCCCCACTTGCCGGGAGGCTTGAATTACCTCACTGGGATTGGTTGCACGTTGGACATAGAGGGCAGGGTATCTGAGGTGAGGCTGGGAATACTCATGGAGTCCAAAGTGTAACAGACAGCAGGGCACAAGACCAACTGGAGGTAAGACTGCAGGTTTTCAGAAGGCACGGTACAGGCTAAGATCAGACAATAGCAGAGTCAGGGACAGAACCAAAAGGTCAAAACGCACAGCGGGGCAAGGTACCAGGAGTGAAGACATTTACTTTATGCTATTAGACAATGTTGACACTTTCTCATTGTAGTTTACATTTCTACAACTCAGTAATAAACAGTACTCTTTTTAGCTCTTTCTTAGCACCAGCATATTCAAATAAAATAATCGCAAATTACATTTTGAAAAAATAAGTCATATATTGAAAATGGATCAGATTTCAGGTCCATATTTTTAATATAAGTTTATTTTACTTATACTATTTCTATGTACAATTCTTGTTGCTGCTTTTTTGTGGCCTAAAGTTAAGACCATCCACTCTGCATTTGAATATGTGTGTTCTTTACATTTACACTTAAGTAGATTTCCCAGTAGGATCTTCTCTGACCATACTGTATCACGCATCTGACATCAGGAAGCATTTGTACACTATGATTAGTTACCCTTTAGTGGTACACTTTATAATCAATATAACACGTAAGGAGAATAAGACTATTTTAATAAGTTTGATGTTTTGAGAAGCATGGTACACTTGTGTAATTGGAATGGGGGGAAAAACAATATGGGAAAGGTGGTTTATAAATTAACAATGGTAACCAGGTACTCATTTGATTCAGTGAATATGTAAGAGAAGGATATAAGTAACATTATTACATGGGGTCATTATCAATATTCAAGCTTGTAAAAAAGGTTGACTGGTAAATCAAATAAAACACTGTTTGATTTAGAAAGTAGAAAGCAAATACAGATGTGTAAATTCAGGTTCTTGGCTAAAGAAAATAGATATTTTATCAGATTCAAATAATATTCATTATAAATGTAAGAAATGATAAACGCAGACATAAATACAAATGAATCAAATAATATACTAGAGTACCAATCTACATAATAAAAATAAAGGAAAACAATATTTATATACAAATGTTGTGGAACGTGGAACACTATACACATAAGGGCCAAAGGTTCAGGCTATGTTGTGCAAATCGACTTTTAAAACCTAAATTATTTTAGTATTTTTATTATTATTGTGGATTTATATAGCGCCAACTTCTACTGTAGCGATTTACAATTACATGTATACAGTCACATCAGGCCCTATATGTATGTCTTTATGGGGGAAACTGGAGGAAACCCACGCAAGCATGGAGAGAAAATACAAATGCCTTACAGATGTTTCCAGGGGTGCAATCAAACTCAGGACTTCAGCAATGCAATGCATCAGTGCTAGCCACTGAGCCAAGGGAGAAAAAAAAACCTGTACAGCACATACAGAAAGACTAGTCAATATAGGTAAAGATACGATGGAGGGCAATTATAATAGGTTTAAGAGCTATATAACTTAAAGCTGGCCATATACTACTTAGACAACAGAACAGTTCTTACCAGTGAATTCCTACTTTATGATCAATGTTATGTGTGTAGTCAGTCATAAAGTTAAAACAAACACTGCAACGTTTCAGACACACACTTTGCCCTTTCTCAAGCCTTAAAAGGCTTGCTGTGTTTGTTGTACTCTAGATGGATTAAACGACAACTATCATGTCCTTGACAACCCCCCTCCCTTATAAGAACCCAGGGTGAAGACCTAAACCACTCTGTGCTCACCTTGGGTACAACTTTAAGTCCTGTACTTACCTCAAAAAGTTCTGATCGCCGACACAATGTTCCCCACCTCCTTCTCCTTGCCTGGAACTTCACCAATAGGAAGACACGCTTCAATACCATGTCTTCCTATTGGTTAGCTCCTGGTTCAGAAGGAGGAAGCAGGGAACAGCGCACCTGCAATTGGAACCGCTAGGTCCTCACCTCTGGGTTCGCGTAACTTGCAGCATAGCCTTACTGACACGCTGCTCCGGTAGGCTCCGCCCCCTCCTCCCCATCAGCAACGAGGCCAATAGGAAGGCACACGCCTCGTTGCGCAAGGAGAGGAGGGGGCGGAGCCTACTGGAGCAGCATGTCAGTAAGACTATGCTGCAAGTTACACAAACCCAGAGGTGAGGACCTAGTGGTTCAGGTCATCCCCCTGGGTAAAAGGTACTGACCAAAGAAGAGGAGCGGAGGGAAGGTGAGTGTAATTGCCCTTTAACAAAACAAACTTTTTTGATCATTGATCAAAATTTATTTTTGACTATAGTTACCCTTTAAGTATGGCTGCCACAGTAATGGAAGGGAAGGTCAGTAGGTGTGTGTACCTGTGTCACGTTAGGGGTTAAAAAAACTAACTTTTTTGATTATTGATCAAAAAAAGTTTGACTTTAATTACCCTTTAAGTATGCTGCCAAAGAAATAGAAGGGTAGGTCAGTAGTTGTGTATACCTGGTTCAGGTTGGGGGTTAAAAAAAAACACTGCTGGTGATTAGTCAAAATATTTTTTTTTACTAGTTACCCTTTAAATATGGCTGCCAGGGAAATGGAAGGGTAGGTCAGAAGGTGTGTGTACCTGGATCAGGTTGGAAGTTAAAAAAACAAACTCTATTGATTATTGATCACATTTGATTTACTTAGCGTATGGCTGCCACAGTAATGGATAAGTAGATTAGTAGGTGTGTGTACCTGTGTCGGGTTGGGGGTTTAAAAAAACAATTTTTTTGATGAATGGTTAAAAAAATGTTTTGACTTTAGGTATGGCTGCAACAGTAATGGAGGGGTAGGTCAGTGTTTATCTGTGTCAAATTGGTGGTTAAAAAAACAAACTTTGTTGATTATTGATCAAAATTAGTTTTTTGACTTTAGTTACCCTTTAAGTATGCTTGCCACAGTAATGGATAAGTAGATCAGTAGGTGTGTGTACCTGTGTCACGTTGAGGGTTAAAAAAATAAACTTTTTTGATTATTAATCAAAATTGTTTTTTTTGACTTTAGTTACCCTTTAAGTATGGCTGCCACAGTAATGGATAAGTAGATCAGTAGGTGTGTGTACCTGTGTCCGGTTGGGGGTTAAAAACAAAAAACTTTGTTGATCATTAGTCAAATTTTTTTTTTTTACATTAGTTACCCTTTAACCCTTTCACTGCCACAGATCATATATTCACGATCTGTGCAGTGAATACTCGAATATACGATCTGTGGCTTTAAGTGGCCCCCCAAAAAATTGCACCCCGCTAGGGGCGATCGGGGGGCAGTATTCAACTGCCCCCCTAGCCCCCTCGATCCCCCCTCGGTGGTGTCCAAATCCGAGGGGGGGGATCGGAAGATAGCAGTACCTTTAGCCGGGTCCCTCGTTCTGCAGCCGGTCCCACATGGAGGAAGAGAGGAGGAAGTCTTCTTTCCGGAAAGGGAGACCCCGGTGACATCACTGAGCTTCCTCCTTCACCGGGGTCTTCCCTAAGAGAGGTAAGATGCTGCCTCCTGGTGGAGGTACTGCAGTGTAAACTCCATTCAGATCACGCTGCAGTACTTGTATAGTACAATCTGTATAGAAGAGAGACTGCACACCCTGGGCACTAGCATGTGCCTCTAGTTGGTTTCCTGGTGGTGCTGGTCACTGGAACGTTCTGCCACGTCCTTGGTAAGGTAAGTTTCCTATACTTACCTGTATAGTACAAGCTGTCATGCTGACAGCCTTACTATACATTTTGTGAATGGAACTCAAAGTTCCATTCACAAATAGGATTTTTTCTAAGTCTTTGCTACTTAGCGAAGACTTAGAAAAAAAATGGGGACAGAGATCAAAATTTGGTGATCACTTCTGATCACCAAATTATTGATCTTTGCCAATGAATGAAAAATTAATTCCTGGAAAATGATTTCCGGGAAGTGATTTTTCCGATCGGTTTTCGAATTGGAAAACGGGCATTTATGCCCGTATTCCAAGTTCGTTATCATTCCCAAAGATGATTTGGTGATCATCTTTGGGAATGATCCCCAAAAAAAAGGGGAAATGCACACAAAAAAAATCTTAAAGTGATACACACACCTTTTCCCACCCCCCCCTAAAACTATAAATTAGCAAAAAACTTTGTCTTCTCCAAGCTTCCCAATGTCCCCGGTGATATCGGTAAACTAAACGCGGATAATTTATTTGTTGGATTTCAAGGGAAACTAAGCCTATTTTAGTAGGAAATTTTGCAGAGGTACCAAAAAAAGACCGGATTGAATTTTTAGGATCAGTAAAGTGTGCAAAAACTTGTGTGACTCTCCGTACTAACTGGTTTTCACTAAAATACCACTAAAAGAGGGAGTGGGGATAAGGGTGGGGGGTGGGTTGTGGCGTTTTTTTATTTTTTCTTGTAATTGCAATTGCGCATGGATCCCATTTGAGCTAGTTGGTGGCCCCATCTCTGTTTGCACCCACCCATATGGCATACCGTTTGAGTCAGGACATGTGGGAGATTGCCATTTAGTGTTTTTTTTACTTGTCAAGTGGGTTTAGGTAGGATTTCAACCATTGAGTCCTCTTATTTTATTTTTTCACAAAATCTCCTAAAAGCACGGAGTTCTATGAATAACAGCGTCTGGAATTCTTCATGTATATATGAAAGCATGATACCATCACAAAGCTGAAGGTGTGTAGCTTCCAAAAATATATAGTTTGTGGGGGGTATTTCCAAGTTGATTAGGCTGTTATATCTGTTGTATTCAATTAGATCAACTGGACTTGAAATGTAGTTCTTGAAGACGTTTCGCTAGTCATCCGACTGGCTTCCTCAATTCAGAATGACTTGTACAAGAATCTGTGGCAATTATGTACCCTGGAAAATCCCAATTAGCATATCACAGCCAGGTGACTAGCGAAACGTCTTCAAGAACTACATTTCAAGTCCAGTTGATCTAATTGAATACAACAGATATACCATGACCTGGATGAATGAGAACCTTCACAAGCAGATTAGGCTGTTCAAATTACAGAACACTGACTTTTTTCTTGTAATTGGACTTGTGCATGTGTCCAATTTGAGCTAGTTGGTGGCCACGTCTATGTGTGCACCCACGCATATGGCATACCGTTTGATGCAGGATATGTGGGAGATGGACATTTAGTGATTTTTTTTGCTTGTCAAGTTGGTTTAGGTAGGATTTCAATCCTTGAATCATCTTATTTTATTTTTCACAAAACCTCCTAAAAACACGGAGTTCTTTGGATTACTGGGTCTGGAATTCTTCATGAATGTATGTAAGCATGGCACCGTAACGTAGCTGAAGTTGTGTAGATTCCAAAAATATATAGTTTGTGGGGGGAAGTTCCATGTTTCGGGACTGTTTCCTTAGAAAAAGTGTAGGCTGTTCAAATTACAGAGCAATTTGATTTTTTCTTGTAATTTGTGCATGCGTCCCATTTGAGCTAGTTGGTGGCCACGTCCCTGTGTACATCCACGCATATGGCATACCGTTTGATTCAGGGCATTTGGAAGATTGATAATTGACAAGTTTTTTTTACATGACATGGAAATTTGCCATGATTTTTAACTTTGAATTGTATTTTAATAAATTTTTCCTGAAAATTTGGTAAAAAATTTTCAGGAAAATTGGTGGAATGCATAAAGGAATCACACCATTGTGTAGCTGAAGGTGTGTAGATTCCAAGAATATATAGTTTTGGGGGGTATTTCTAATATAGAGGGGTGTTTAGTCTGACAAATCTGAAAAGTTGCTGTAATTGGGCCATTGTTCATTGGCTCACTTTGTGGCTAGTTGATTCCATGTTTGCGTGTGTAACCATACATAGGGCATACCGTTTGATTCAGGACATTTAGGAGATTGATATTTGGTAACTTTTTTTTACATTACTTGGGATTTTGGCATGATTTCTACCTTTGAGAGTGTTTTTTTTCCAATTTTTTAGAAAATCTGCTAAAACTGCGAACTTCTACGAAGAACTGCGCCCACACCATTGATGGTACGAATGAACAAACTACAGAATTTCATAGATAAAGGTGTGTGGATTCGAGAAATATATGGTTTGTGGGGGGTGTTTTGTGGGGAAAAATTGCAGACTGTTCAAATTCAGATTTGGCTGAATATTTTTGCTGTTTCGGAGCAATTGTGCATTGTCTCACTTTGTAGCTTTTCGCTTCCACGTCCGCGTGTGTAACCACACATATGGCATACCGTTTGATTCAGGACATTTGGGAGATTGATATTTAGTAACTTTTTTTTACATTCCATGAGGTTTTGGCATGATTTCTACCTTTTGAAGTTGTTTTTTGTTCATTTTTTCAGACAAATGCGAACTTCTACGAAGAACTGCGCCCACACCATTGATGGTATGAATGAACAAACTACAGTGTTACATAGCTGAAGGTGTGTAGATTTCAGGAATATATAGTTTGTGGGGGTTATTTCTAAGTTACGGGGGTGTTTTGTGGAAAAAACTGCAGACTGTCCAAATTTGGAGTTGGCTAAATATTTTTGCTGTTTCTGAGCCATCGTGCATTGTCCCACTTTGTGGCTTTTCGCTTTCACGTCCGTGTGTGTAACCACACATATGGCATACCGTTTGATTGAGGACATTTGGGAGATTGATATTTGGTAACTTTTTTTTACATTCCATGGGGTTGTGGCATGATTTCTACCTTATTGAATGTTGTTTGATGTTCATTTTTTTTGGAAAATCTGGTAAAAGTGCAAACTTCTACGAAGAACTGCGCCCACACCATTGATGGTATGAATGAACGAACTACAGCGTTACATAGCTGAAGGTGTGTAGATTTCAGGAATATATAGTTTGTGGGGGGTATTTCTGAGTTGGAGGGGTGTTTTGTGGAAAAACTGCAGACTGTTCAAATACAAAACTGGCTAATTTTTTTTTTTGCTGCTACTGACATTTGGCACTAGTCACGCTCTGGGTTAGTTGGTAGCCATGTCTCTGGGTACACCCATGAATGTGGCATACCATTTTATTCTGAAGGGGTTAGGCTTTCATATTTGAGATGGGTTTGAACTTTCCTCCACAGTTTTTGGCTGAAATTCACATTTGATTTTGTCTCTGATTTTACAGTTGAGGAAAAAAAAGGAAAATGTGAGAATATAACTTACAATTGGACGAAGAGCTGCGTCCGGGTATCTGCATTTTGATCGAAACTTACCTCACTCATAAAATCCTGTGGGTGTGTAGTTTCTAAAAATATCTCACTTGTGGGGATATTTTAGTTAATTTGGTAGATATTCTATGTTAACTGTCAGTAGTGGTTATACATTTTAATTTGGTGTAATATTCTAGAAGGTGTAGTTTTAGTTTGGGGGGGTCTCCTGTACAGGAAAAGTCAGGTACCTACATATATCTGGTATCGTTGTACTCGGGAGTATCAGAGCTTTTAGAAACAGTAAGATTTTTGTGTGTAACCTTAAGATAACTATAAGTAAAAATGGGAAATATCCATGAAAATTTGCTAATTTTTTATTTTTTTTACATATTTTACCCATAATTCCAGTAAAATTTCCAGAAAAGTTACAAAATTCTGTTACCATGTTAAAGTACACTTTGTGCTGAAAAAAATAATGTATAATATTCCTGATTTACTGCAAGGTTTCCTACTGTAAAATTAGTCTAAAGCGATTAAGGGCAAAATCCTGAAAATTCTTCTGGCATTTAACGCAAAAAAAAATGAAATTCTTCTGGCACTCAAAGGGTTAAATATGTCGGTTATGAAAATGGAAGTGTAGATCAGTAGATGTGTGTACCTGTGTCCAGTTGGGGGGGTTAAAAATAAAAAAACTTTGTTGATGATTAATCAAAATAATTTTTTTGACTATAGCTACCCTTTAAGTATGGCTGCCACAGAAATGGGAGGGTAGGTTAGTAGGTATGTGTACCAGGGTCTGGTTGAGGGGGTGTTTTTTTTTGTGTTTACAACCATAAAACTATCTTTTATTAAGGATATATCAAAAAAATTTTTTTACTTTATTTACACTTTAAGTATAGCTGTAACAGAAATGGAAGGGTAGGTCAGTAGGTGTGTGTGCTCGTGTGAGGTTGGGAGTATGTGTTTTTGCATGTATGACCATATAACTAACTTTTATTGAGGATATATCAAAATTAGTTTTTTTTTAACTTTATTTACCCTTTAAGTATAGCTGTAACAGAAATGGAAGGGTAGGTCAGTAGGTGTGTGTACCTGTGTGATGTTGGGGGTATGTGTTTTTGCATGTATGACCATAAAACTAACTTTTATTGATGACTGATCAAAATTTGTTTTTTGACTATAGGAACCCCCAGCAAAAAAGTATGTTTCTAAATGATTTACTGAAGAACAGGAGGTAAATGCATCTCTTACCTCTCGTTCTTCAGTAAATCTTCCAGGAGAGGAGGAGACACTTACCCGCGGACCCACTCCAGTGACAAAAGTCCAGATGCGCACTCACTCCTTCGAACTGTGTGCGCATGCGCGCACAGTGTAAAAGACTGGAGATGCGTCGGAGGCGTCAGGGATTTCGACGCTGGAGCGGGCCCGTGGGTAAGTGTCTCCTCCTCTCCTGGAAGATTTATTGAAGAACGGGAGGGGGGTTGGGGGTATCAGCATTTGTGTTTATGACCATGAAACAAACTGTTTTGAAATATTCAAATTTGAGGATTGTTACCCTTGTAGTCTATGGGAAAAAATGTCCTGAAATTCGTAGATACCGCTGTAACGCTTCCGCAGATTCCTTAGCTAGGTAATAATATCCAGTACAATCCTGCACACCTTAACCAAAAAAAGCAATGAATGAATGCTGGGTGCTCCAGCACTGCAGCCAGCAGTATAAGTACAATCTTTGTATATATAGCCAGGCACACCAGTCTTGATTCAAACCATTTAATGATGTGACATTTCGGAACTGGTTCCTTCCTCAGAAAACATATACATACAGTGGTTGGCAAAAGTATTCGGCCCCCTAAAAGTTTTCCACATTTTGTCACATTACTGCCACAAACATGAATCAATTTTATTGGAATTCCACGTGAAAGACCAATACAAAGTGGTGTACACGTAAGAAGTGTAACGAAAATCATACATGATTCCAAACATTTTTAACAATAACAGCAAAGTGGGGTGTGCATAATTATTCAGCCCCCTTTGGCCTGAGTGCAGTCAGTTACCCATAGACATTGCCTGATGAGTGCTAATGACTAAACAAAGTGCACCTGTGTGTAATCTAATGTCAGTACAAATACAACTGCTCTGTGACGGCCTCAGAGGTTGTCTAAGAGAATCTTGGGAGCAACATGAAGTCCAAAGAACACACCAGACAGGTCAGGGATAAAGTTATTGAGAAATTTAAAGCAGGCTTAGGCTACAAAAAGATTTCCAAAGCCTTGAACATCCCACGGAGCACTGTTCAAGCGATCATTCAGAAATGGAAGGAGTATGGCACTACTGTAAACCTACCAAGACAAGGCCGTCCACCTAAACTCACAGGCCGAACAAGGAGAGCACTGATCAGAAAGGCAGTCAAGAGGCCCATGGTGACTCTGGCCAAGCTGCAGAGATCTACAGCTCAGGTGGGGGGATCTGTCCATAGGCCGAACAAGGAGAGCACTGATCAGAAAGGCAGTCAAGAGGCCCATGGTGACTCTGGCCAAGCTGCAGAGATCTACAGCTCAGGTGGGGGGATCTGTCCATAGGACAACTATTAGTCGTGCACTGCACAAAAGTTTCCCTTTATGGAAGAGTGGCAAGAAGAAAGCCATTGTTAACAGAAAAGCATATGTCCCGTTTGCAGTTTGCCACAAGCCATGTGGGGGACACAGCAAACATGTGAAAGAAGGTGCTCTGGTCAGATGAGACCAAAATGGAACGTTTTGGCTAAAATGCAAAACACTATGTGTGGCGAAAAACTAACACTGCACATCACTCAGAACGCACCAGCCCCACTGTCAAATATGGTGGTGGCAGCATCATGCTCTGGGGGTGCTTCCCTTCAGCAGGGAACCAGGTCAGAGTTGATGGGAAGATGGATGGAGCCAAATACAGGGCAATCTTGGAAGAAAACCTCTTGGGAGTCAGCAAAAGACTTGAGACTGGAGCGGAGGTTCACCTTCCATCTGGACAACAACCCTAAACATAAAGCCAGGGCAACAATGGAATGGTTTAAAACAAAACATATCCATGTGTTAGAATGGCCCAGTCAAAGTCCAGATCTAAATCCAATTGAGAATCTGTGGCAAGATCTGAAAACTGCTGTTCACAAACGCTGTCCATCTAATCTGACTGTACTGGAGCTGTTTTGCAAAGAAGAATGGGCAACGATTTCAGTCTCTAGATGTGCAAAGCTGGTAGAGACATACCCTAAAAGACTGGCAGCTGTAATTGCAGCAAAAGGTGGTTCTACAAAGTATTGACTCAGGGGGCTGAATAATTACGCACACGCCACTTTGCAGTTATTAATTTGTTAAAAATGTTTGGAATCATGTATGATTTTCGTTCCACTTCTCACGTGTACACCACTTTGTATTGGTCTTTCACGTGGAATTCCAATAAAATCTATCTATCTGTCTGTCTGTCTATCTAATCTATCTATCTGTCTGTCCTATCTATTTATATATCTGTCTATCGCTCTGTCTGTCATATATCAAATTCTATATATCTGTCTTTCCATTATATATCAATCTATATATCTCTCTGTCTATCTGTCTATCTATCTATCGATCTATCTTCTGTTTGTTTTTCTGGCTGCGTGGTCCTCATTCCCCGTGTATTAAAAAATATATAGAGAAATAAAGTGTAAATAAAAATACCTTATCTATTAATATCTAATACAAACCATATATATAAAAATAAATGTAAAAGAACTTACATTTGATTTCCAATTTTATTTCTCCAATCGACAGTTAAAATGATGATAAAATGTGCAAATAATAGCAAGAGAGATACAATCTACTGCAAGTCCAAATCCAATATTAAGGATTATTACCAGGATCTAATGGGCACCTTAATAATTAATAATCCTTAATATTGGACCTGGACTACATATCCATAGGCGCAGAGAACACCATACCTTATACCCTATCTATCTATCTATCTTTCTATCTATCTATCATCTGTCTGTCCATCTATCTACAGAAGGGAGAAGTGTCCCACACAGCAGCAGCCCCTCCCCCACCCACTTTCACAGCCTGTACTTAGAAAGGGAGAGGGAGAAGTGTCTAGCAGCAGCAGCCACACCCATTCTCAGCAGTGTCAGGAAGATATGTTAATGAGCTGTATAGTGTCGGGCTAAATAGGCTCTTTATTATGTAAATGAATGTATCTAGTGTCGGCTGGATTACAAGTGGGCAGTGACTAAGGGAGGTGGGGGCCATTGTGGAGCAGTTACTAAGCATTGGAAATTCACTAACAAAGGAGGCACAGACACACATGTAAGTAACATCATTGTACTACCCTAACATTGTACTTTCAGATTATACGAAGTTGTTTCAGTGAGTATAGTGACCCTTTAAGAACAAGGTTCTTTTGAATGGGTTAAAAAAAAATACACAGAAAATAACAAAAAAGATAGATTAATAAAGAGAGTGAAATAAATATTATAGTAATATATTAATACATTTCCAAAGGGCTGTTTCCCTTCAAAGTGGAAAAAAGACAATATTAAAATCAGCAGCCACATGATGCGCCTCACATTAATTCTATCAAAGGTGTGAAACACTATGGAATGCACAAAATTCTCTGAAACAGAAAGTAGAAGAAAAAGGTAGAAAGTGAGGAGACAGAAGAAGAAAAAACTCAAATAACAAAAAGGAGAAAATCACATGTGTCTTTGTATGCCTGCTTGTAATTCGGAGCTCTTCAATAAATTTCCTTAGAGGGCATGTTCATCCTTAAAACAAAAAACTGGAGACTTGTCAGTTATTTGCCTGCAACCCCAACTGCTATTTTACTCAGTTAATTACATAGATGTTCTGGCAAAGGTAGTTTACTCCTCCTTCTGCTCAATGAGCTATTTATTAGCTTGAGCATGTGCAGAGGAGGCAGCAGGTAAAACAGCAATTAATAATTGGCTGTGATATCAGTCTTGATTGACTGCATGGATGGAGGGGGCCAGCTTACTCTGACAGAATGGGGAAAATAATAATCCTAAATATCTGGTTAGTAATGCAGGTAGTAAAGTGCAAAATGTCAGTTGGGGTTGGGGGCAGATAACTGACAATTGACCAGTCTTTCGGTTTAAAGGACAACTCCACCCTCATAAGAACATATTTTAGAAAGAATGGCCTCTTTAAAATATTTTGATATATCATAGTTTGTCCTATGAATTCATCACTGTATGTCTGCTATGCTTCTGGATGCCTCATGGAAACTGAGCAATTTAGTAACCTGTACTAAGCATTTACTGAGCCTCGGCATGCTCAGAAGAGACAGACAGGGGATTAACATTCAGTCATTGGCTGTGATGTCAACTGTCAAATCCATAACTGACAGTTACTAACTTTAAGAACCAGGAAGCAGAAACAGAGGCACCAGGACATTGTGCAGGATTTCAGGTTAGACTTATAAATTTCAGATTTCAAACTATTACCGTTTAGGGTTTTGGGGGCTTATTTACCTGTATGTAAGTTTTCATTTTGGGGCTGGACTTGCCCTTTAAGGGTGGACATGCTCTTTAAACCTACCCAAGATCTAAGCATGGACATTGCTGTGGCCTAAATGTAAGCAAACCCTTCTGTTGCAATAACGATTGTTAAAGGGCATATGAAAAAATATATACCTAACGTATATCTGTTGTATTCAATTAGATCAACTAGACTTGAAGTTTAGTTCTTGAAGACGTTTCGCTAGTCATCCAACTGGCTTTCTCAATTCAGAATGACTTGTACAAGAATTTGTGGCAATTATGTACCCTGGAACATCCCAATTAGCATATCACAGCCAAGTGTTAAGGGCGGGATTGCATAGTGGCCAAGAGGTGTTATAGGAACGCCCATAGTAAGGTGTCAAAACAGCATTGTACATGGCAGACAGTTGGTGTCGAACCCCCCGACCTCTATTTAGGCTTGGTTTCTTTATTTTCACATGCTGTTTTGACACCTTACTCTGGGCGTTCCTATAACACCTCTTAGTCATTCTGAATTGAGAAAGCCAGTCGGATGACTAGCGAAACGTTTTCAAGAACTAAACTTCAAGTCCAGTTGATCTAATTGAATACAACAGATATACCATGACCTGGATAAATGAGAACCTTCACAAGCATACCTAACGTATATACACAAATACTGTATACTTTGTACAGTGATCAGTATAAATACTCAGTATTATATATACCTGACTATTTTTTGGGGACAGAACACTAGGTGATAACTGAAGGCAGCTTTAGGAGTGGTATCTGGAATTTTTCTTGAGCAGAAGACATAAACAAGGTTACTAATCCTCAAACAAAAGTACAACATTCCTATAAACTAAACATAGAAGTCCTTTTTTATGAATTTTTTATGAATTTTTGTCCTACATCACTATAATTTAATAAGTACAATTACATCTTGTCACTCATACTATATCGGTTACATAGATCAAGCATATATACACAAATAATTTAATCTCAAGTTAGCCCTACAGTTAGTCATACATCCACATTATCTTTAAACACCATCAGAACATAAGAGTAAAAGATATTTAAAGGAGAGTATTAGCCAGAGACCCTATAGAGTGGTAAGACCAGAATGCCAGAAGCAAAGTTAGCTGGATGCATTTCACACTCTTTCTCAGCAGTTAGGGAATGGACTAATCACATGGTTGGTAATGCTTTATTTACGAGATGAAACACCACGTTTTAAAGTCACCTGAGGAAGGACCAGTTTGGTCTGAAACGTCTAGTATTTCATCTCCTAGATAAAACACTATTGAGCTTTGATTAAGTCTGGTGGCTTTTCTGTTATTGATTTACCTGGTATTCTAAAGTGGAGGAGGTGTCTGATACCTTATAACCAATATAGTGCTGGTGAAAGTGAGCCTATTTGAATTTGAATCACATGGTCGCCATTAAGTACACTAAACACGAACACGTGATCACGTCACATTGCCAATCACAAAAGACGGAGCAATGAGACTAAAGTGATGATGTACAAAAACAAGACAAAACAATGTTACTGTCATGTGACTTACCCCTACACCACACTTTGCAAATAAGCAGTAAATTTAATTTATCATTTTTTATATAATTTAACAATAGTTGGATAACTTTACCCTTGTACATTAAACAGTGATTACATTAAGAGGAAACATTCAAAATAAACCACAAATTGTTTTCATTTGCTCTATGCTCTTTTCTATCACTAAGTAAAACCATTTGTTTCTCACCTCTGAATTCAGCATCTTAGTGTAGAAATCATTTATAGAACATTTCAATATACATTCATTTGAGTACTGGCAATCTATGATGTCACAGCTGGCTTCTAGTGTTGCCTCTTCCTGGTGGTCCAGGTACCAAAATTCCTTCTGCACATGCTAACTAGCTACCTTGTGTTTGTTTCCCACTCCCCTTATGCTAAGCTGCATGTAACAGTTGAACTCAGTCCCCACCTGCCAGTGTCTCCCAGCCAATCATCAGAGAGAGCAGTGAATATTATTAGCAGATTTTCCTGCTCAAACAGAGTGGGGGAAGGTGTTAACCCTTTTCATATGTATTTAGGAAGCAACTTGTTAACCCTTTATATTTGTGAGCATTTCTGCAAGACTGTGTTTTTATGTATTTATTTCTGCACTCTGCCACTTATATTAGTGTGTGCATTGCTGCAATGTACATTTAGGGCACAGCCACACTGCAACGCACCAGAATCGCGCACACAATCGAATGCGATTAATATGCGTTTGCACTTGCGATTTGTCAGTTTTCATTATGAAAACGCATGCAATTGCACAAAAAATGGCTGCATTACCAAATTGCTGACACATGTGAGAATTGCAACATACCCGAAATCGCAAGATTTAGGTGCATTGCTGGGTTTGTAATACGATTGGAAAATCGCAATCGCCTGAAAAATAGCCCTTAGAAGTGTAATGCAAGCTGCATTGATTTCAGTTTAGCCATACATCATGTATTAAACGCAATGGAAGGGAGGACACACATTCCCAATAATGCGGGATCGTGCTCATTTCCGTGCATGGGTGTTGCGCTTCCACAATTGGACCCTAGCAGAGCGCATGCAATACAGACCAAAAATGGTGATCGGATGCACTCCAATAGCATACATGTAGTGGGGCTGGTCCCATAGGCTTTTACATGCCTGCACTCCCTGTGTTTGAGTCTTAAAGGGAAATGTGGCAACCCCAGTAGAATTGAACTGACCACTTTACAAGGTACACTTCTAAAAACAAAACAGCTCAGAACTGCATGTGCAGCATATTGAAGTGAATATGGTCTTAGCACAGCTGCATTGCTAAGTACCATTGCATTAAATACAAACAGTATCAACCTGCATCATGCTTCTAAAGAAAATACTAACAACCTTTTGTTGTGTAGATATTATCAGGCCTATGTAATAAAAGTTCTTATGCTAACATCTGATTGGTTGGGGCAAAGAACTTTTAATACATAGGCCTGTATATGTGTTCAGGTCTTATATGCAAAGGTGGGTACCCTAGTTGATTTTGTTTATGCAAAACTTCCCATAGGCAGCCCTCCTGCTGCATTAATTTTATAGAACATGTTTGTATTCCCTATAATATAATTGGCATTCCCTCAAATAATTCCTATTAATATGTACATTTGTATAAATAACATGGTGCAGAGCTGCAAGTGGCATAGCCTCCAACATTCTGCTTTAATAAGGTATACTGATGAGAAATGCACTGCACAGAGCTGTGCTAAAATCAGGTTCACTCTTTGTATGTTTCACCTGCAATTTATTGTTTATATATCTGATTCGGTCGAGTGAAAGCCGTAGGTGAGACGTATATTATTTCAGATCCGGACACACTAGATTCCCAGACCTATATACATCACACTACAACACTGCTACTAGGAAAGGGTTAATCAGCTGCACCACCAATTTGAATATTGATGAGTTAATATATTCCCACAACATAAATCCTCTATTAATTTGCGACAAACAGCTTTGCCAGTACCACGTCACTTTGTTGATGCGGGTCATTCTGCTGATGACCTTAGATATATGGTCCTGGAAGTCATTCCGGAGAAAGGACATGGCAATAGGGAGGATAGACTAAAGAAAAAGGAAGTCTGGTGGGTTAAAAAATTACAAACTTTGGCCCCTATGGGACTCAACAGAGATTATGTTTTGAGATGCTTACTGTTGTATCTATTACCATGTATATTTGGATAATATAAGTGTATTCTTGATTGATAACTGAGTGAGCTTTTGTGCCTTAGTGGTTACTCTTACCCTTTATGTCTCTCTGATATCAGGATATCCGGTATGTATGGAGGCTGGGCTGAACTAGGGTGACATCACTTCTGGTTTGATTTTGTATAAAATGTGAGTTGTTAACTGTGTTCATTTACTGCCCATCTCTTGATAAAGGGAGTTGTGTCTCCCGAAATGTCGTATTAGCATGTGGGCAGCCATGTTTTTGTGAAAAATATAAAAACTTTTTGATATTAGTGATGAACAGTGTGTGGCTCCATTTTTCACTTTGTATTTTCCTATTTTTGGTCAAGCGGTGGACCTTGAGGAGATACGCACACAAATACTCAGATTTCAGTGCTGCTGCTTTACTACTGTGTTAATATATTCCTACATCATAGGGGTTAAGAGGTGGGAGTGGAAATCACACAGGTGCTGAAAATGTAATGAAGGCAAAAGTACTGGCAGGCAAGGGAAAAAGTCAGCTTCAGAGTTGGGGAACAAACAGAACCTAAAATGAGCTCATAGAGGTAAAGAAAAGGCCCGAGTGGAATCTTCCATGCTGAGAAGGAAGTTGAGGCAAGTACTTTCTAACTTTAAAAAATGTAGTAGTAAAAATAAAAGTGCAGATTAAAACAAACCAGACTGCAAAATACTAGCTCACAATAAGAAAAGAAAAAACATAAGTGGATAACCAAGATTTTAAATCTGTATACTGAATACTGTATAGGTTAAATTACCCAGTATCCCGAGAGCCAGAGAACACTTGGCAAAAATAGTCCCCACGCATAGGCACGTCCACACTTAAAAAAAAATGCACATACTAGAAGGTCCAATATCATAACTTGGGTAACTTTATTGACCACAGACACTTCCAAATTAAATATTACCCCGTTCCTAAAACCTAACACCCCCAAAAATACAAACATCATACAGCTATTATAGCAATGTTGCCATAAGAACTTACAGATGGAAGGGCACATACGACAGATAGAACATAAGGGATCCTTATGTAATTTAACTTTTTGTATATATTATATTCCCCAAAGGCACCCTCCAGTTGGGAGGATACACTGTAGCATAGATTATGAGAAGGGAGGAGCACTATACCATAATTATTTAATACTGAATACTGTAAAAAAACATTTAATTTAGGCTTATGCATTCGTGTGCATTAACGCTCGCTTGCGCTGTGATTCCTGTAATGTTCCATTACCGGAGTGCATGCGAATCGTGATCACATTACCCCCAAAAAGTGGACTGCAACACGACTAGTGTGGCCAAAACTGGTGTGTGCTTTTTTCTATGCGTGATCGGATCACGGGTTAAAAAGCAGTAGTTTGGCCTAGCCCTTAATTTGGTATACAAGGATGTCTTTGTAGGAGAACTAAACTTACATTTTTGTAATCCTTATATAGATGAAAATTGTCATCATACTTACCGTAATTTTCTTTTCCTGTGCTGAAGCACGGCAGTGGGCAACCATGGGTTAACTCCCTCTGCTGTGTGAGGCCAGGAAGTAATAAAAGAGCCCCTCCCCCTCTCATACCTGTCTTTGAATGACTGCTTGTTAGTAGTAGGGCGGGAAGCTTGCCCACTGCCGTGCTCCAGCACAGGAAAAGAAAATTACGGTAAGTATGATGACAATTTTCATCTTTCCTGTGCCTTCACACGGCAGTGGGCAACCATGGGATATGCCCAAGCAATAAGACAAGGGAGGGACTGAGTAATGCCAACAAATATTTATTCACAAGATGTTTCAAACGCTTTGGAAGCAAATGAACTAGAAGAAACATCTAACTTATAATGTTTTATAAAGGTAGAAAAAGAGGACCAGGTTGCCGCTTTACATAGATCCTCTGCAGAAGCTCCTCCTGCATATGCCCAGGACGTGGCAGCTGCACGAGTAGAATGAGCCCTAATGGTATTGGGCTCCTCTCTGGAACAAAGTCTGTAGCAAGATCTGATGCCTTCTTTTATCCAGGATCCCAGGGTAGACTTAGAAGCTCTTTCACCTTTCTTGGAACCAACCAATAATACAAAAAGGAATTCCGTTTTCCTGAACTGTTCCGTTCTACTCAGGTACGTCTTAAGACATCGAACTGGGTCTACATAACAGAGATTTGAAGCAGATTGAGAGGAATCCGTAAGTGAAGGAATGACTATATCCTCATTGAGATAGAATTTTGACACTACCTTAGGTAGGTAAGCGGCGTCTGGTTTTAAGATTATTTTGTCTGGAAAGATATTTAAATAAGGCCTATTTATTTTGAGTGCATGTATCTCTGATACTCTCCTTGCAGAAGCCAAAGCTATTAACAACACTGTCTTCAATGTTAGTTCCTTTAGAGGGATTTCGTCCACTGGCTCAAACGGTGAGGCAGACATGGCATGCAGGACTAAAGAGAGATCCCAAGGAGGAATGGTGCTTCTGATTTGGGGTTTAATTCGCTTTACTCCTTGGAAAAAGCATCTAATCAATGGGTCTAAGGCCCACTGTTTTTGTGTCATGGCAGAGATGGCTGACACCTGGTTTTTTAAAGTATAAATACTTAGCTGTTTCTCTAGACCCGACTGAAGAAATTCTGCCAGACTATTTGCTGACAGGTATTGAATATCGATGTTATTTGCTGAGCACCACTCCACAAAAACCTTCCAGGTTCTATAGTAATTTTTTGACGTTGACGGTTTTCTTGCTGCTAACAATGTTGATATAGTGGATTCTGAAAGACCTAACTTTTTAAGATTCCCACTTTCACAAGCTAAGCCATCAGCTGTAACTTTGATGGTTGCGGGTGTAGGAGAGGTCCCTGCGTCAGTAAGTGTGGAAGTGGAGGCAACTGGATTAATGGTGCAATCAACATGCTCTGTAATATTGAGAACCATGGTCTCCTGGGCCAATACGGTAGGATTAATATCGCTTTCACCTGCTCCAGCCAAATTTTTGCTAAAATTCTGGGAATGAGAGGAAACGGTGGGAATACATAGACTAGATCGAAATCCCACTGTATGGAGAAAGCGTCTATTGCCACTGCTCTCGTTGATGGGTAACGGGAACAGAATGATGGGAGCTTCGTGTTGTTGTTCGAAGCCATTAGGTCTATTTGTGGATGTCCCCACTTGACACATATCTCCTGAAAGACTGTCTGGTCCAACTCCCATTCCCAAGGTAGTAACTGTTTGCGACTTAGAAAATCCGCCTGAACGTTTAGTTTCCCTGGAATGTAAACTACTGCAGACAGGTTCTGTAAGTTCTTTTCCGCCCATAGCAGGATCTCTTGAGTCAGTAACCAAAGAGTTTGATTCTTGGTGCCTCCCTGTCTGTTTAGATATGCCACTGTTGAGGCATTGTCTGATAGAATCCTGATTGACTTTCCGGTTAAGCATTTCCGAAAGAAATACAGGGCTTTCCTGACTGCAGTTAATTCTCTTACGTTGGAGGATTTTGCTCTCATTCTGATGTCCCAAAGACCCTGAGCCATTTGTGATTTGTACGTTGCTCCCCAGCCTATTGAACTCGCGTCTGTTGTGATGGTCTCCCATTTGGGATTCTCCAGGGATTTGGGTTTGAGATTCTTTCCGTTGATCCACCAACGTAGTTGTTTTCTGATTGATGCTTTCAAGAAAATTATTTTGTTTGGACTCTGGTCCGGATACCATTGGGATAGTAACGTCATTTGTAGTGGCCTTAGGTGTAACATTGCCCAAGGAATCATTTCCTTTGTGGATACTAACTTTCCTACTAGTTGTTCTACCACTTTGGCTGAGCTGGCAGGAAATTTTAATAGATTCTCCATTCTTCTGATAATTTCTTTTTTCTTGAGTATTGGAAGAGACACTTGGAATTTCACAGAGTCTATTTCTGCACCTAGATATTCCAACTGCTGACAGGGCTGAAGATGAGACTTCTTCCAATTTATGATCCACCCATGAGTTTCTAAGCATTTGATAGCCATTTTTATCTGAGTCAGAAGTAGATTCTTGGATTGAGCCTTCATCATGATGTCGTCTAGGTATGCGAAACATTGTAGCCCTTGAATTCTCATAGACGCTGTAAAGACTACTAGAATTTTGGAGAATACTCTTGGTGATGTCGATAGGCCAAAGAGCAGAGCCCTTTACTGGAAATGTTGTTGAAACACACAGAACCTTAGGAATCTTCTGTGGGCTGGATGTATTGGTATGTGAAGGTATGCGTCCGCCAAATCTATCTTGCACATCCAGTCTCCTGGGAATATCTGCTGGAGAATAACTTTTAAGGTCTCCATTCTGAATGACTTTGTGACTATGAAGGAATTCAGGTACCGTAGATCTAAAACTGCCCGGAATTCCCCTGAAGCTTTCCTTACTAAGAAGAGAGGAGAATATACTCCTTGATGAAATTCTTTTCGTTTCACTTTTTCTATTACATTTTTCTTTAATAAATCTGTAATGATTTGTTGTAGTGCGCAATCTGCTTCTTTCGACTTGGGCAGTTTTGACTTTAGAAAACGATGTTTTTTGGGGAAGTCGTAGAATTCTATCCTGCCAGGAAAAAGTTATGTGCGGAATGTATTGATAATTTATATCCGCCTCCACCTCAACGTACTCAGGATACAGTTCACTCTACCTAGGACCATCTGGGTCTACAAGGGATTCTGGGACCGAAGTTACGCAAACTAATCCGGTGAATTAGAGAGTGACGTTTATGCGTTCTCATCTGCGATGGACGCGGAAATTGTAGACCAATTAATATTTTTGATGAGAAAGACTTTGTGTGATGATTTCGCTGAAAAATCACCTAACAGGATAAATGGTTTCAAGAAGACAAATTCACGTTTGAAATTTCCTGTACATGGAAAAATTTCGCAGATATTTTCCGATGAATGGCGTATCCCAGATAGGCGGTTTTCTCTGTCACCGATGTTTTCTAAAAATGTATCCTTCACAGAAGAGGATGCTAAGACATGGAGTTCAATTCCTAAAGTGGATGCAGCAATGGCAGGTGTGGCAAGGAGAACTTCCTTAGCCATTGATGATGGTCAACCCTAAGAACCCTATGGAAAGACGACAGGATGCCTTATTAAGAAGAGCGTATTTGGTGGCAGGGGCTTCAGTCAGACCTGCCGTAGCAATAACTGGGCTGGCTAGAGCTAATAGATATTGGATTCAGGACATTGATCAGGCCCTAGCACAGAAGGCTCCAAGAGAAGAGATTAGAGCCATGTTGTATAATGTGTCCCTTGCCAATGAATTCTTTGCCTTAGCTTCTCTGGATATCATTAAACTGTTAGCAAAAATGATGAGCCTATCCGTCACTGCTCGTAGGACAGTCTGGCTGAGACAATGGCAGGCAGACGCAACGTCCAAACAGAATCTAGCCAATCGCTGAAAGACATATAGCTCAGAATGTTGATAATAGGAAAATTCTTCTTCCTCATTTTCGAAGACAACCAAGTAGAAGAGTACCTGTTATCCCTTCTTGTGATAGACTATCGTTTCAGGAAGCGAAACAATAAGACCGGGTAAGCCTTTTACTGGAGATCTGGAAGAGAACAACCTTCCTTTCGGCACAGAGGAAACCTTTTTTACCAGAGGAAAACCTTTATGAAGGTGTCCCAGTCCATCATCCTGTGTGAGGGGAAGATTGTCAACATTCAAAGATGTATGGGCGCAAACAACTTCAGATCAGTGGGTCTTAGATACAATAACATCAGGATACACCGGAATTCCCCTGAAGCTTTCCTTACTAAGAAGAGAGGAGAATATACTCCTTGGTGAAATTCTTTTCGTTTCACTTTTTCTATTACATTTTTCTTTAATAAATCTGTAATGATTTGTTGTAATGCGCAATCTGCTTCTTTCGACTTGGGCAGTCTTGACTTTATAAAACAATGTTTTTTGGGGAAGTCGTAGAATTCTATCTTGTATCCTGATGTTATTGTATCTAAGACCCACTGATCTGAAGTTGTTTGCGCCCATACATCTTTGAATGTTGACAATCTTCCCCCTACACAAGGATGATGGACTGGGACACCTTCATAAAGGTTTTCCTCTGGTAAAACGGTTTCCTCTGTGATGAAAGGAAGGTTGTTCTCTTCCAGATCTCCAGTTAAAAGGCTTACCAGGTCTATATTGTTTCGCTTCCTGAAATGATAGTCTATCACAAGAAGGGATAACAGGTACTCTTCTACTTGGTTTTCTTCGAAAATGAGGAAGAAGAATTTTCCTATTATCAACATTCTGAGCTATAATGTCTTTCAGCGATGAGACAAAAAGATACTCTCCTTCGAATGGCAGATTGGCTAGATTCTGTTTGGACGTTGCGTCTGCCTGCCATTGTCTCAGCCACACTGTCCTACGAGCAGCAATGGATAGGCTCATCATTTTTGCTAATAGTTTAATGATATCCAGAGAAGCTAAGGCAAAGAATTCATTAGCAAGGGACACATTATACAACCTGTCTCTAGTCTCTTCTCTCGGAGCCTTCTGTGCTAGGGCCTGATCAATGTCCTGAATCCAATATCTATTAGCTCTAGCCAGCCCAGTTATTGCTACGGCAGGTCTGACTGAAGCCCCTGCCACCAAATACGCTCTTCTTAATAAGGCATCCTGTCGTCTTTCCATAGGGTCCCTTAGGGTTGTACCATCATCAATGGCTAAGGAAGTTCTCCTTGCCACACCTGCCATTGCTGCATCCACTTTAGGAATTGAACTCCATGTCTTAGCATCCTCTTCTGTGAATGGATACATTTTTAGAAACATCGGTGACAGAGAAAACCGCCTATCTGGGATACGCCATTCATCGGAAAATATCTGCGAAATTTTTCCATGTACAGGAAATTTCAAACGTGAATTTGTTTCTTCTTGAAACCATTTATCCTGTTCAGGTGATTTTTCAGCGAAATCATCACACAAAGTCTTTCTCATCAAATATATTAATTGGTCTACAATTTCCGCGTCCATCGCAGATGAGAACGCATAAACGTCACTCTCTAATTCACCGGATCTAGTTTGCGTAACTTCGGTCCCAGAATCCCTTGTAGACCCAGATGGTCCTAGGTGAGATTGAACTGTATCCTGAGTACGTTGAGGTGGAGGCGGATATAAATTATCAATACATTCCGCACATAACTTTTTTCCTGGCAGAGCAGGGTTAACACATATGTTGCATTCCTTAGGTGGACTCTTATGATGATGAGAAACATCTTCCAGAGAAGTTCTGAAAGACACAAAAAATAAAAGTATAGATATTGAAATCATCCTAAACCAACTGGGAGGATGATATTCAAACTCTCCATATAGAAAAACTATTCCAAGCTCACCCCCTGGACCCAGACCTGGATCTTTTCTTAGAAGACATCAGACCCTGAAAAAGAAAGTAAATGGTAAGCTAACCAAATGGAGCAAAACATGGCAGGTAAGAGGAGATATACGTACAGCTACAAACAAGAACTCTGCACAGGAGGAGCAGCAGTCTCGGCAGCCACAGCGCTTGAAATAAAGCACCAGAACGCAGCCTGCCGGAAGATTTAAACTTTTTTCCCGCGGGTCGCGTGACGTCATCAATACGCCACCCGCCATACGCGTGCATCATGCTAATTGCGCAAAACCCCGTCAGTATTGAGGGGGGGGTCGGAACATCTCGCCCACGCCAACTGGAGGGGGGAGGCATCGGTACAGGAGAGAAGCACCGGCAGAAAAGTCCAGGGTCCAGGGAGGCTACCTCACACATGCAGGAATGAAAAAAGACAGGTATGAGAGGGGCTCTTTTATTACTTCCTGGCCTCACACAGCAGGGGGAGTTAACCCATGGTTGCCCACTGCCGTGTGAAGGCACAGGAAAAAAGCCTATAAGACTTTGAAAGACGCTTGTTACTATGCAGTTTACTTTCCGGTCTGTGAGTTGCTGGAAAATAAACTGCAGGTTAACAATCAGATTTCAAAGTCTTACTAAGGGCCTTCCATATTGGTGCGGAGATATCTGTATAAAAAAAGAATACTCTGTGCATAGAGCCAGTGAATACTGGGGTCAGGGAGCATGGCTCTTTGATGACAACATGGGCTGTGGGTTGTGCTGGCAACCAAAAGTCACTACAAATGAATGAATGGGACGAGTCTTCAACCTTGTGAACGACAGTTCTTTATTATAACATGTGGCAACAAACGTTAGGTGAGGAAAACACACTCCAGAGACCTCTCCCTGACGCTTTTCGAGACAAAAGTCACTTCATAAGAGGGATGAACCACATGGAAATCTTTTTAGTTAGAGAATCTATTTCTCACATGTATGAAAATGAAACTTTGGTGGTACATCAGTATGGAGAGTCAGTCCCTAGACAGTAAGCGAACGAGCGACAGGGATTTTCATCTCATTAAAGGCAGGTAATGTTACTAAGATAAAGTTTGAGAATTACGTCTCTTATAAAAGGTAAAATTTACTAAGATTAAAAGTTAGGACCCAGCAGAATAAAGCAAACCGTGACGTGGTTGCTGGGCTTAAAATAATTTGGCCAAGTTATTGAACTAATTGCTTTAAATTCACTGGCAGAATTTTTAAATTGCAATTCACTGATAACGTTAAATGTAAGCAAATTAGTTGGATGTGCACTAGGCTTCTATTGTTGGTACATCAGTATCGCATATAGTATCTCTGTTGGGCTAGAGGTGAGAGCTTTTAGCAAGTATGCATGTTATGCATGTTAATATTCTATTTCTTACAAGAAATACACTGTAAAGATTACTTTTTTGTATAAAAGGATTATATCATTGTTAGGACAGGAGCATTGAATGTGTTTGGGAAAAAAAACTGAAATCCCTGCTCTGTGTCAGGGAGATGGAGGATCCCTGTGCTGTTATGTGATTGACTTTCAGTTTCTAAGAAGCAAGGCTGCAACTTCCTTGTTTTGATCTGTTGAGCACTACAGAGTATGTGCCGATACGCAGACACTGAGGGTTTACTCAATTAAGGTGGATTATGGGTGCTGACCCCTAGTTCCCACAGGTTAATTTCATAAATCATCCAGCAGCTACAGCAAAAGTAGAGGTAAGACACAGGTTGTTGAATGAAAATGTGCTCTGTCTGTTGGGACAATGTTGTCTGAAAGGAGAACTAAACTTACATTTTTTAAAACCTAATGTGAAAGTTTTTCTCCCCAGGACATTATTGTAAGATTCTTCTCTAGTAAGTTGCATTAAGTACATGTGAGAAATAGATTCTGTAAATAAGAAGGTTTCCATGTTGTTGCCAGTACAACCCACAGCCCATGAAGTCATCAAAGAACCATGCCCCCTGACCCCAGTATTCACTGTCTCTATGCACAGAGTGTTTTCTATACAGATGTCTCCACACCAATATGGAATCCCTGATAAGACTTTGAAAGCTGCTTGTTACCTTGCAGTTAATTTACCAGTCAGTGTGAGTTGCGGGAAAATATACTGAAGGGTAACAAGCAGCTTTCAAAGTCTTATCAGGGAATTCCATATTCCATTTTTTTTATTATTCTTTTCCTAGCAAAAGATAAAGCTTCCAAATGTAGCTGGGTTCTCTGCTTATTTAGTGTTGGTGCACCGGGTAAGGCACCAGGTTTAAAAAATACACAGTTCAGAAGGTCACAATTTCAATACCTTTTTTTATATGATATTCCATGCAAAAGATAAAGCTTCTAATTGTACCTAGGCTTTCAGATTATTCAGTGGTGTAACCAGGTTTAAACACATACAGTTCAGAAGGTCATGAGTTTGAATCCCTAAACTTACCTTTATTTTTTGTTTCCATTATGTTAGCAAATCAGAACAAGCTCCAAGGAGAACAAAGGATCCCCTCTAAAAAGTCCCCCAGAAAAGGCACTACTACTCTGGGGGACTTTTTAGAGGAGATAAACCAACAATAAACTAATGGGTGAGCTACAACGTATGGTTCACAAAAAATATAAAAAGTCTTTATTATTGATCCATAAAAATCACTTACGGTTCAGTACTGTTATATCACATGGAATCCCAAACAGGAAAGGAGCATAGTACTCGTGAGGCGCCGCCGTACGTGTTTCGTGACACAATGTCACTTCCTCAGAGGGGATACTGTTGTTCTGATTTGCGAGTATATTTGTGCACCACTTTAAGTAGTGTTCTACGTGGCTTATAGTAGTATTAAGCTGTGCACCTGTCCACCGGTAATTTTTGTTTCCATTATGTACCTAGTACAATTTTCTACATGTACAAGTGGTTTATATAGTATCTCTCTTAGCCTAGAGGTAAGAGCTCTGCTTTTAGCAAGACAGAGTAAATGTACAAGTTGCAGGTTCTATTCCCCAGACTTATTTTTATTTTTGCTGAAATGTAAGTATTCTGTTTCTTACATCCATGCTATCTTTGAAATACACAAAGATTACTTTTCTTTTTGTATGAAAAGTAAAGGATTACATCATTGTTAGGACAGGAGCATTGAATGTGTTTGAAAACAAAAAACTGAAATCCCTGTTCTGTGTCAGGGAGAGGGAGGATCTCTGTGCTATAATGTGATTGGCTGTCAGCTTCTAGGAAGCAAGGCTGCAACTTCCTTGTTTTGATCTGTTGAGCACTACAGAGCGTGTGCCTGTACGCAGACACTTAGCTGGGGGTTTATCCAGCTAAGGTGGATTGTGGGAGCTGACCCCTAGTACTCACAGGTTATTTTCATAAATCACCCAATGGCCACAGCAAAGGGAGAGGTGAGACACAGCTTGTTGTATGTTTGTGAATGTGCTCTGTCTATTGGGACAATGTTGTCTGGAGACTTCCCCTTGAAGACTTTAGTTTTCCTATAATGCTACGTAAACTTAAGCAGCATTTTCCAAAAAACATAATGTTGTTAACTATGGATTGCCTTACAGTTCTATATAAAAAATATCAGAAGTAAAAGAATTTTTTTGCTCATAGGGTATGCTACAAATCTTTTCTTTGCAGTTTAACTCTAACTAATACTATTGCAAATTTGCACAAATTCAATAACCAAAAATAATCAAAATGGTAGATTAGGCTCCTGCACACCTAAACCACAATATCAAAAGCTGAAATGCTGGGTGCTCCAGTGCTGTAGCCATCAGTACATATATCCAAATAGTAAATATAAATGGGCACACCAGTCTTAAGTGAATCAACTTTATTGTGACGTTTCGGAACCGGTGTGGTTCCTTCTTCAGACAAATAATTATATATCACAAACAAACAGTTATATATATATATATATATATAAAGTTGATTCACTTAAGAGTAGTGTGCCCAGTTATATTTACTATTTAAAAATAATCAAAAGGAAAGTTTCTGTATTATGATGACTGGGCAGATTACCATTTTCAAATAATGTTTTAATTTTAATAGGATTCTTTAAAGGTGTTTTGAATGTTTGAACATGTCACTTGTTAGTTGTGTGATAGATCAATTACTGTTTGAAATTAATTTCAAATATTTTTTTATGTTTAATTTATTTTCTTTTTTTAAGATGCAAAAAGTTGGCATGTGTAGACAGCCTGCTTATAAGCATTTTCCATCCAAGTCATACTTCTGATGTGTAATTACTAAATAAAACTTAACACAGAACACAAAAAGCTATCTCCAATAAAGTTTTACATTTTTGTATTACCAGCAAATGAAATACATTGACAAAATCTTATTGTGTGAATGTTAGATACAGAATTCCAGACAATGCACTCCCTCTAGTGTCTATACTTGGTTTTTTTTACACATCTGTGACATTCTACACACTGCACATCTTTTACATTTATCTGAGAACATACATGCTCTCATATATTTAAGAAAACCCAGGTTCCCTGTTATTTACAAGCAAATAACAATGCTTACCAGATGTGTTGTGAGTTGCAGTTAAGCAACACTTTTCTATGATTTAGGTGATAAAAAGGTTTCTTATGTGGCAGAATTATTATGTTTGGTTTAATAAAATTTGGTTCACTCTATGTTGTAATTACAAAAAATCTGTTTGAATCTAAATGTGAAATTGTAAACATTTTTTAAAGGGTAAATTGACCCCAAATTAAATTTTTTATATAAAGCAGTGGAACCCCCCCCCCAACCCTAAATGCTATGGTTATAACTTTAACACAGATTTAGACTTACCCACCTTATTTATCATGGCCTTTGCCTCTACTGCTAATTCTGGGAATGGAAGAGCAGTAGGGGCAGGACCGGCAGACGCATCTGTGATTGGCTGAGAGTCAGACAATCACAGATGCGTTTTTTGGTTAGTAGAGAGTGTCAAGGGAATGATGTCGGGTCTATTTCTGGGCTCATTTTAAAGTTATAAAGGAAGCGTTTAGGGTTGGGGGGTCCCATACATTGTATGAAGGTTAATTTTATTTAATGCAGCACCGAGGGATCCAGAAGGGGTGAGGGAGACGGGAGAGCTCACCTGCGCATGCCAGAGTCCTCTCAGAAGACCAGGAAGAGGCAGATACCGATTACACAAAGACAATTTCCTAGACTATCAACAGGTACTGCAGGACAGCCATAAGTAGCAGAAGAGAAAGGTAATGATTTTTTAACACTGCACATTGGAGTCAGCAGTGGGGCAAATTTTATTTGGGAGGTGGACATGCCCTTTAAAAATACATTTACATTTTATTTGATTTGATTTGTGAAGGGTGTCATCTATTACTAGCATTTAACTAGTCCAAAAAATCTAGAAGCCATGATTATGGAAGTGGACTGGTATTTACTTTCATATTATATCAGTCACAAGAACATGAAATATTGACTTTATCTCACAGATTGTAACTGTAAATATAATGTTGCTTTAATACCATGAGTTAATGAAGAATGCATGCAATTAAACATTATGGGAAACTATAATAATAAAGCACAATGTCATCAGGAAACAGGCATACACAACAATGCACCTTCTTAATAATTCTCAAAAATAAAGGACTTGTATCTGGGGAAATGTTTTGGTTTTTTTTATAGACAAGTGAAGCCCAGGCTGGTCTCCAGTGATTTTCCCTTTCCTAGATTTGGTCCCCAGTGATTATTTCCTCTTTCCTGAAGAACTCATCATGTAGCAATAATTTCCTAATAATAATTACCTCACTAAGGCAGTGATGGGTTGGCTGGAGCGCCAAGATGAATCCTTCTATTGCAAAAGGATTAAATAACTGGAGGCAAATTGGGCCAAGAGTGTTAAAGTCAAGAGGATTACACTGAGATTAATAAAGGGGGTTTAACCATTAGATTTTATTTTCATACTCGGGTACTGTAGATACATTATTCAATATCTCTTGTAAGAACAGAAATGTACGGAGCTAAATATTTTTACCAAAATAGTTTTTTTTTACTATTTGTGTACTTATTTTCTAGCGGTTTTAAGAGCAGAGACACAATATGCATTCACTTTTATAGCATTGAAAAACAGTCAAGAAAAACATATAACTCAAAATCCTACTCTTAAAAGTGTTATAAAATAAAACAAAGTCTTTATTCCATTACCTACCACAAGACAATCAAAGCTTGCCCCCTATGTAAAAAAAGAGCTATAGCAAGCCTCAGATTTTTCAGGAAAATGGTTAGTTACTAAAAGCTCCCCTAAAAATTATGCATTCTTGCATTAAAGAGCATTTCTTTAAATAAAAAGAACACTTCATATGAATTATTACAGGTTAATAATAATTCAAATTCCAGTAGCAGAATATTTTATTGTGAGGTTGGTGACAAACACAAATTAAAAGTATACTCTCGCACATAAAAATATTGCTAGAGACCACAAACATGTATTAAGTGATAAACTACAATCTATTTATTGGAAGATCAGCACTTAATGATTCTGTAGGTAATATACAGAACAAAAATTAATAGTTAAAGGAATAGTGCAAATACATGTGGATGTATTCATGTAACTGTAAAGCGCTAAGGAAGAAGTTGGAGCTATATAAATCCACAATAATAATAAAAATAATAATGTGCCTATCCAGCATAAATAAATGCTTCTGAAATACCGACTTCCTGATTGCAGGACTCCTAATAGAGTCTATTATGGTCTTGGTCCTGACTCAGACCATTAGAGATCTAAACATGTTTGACCCTATCAGTAGAAATTACTGTTAGGAACATTATAAAGAACTTTGCACTCTGAGAAGGAGGACCATTAGAGAATCTAAAAAGACAGCCCTCACTGACCACAGCAAAGCATTGCAAAGAAGGTGAAATCAACTGATTTTTCAAAATGGAAGTGACTATGTAGAATAAATAGGTCTGAGTAATTTAAACAATAAATTAAAAAATAATGATATTTCCACTAAATTGCCCATTTAAATCTTAATTTGCTGAAGTCTTTGCTCTTTCTAGTCATAAATTAATTGTTTCCTATATAGTTTTGAAGGACAACAATATCAAAAAAAATAACATTACCCCCATTACATATCTACACTTCCAGAAGCTGAAATCGCTTACTCTCATTAAAGCTAGGTACACACCTATACTTTCGACCGGTCGGCCAGGAGGAAGGGCTGTCGGTCGCGGAAAAAGCAGCTGCGTCCGGCAGTTACCGCAACCGATCGTGTGGTCCATAGAGGACCACACGATCAGAAGAGATTTACCACCATGTCCGATCGTCCTTTTGTCCGATTCAGACGAACGATCGACATGGCTGCTTTCGGATGCGATAATTTTGGTCCGATCGACCGATACGCTGAACTATCAGTCGATCGGACGAAATATCTCATCGTGTGTACCCAGCTTAACAACTGTGCTGCCTTCCCTAAGATATCACACAGCAAAGATGAGTGCTAAAAGTCTGTCTCCTAGAAGGCCCAGGGCCCTGATTAACATATCACTTGTCATTGGCTGGTGGGAATGTCTGTTACAACCTCTCTCCTCCTCCTCTGCCAGTCAAACAAACTTGAACTGTTCGGTTGCTAGGATGTACAGCCTACATAATCAAGCTGATCAAGGATGGGTGGATGAGTGTTTTATCGCATGCTAGTTTTGAGTGACAGTTACAGGCAGACAGAATTGTTACACCCCCTTCACAGTGTGGCTAATTGAAGGCAGAGAGAAGCTCGAAATCAGGAAAAAAAATGTATGGGGAGGGCTGCATACCATTACTCTTTAGAAAGCAGTTTTTTAAAAAAATTAATTGAGGCAATACAGTTATCCTTTAAGTTCACTTGGTGGTGGGAAACTATAAAAAGCAATTAATTTTTAATGGAGCTATGATTTCTCAAAAAAAAAAAGAGCCAATCAGTCCAATATATATTACAAATAATAGAACATGTGCTAATTTTAAGTACTTTAATGTGTGGGTTACTTACATGTATGTATGCAGGAAGATAGGGCAGAAGTCTGCTTGTAAGCACCAGTCCTAAGCAATCCAGCGGCAGTAAAATAAAATAGCATAAACAGTATTTGGAATAGGAGGTACTATAAGACACTATCATCTTCCACTATACTGAACAATAATTTGCCCCTAGCCCCAGTAAGCTCCCCAGCCCCATAGCACATTTCATATACCCTGTAACAATTTATTAACAAGATTGAAGATTGTATATTAATACTGTTATAATTACAAAATAATGTCCAAATTAATAATTTTAAGTAACACTTAAATATATATATATATATATATATATATATATATTATACACACAGACGTAAAATATTTTATACAATATATATTATTACAATTATGTACTTTTTAAAGAAATGTGCACAAAAAAAAGCAATTTTCACAGACTATACACAAAATAATGCATAGGAGGATATGGAGATATTGTGTTACTGGTTAAAACATTTATGTATAGAATATCTAAAGTCTTACTCTGAAGAGAAACCTAGAAGTGAAAATGCCAATCGTTTTGAAAATATATATTCAGTAATGCCAGTTGAAATGTTTGAATGTTCCTGACATGAGTGAATTTAATACTAAGTATAAATCCCATTGAGGTGCTATAAATCATCTGGGAGGCTTAAATTAGATTAACTGCTCGGAAGAAGCACAATACAGAGGGTGATTGCCTAAGAGAAAATTATTTATTGCCCCTAGTGGCAGATGCTTGAACTTTAAGAGATTTTAGACTAAGCTCTTTATCTAAGCCCTCATGACAGGAATCTAATATAAGTGAAATTATTTTCCTAATAGGACCCAACTCCAGGCCATGCAAACAGGGCAAGCCATTTCAAAACTTTAAAAGAGAAAACACATTGTGCTTTCACTCTAAGGCAAAGCATGGCATCACTTCACAAGTTTCTGTTTCTTTTAACGGGTTTAGTCTCTAGGTTATCAGCTTAAAACACTTTTCTCTCTTTGGTGAAAAGAGTGCAGTTTTACATCTTGTATGTGATGACAACTATAATGGTTCCATAATCTTTAGAAATTATAATTACACTATAATTTTTAAGTTAACTAATTACAAACCAAATTGGAGACTTAAAACGTCAAAGAAAATTTGCCTTCTGGAAACATTTTAATGTATATTATATTAAAAAGATACCAACAATTATATCCTATCATATTTCCTGGGATAGTGATTACTGTATAACTCCATTACATACAGTGAAATTCAGTTTATGGTATCTAATTTTCATACTTGTTATGAACATGTATTTTTAAAAACATAACCACGTCCTTAAGCTTGTAGGTACTATTTAGGCAGCAAGGGACCATGGTGCTATCTTTTTAAGGTTTGTTATAAAGTATCATAAATGTGCTTACATAATTATTGGCAAACAAAGAACACAAGGTAAGGTATTATTTAGCAACATATATGCCTAATGTATAAAAACATTATCTGAAATTGCTGCATTATAATCCAATAATTACATCATTAATGTAAAAGATATTCCATGTTTAAGGAAACATGTAGTATAAGCATAATTTTTTAATTCTGATTTGAAATAAATGGTTTGATTTGTGTTTTTAGGCTCAGAAGCAAATAAAACAATTTATAAATAAGTGATACTCCAAGACTTAATAAAATACAGGAAGTCTGAAATTCATAAACTATGACACAACAGATCCTATAGTCTAAATCTTCACTGCAATCACAAATGACATCAAAATCATTTCTTAGAAAATCACAAGAAATATCTGGCTTAAATAATATTCTTTAGTGGTGTTCTGTGTCATAGATATAACAGGCAATTATGGTATCAGAAGATGACCAGAATGAAAATAAAAGAACTGCAGATGATTTGCCGGGAACTGAAAAAAGAAAATGTGCATATCTGCTATATTCTAGCACCTCAAGCAATAGCAGAGATAATGTATTCCTCACAGCATGGATTAATCTTACCTACAATGTTATTATTATTACACATGTGTTGGTAACAGATTAATTGAGGGTACTTTTCTAAATTTTTTAAAAATATTTAAGTTCTTATTTAAATTTGTATAATGTTTTTTATACTGGCAATTTACATTTGTAGCCAACTGTTAAGGATTCCACTATTTCTTTATAAGAAGCAATTTGAAATAAGCAAAGCATTTACAATATCTGATTTGGATCATGGACAAGACAAAAATCAAATATACGCATTTCAGTGTGACAGACAGACAAAAATGTGTATTTATAGCCATCTTAAATATGTTCTTTAAAGAGATATAAAAAAAAAACCTCTTAATTCAAATATTAGGTTTTACCAAACAATAACTAGAAACTTCAACCAGTTCTTTGATTGAGATAGCACAGTTCAAAAGTTTTTATAGATAAATAAAAATAATACTTTTTATTTACTTTTGTTGTTGTTTTAGACTTTAACCGAATGTGATGGGACACAAATAAACACTTTTTTAGCAAATATTTGCTAGTTTCCATATTTAGATGTCGTATGCTTCACGTCTTTGACAAAAAGCAAACTATACAGGGTTCAAATGTAAAAATATACTGTAACTAAAAGTAATGTTTTTTCCACATCACAAAAACAACTTGTTTTTACTTTCTTTACAAGATTTTCTCTGGTAAATTAAATATAAATCTAAACTGCACATTACAATGATACTTTAAGATATTCATATATTCATTAAAAACATTTAGTCAACATTTTCTGTAGCAGAATTCTAGCACAATGCTAAGCAATACTGAGTAAAAATACATTTACATGGACATTTAAAAATCATCCTGCTCCATAATCAGTTTTTGGCTCTCTGTCAATTAATAAGTGTGACAAAGAAACAGAAGTGTGAAAGATTCATTAGGTTATCCTAGCAGATAAACAAAGCAAATAAAACTATCTAATGTGCTGATGACTATCCTAAAGCAATCACTTTCTGAAAGAAAGATTAAATGAAGTAACACAATAGGATATCTACTGTATGCCAATGTGGAACAATCTAAAAAGGTAGCAAAAATTGTGTATGGAGATACAAAGCAAAGTACAAATGAACTACTCCCACTTAAATATTGTTTAATAACACACCCTGATAAAGACTAAAATACACTTAGCCACAAATGTTTGTACAACACACAATGTAATATAGGTTTTCATTGACACACCTTTTGAATTTTTGGTTGTTCCATTAAATTATACAAAAAAAATATATATATATATATATTTAGGTACTATTATTTTTATAATTTTACTGTCATGTCAACACTGGTAAAAAAATCAATGAAATGAAAAAAATATTGACATTGTCTTATGGCATGGATCCTGTTTTAGGGCTTATCAACGTGTTTTTTTTTAAACATAAATTCACCTTGCATTTTGTCTTGCTAATGTAAGTTAATATATAATGCATGAAGAAGGCAAATATGTTATACTACTAAACATAGTCATGAAGTGAATCTGAAGTGTAGGTGGAGACTACTACGCTCAATTGCATAGTAAGCAACAATTCTCTAGAGGCAGGATGGCCCAGGCCTACTGTGTAGAGATGCATTAACGAAAAAGTGCTATCAGTCATTGAAACCAAGTGGAACGACAAACCACAACCCACTTTTTGATGTACCATGGGTGAGAACCTAAAAAAAGTAATTTAAGCTATTAGAAGAAAAGTAAAAAATTAATGATTTTCCCACTGTCATACATTGAGAAGAATTTCAGATATCACCTTCCTATTTCCAGCTGTACTCATATTCTGGTGGAAAACCACCACAATTACCTAGGAAAAGTATTGTTTACATTATCAGACTTTAGAGAGATTAAACTATCTATTATGTACATGATTTTTTTTCTGCTTACTTGAAGACCACAGTTCATCATTAATGGCATTGTGAATATCCTCCTAAAGGTGGCCATACACATGCGATTTCAATCGCAACCGATAGATCACATTGGTATATGTCGGCACACTGCGTCGGGAACTGCCACACATGTAAACGACCTATCCCCATACAAGGTATGGGGATCGGTCGGTCGTATGGCCCTACACGTAAATGACCGATAATGATCTACGGAAATTTTCCGTCTTTCCAGACCGTAGTAGCGACTGTGGTCGTTAGTCGGCAATATGGTCAGGTCGGGAAAAGCCCATACACTTGAACGATAATGGGGGATTTCATATCGTTCATATGTATGGCCACCTTAAGAGTTGTGTTTTTTCTGCCCTTGGCCTTTAGAAATAGAAGAAAAACAGAGCTTGCCTAAAAAAAAAAAAAGAAAAAAAATATTCCTAGAAGTCCAAATACTTTAAAGGGCATGTAAGTCCTTTTTGTTAATCTTATATCTTTTTTTGTACCTTAAAAGTTGATTTTTCCCTTTTTTCCTTGTCATTTCTAAAAAGCTTCATTTATTTTTTTCCAGTCCAACTTCCTCATCAAGAAAGGACTCTCATTGTACTGCATTCTGGGTAACTGCATTCTTAGTCAATAACCAGTCAGCTGGACTTGGGGTATTTCCAAAAACATGGAGCTGGATTGATTTGCTCTAAAAGTGCATTCATCCTTTACTAATAAGTAAAACTTATACAGGTGCTACCAGGTAACACAACTCTATGTATGTGCCAGTTTTCTGACACGCTGAAACTATTGAGAAATATATTGCAGAGCTGTGCTAAGATCAGGTTCACTTCATTATCCTCTTTCTGCAGCTTTGCACATGTTGTAGTCTACTATTAGAAAACTACTATTTAGAAATGACAGGGGAACAAAGAAAAGGGGAAACATTTAAAGGTAGAAGAAAGCTATAGGTTAAGTAAAAAAAAAATAGGTGTACATGGGTGTACATGCCTTTTAAGGCACCCAAAAATGTTTTGCCAGAAAGTAAAGACATATGTAGACACACATTTATTGAAAAATTACTATTCATAGCTTTTACTTTTTTCAGAATCATTAACTACAGCAAATTAACACATTTTCTTTATTTTTGTCGATTCAGAAAAAGGCTTGTGTACACTTTTTTTCAACTTTCTACATTCTGTGGAAACAAACACACTGAATTTTTTCTATGATTTTTTTACCTGTGTGAATCGGTGCATTTTGATAATGTGAACGTTAATATTGCTTTATGGGATAATCCCAGCTTTTCTAAAGGGTATCTCAACTGCTAAAAGAGAGTTTGTATTTTTTAGTTTATTGAAGGACAGGAGGTTAAGGAGCTAATGCCTCCCATTCTTCAATTAAATGACAGGTCCTGGTGGAGCTTGCACTTTATGCGCATACAGTGCAAGCTCCGGCAGGACATGACACTGAAGCTTGATACCAGCTTCCCTCCTTCGCTCCTGATTATTTAATTGAAGAACGGGAGGTAAGACAGCTCATTAACCTCCCATTCTTTAATTTAAGTGAAAAACACAAACTAACTTTTGACAGTGGAGATACACTTTAAAAAATGCATGCATTCCAAAAACTGCATACAACGCAGAGAAGCGCTTATAGTATGAATGAACTCTAAGCCCCTTTCCTTGCTGGCTTACGAATTGGTAATTTAAGCTGCTCTTAAAAATGGTTGAATTATCAGTGGTCAGGTTTACAATGTATATACTGTATATTAATTTTGAAAAATTTGAAAAAAACTGATTGTACTACTATTTGCTGGGCCCAAAGGGTGACATAGGAGGAACATTTTCATCCAAAGCAGATACTGGGCACACTGTTTCCAACAAACAAATGTAACTTAGAATGTCTTCATCAGGATCTTGGTCACAAAAAGTAGAGCTGTGTTACCTGGTAGCACCTGTATAGGTTTTAACTTATTAGTAAAGGATGAATGCAGTTGCCCTTTCTTAAAACATAGGTAAGATGATAATGATAAGGCACCTTATCATAACACCAATTCAACATTCGATCCAAGATAAATGTTAAATCAATTGTAATGTCGAGTGGAGCAGCAATTTTGTCTGCCAAGGTTCCCTGGCCTGATCTTGTATACAATCTTAATCATGCTCGATATTACTATCATAATATTGCTCGCAAATTGATTGGGCCAGGCTGTTGTCAGAACATTGCAGGAATTTAGTTTTTAGTGGATGGCCAGCTTAACTGTGTCTTTACAGTTCGCAATAGGGCAAGGTAGTAAAGCATGGGGAGAAGTTTAAACAATTGAAATACTCTTTATCAGTGATTAATTGTATATCAGACTTAAGTTATAAAATGGAATTTTAAAACAGTTTTTATATATGATAACCTGGATACAGGCCATCATTACTTATATGTTTTGAGGTATTTTCAAAACTTTTGCACAACAGAATGTCAATGGAAAAAAAAGAGATACATCTGCAAATTAATCACATGGACAAAAATGGACAGACCCTAAATGCATTAAACCCTAAAGCTGGGTAAACACTGTAACAATCTTTAAAAGATGACAGACAGAATCTTAACAATCAATGATGTGACTACACACAGTCCTGAACATTCTCCCTATATAGTACAGAGGGCCAAACGCAACCAAGGGAAATTTTCTTCCAGTTTCGATTGTTGGACACTCGTTGGCTTTGGGAAGGATCATTTCGATGGTAGACACATTACAATTCAAGGGACAGCTTTAATGTCTCATTTGAGTGTCAAAAGTTTGGAAAACACTAAGCTGACTTTGTTTTCACACACCAGACTGAAGCAGACTGCCAAACTAGCCATCTAAATATAAGGATTCAGAGTATATATGCAATAATTATTTGTGAGATTTTATTATGCTTTTTTTTTCTTATGAAGTAACACATTTGATGCCACCCTGTAATTCGCTCTTAAGCTTTGGTTTATGGATTTGGCTTTTGTAATAAATGTTATGAAACATTTACTATTTAATTGGAATAGACTTGATTAGGCATGATTAACCGGTAATTTAAAATAGCTTGAGCCATAAACAAATAAAATTATTGTGTGTTGTTTTCCATCAGATATCAGATGGAAAATATCAGAATGCTGCAATTAAGATAAAAGGTGAAAGATTGTTCATCTCAGATGCATGCTGAAAGTATGTACAGTAAGCTGATTTATACTGCCCTCTTGTGTGAACAATTATACAACGCTCACTATGTGAATATAGACCAAAACATATTGGGGACATTTACAGTCACAGTCCCTTGGTACTGCCCTCACAATGCAGATCTACGAATGCAAGTGTGGCTTGGTAAATCCATCATAATTTTGCATGACTGTATTGATTATGTACTAGCTATAAGACCAGAAGCTGACTTATATGCTTATACTGCCTCTTTATAAATACAACAAGTTGTTGAAAAAACTGTGGTACAGTCCAGAAGAATAAAAATACAGCAAATATATTGCTGCTTTATAAATAAATATGCCCATAGCATATGCCCCATGATCAAGTTCATTAATTCTAAGTATTAAAAGATTCAGTTAATCAGTTAATGCCGTATAGCTTAAACGCAATTCCAGTTTTTAGCACTATAGTGGGGTGAACTGATTTAACATACAATTAGAGAATATTTATGTGAATTAATATTTATGAATTTTGGGACTCAATTCTGTTTAGAATGTTCATGGCAGAATTTTCACGGGAAATAACACTCCTCAATTGTTGACGACTTTTTCTTCTTTTTCTGCATGCAGACATAATTACCAATGCCAGCTACTCTTCCCCTACAATTCTGTGCTCCCTGTGCATTATTTATGTAATGTATGCATGTTTCATTACAGCCCAAATAGTCAGAAGAAAATGACAAATTGTCAAATTTTATTTGCATTATATGCCCTCAGATGAGACCTCATATTTCACAGGTGAGATGGCATTGTACTGTAAGACTTAAATGTGGACCTAATGGTTTAGTTCATCACCCTGGGTAATTTTAATGTGAGGTGGATAAGCTAAAGTATTTTATTGTCCCTAGTCAGTAGAATGAAAAAGTCTCCATTTTGGACCCCACACTCAAAATACATAATTTGCCGGTATAATTAATATTACCACATTTGTATATTTAGCTTTGCAATGTGTTTAAAGGCTGGCAAAAAAATAGTGCAGCCTTAATAAATGTGCTCACTAACAGAAGGTGAAAGGAAAAAAAATACCCAATGACACAGAAAAGTTCAATATAGAATTTGCTACTGCATCTTTGCTACTGCATCTTTTTTCTAAACATTTTTAATAGGAAACAACAACTCACAATAAGATTTGATATCAGATGTCTGTCTAAAGCCTCATACACACGTGCGATGGCGGGTCCCAACCCACGACACACGATGTGTCCGAACGTTTATTTCGGCCGATGATCAGCCCGTGTATGGGCCCTTTATCGGCCGGTCGTTTGGAGATCTGCCCAGTTGGTCGGGCACTGATCCCCGACCGAACGGCCGTTTCGCCCGATAAAGTGCCCATACAAGGGCCGATTATTGGCCAAAACAAACGCTCGTACACATTGTGCATCGCAGGTCGGGACGTGTGTACGAACCTTAAGTTTATGCATACTGTAGTTTTGGTTGATTTTTAGCTGGGTTTTTTTTTGTTTTTTTTTTTTGCTTTCCTCTGAATCAACGGTTAGGTGGGGTTAAAAAGGAAGGTAAAAAGGTTGGGCTTGATGGACGTGTCTACATTTAACCTCAATAACTATGTTACTATGTAAATTATATAAGAACAGAATATATACTATATGAACAAGATTTGATTGCAGGCAGACTAGTAATATACAGGGAGATTCAATAAAAGTTCTTATCGTTTAAAATGGTGCTAATTTTGCCCCAACCAATCAGAACTTTTGTAACATTTGAAAGCTAACATCTGATTGGTTGGGGCTAAATTAGCACCATTTCAAACGATAAGAACTTTTATTGAATATCCCCCATAATGAATTAACTATTCAAATTTGTGTATTCAAAATTATGATGTGTGTTTTACTGTTTTCTAAATGGCCAAGACACAAAAAACATTCTCAATAAATGTTACTAAAGTTTCCAGTATTTAAAAACATGTTAAAACATGACATAGCAAAGGATAAAGTAGGCAGACTATTTTTAGGCCTGTTTCCCCTGCAGCAATTCAGGTGAGTTAAGTAAAATTATGCAGTCTGAAGCAAAAAAAAAAAAAAAGTTTAGATCATAGTTACTGCTAATAGTTGTTAGCCCCTATAAAAAGCCCCTATAAAAAGCCTAAAAAAAAGCCTAAAATACAGTCAAAGCCCAAAAGAACAGACAAAACAAAAAGCAGCTGATCTAGTAAACAATGAGTCATACAAATATTTATGGGACATCATTTATATTTTCTTGCAAGTTAAGAAACGTTTCCTTGGGAGTGGTATTACACGGTAACTTCATGACTTTGGATAATATCCAAACATAATTATTTTTTGTTTAAATACTGTTTAAGCAATCACACGTAATAATACCACAAGGTTACAGTATGTCCCCCTTTGAGGAAGAGTTTAGTATTTCTTACAATGCATTAACGTGTTACATACTTAATTATGGTATAAAAAAATCTTACTTATAGGCCTTTTGTTTAATGTGCAGTAGATCAAAATTCTTAAAAACTACAGAAACAAAGTATGACGTACTTACCAATTGGATTTCTGTCAAAAAACAGGATAGGAGTTCTAAGAAGGCACTGGAACATTTGATTGTGCAAAGATTGAGCAGCACAAACAAGAACATGGAAAACAAGCAAGCTACGCAGGATGCCAAACAGGATTGTAGCAACTGTCAAACCTTCAATAGTAACATACAAAAGAAAGATTTAAACATAACAAAGAAACAAAAGAGAACATACATTCTTTACACTTAACAGATAACATAACAGTTTATATCCTTGTAGCAGAGGTGGTAAAGTTAAGTCTCTTAAGCTAGGTACACATAGAATCGATAAAGCTCCAATACCATCAGATCGGGGCTTTATCGGCACTGTGTGTGGCCACTTTCCCGAACAAGCGCACGGCTGCAACCGTTCGGGCCAGGTGAGCGCTCGTTCAGGAGAGACCGTAAATTTCCCTCAGCCGCGGTAGTCTCCCTATAGAGGGAGTCTGCTGTGGTCGAGGGAAACACACAGTCCTGAGCATTCTCCCTATGCTGTCCTTATGCTGTTCTGGTTGATCCAGGGATACTTTTTTAAAAATCTGCCCTGTGTGTTTCGCGTAACTATCAGCATTTACGCCAATACGATCAGCAATTTCTGGTTTAACAAAAAATGGCTTTTTTACCTTTGCTTGCAGCCATTTTCTCTTTTTGCTGTGATACGGGACTTAACGCAGTGAATACGGCAATAATGTCAGCACACATCTCCAATACTACGACCGTGGCTATACCTTATGGGGCAAAGACGATTGGCTTTTTAAATAAAGAAAATAATGATCTTTGACATTGTGATGTCTATAGCAAAATGGCATAAAAAACATATATAAACACTATAAAGACTGACTACAAGAGATTGGCTTAATTTCTACTCTGAACACCACTCAAGCTTGTTTGGCCTAAAACATTTTAAAGAGCTTCCTTGCCATCATTTGTAAATAACTGTTACTGGATAGTGGCTGATTGTTTCAATCCCTAGCACCATTTCATATTAATGCATAAAACATGGATGCAGTTTTGCTTGGTATTTTATACAAAAATGTTTCTTATAAAAAAAAAAGTTAAATTCAGGTCCGATTAATTTTACTTTGTATTAAAAAAATAAACGTGCATATCCAGGACAACTGATGTAGACACTTCCCATAAAACACAAAGGCTTCTTTGTGCAATATGGTTTGCACAGGATTGCTATTTCATCCCTTTAAAAAGGGAAGTATGCAGGTCTGCAGAAAAAAGAAAAAATATAAAAAAAATCAGCTAAGCTGAATCATTTATATTGCTTCTAACATATCTATTGGCTTATGGATTACATTGCAAAAAAAACAAACTTTAAAACCCGATACCATCTAAAGGCAAATGTTAATATTTACACAGACCATTACTTTTTTTGCTCAGTCCTTTTGTTTCAGTATCCCAGTCTACTCCCTTTAAGGACATCATAATTTTAAACTAAATATTGAAAAAGAAGCCAAGTATAATGTGAGATCTATAATGCCTTTGTATTTTCAAAACTTATACCATTACGCATTATGCATCTTTACGTCAAGAAACCTCTATTAGCAGGTTTAAATCTTACATCCTACCTATCTGGTAACCAGCACTGTATATGATTGTTTCATTTGCACTGCAAACATCTCACTCCAGCACTTATACCCATTCCATTGAATCTGTATGTGACCCACCTAACTAGACTGTAAGCTCTATGGGACAGGGACCTTCTTACCCTATGTGACAAAGCTCTAGCACTTCTATTTATATAACTTATATATTTATGTACTGAACTATCTATCTATTTGTTCCCCTTAAATAACTTTATTGTATTTTGTTACTGTACAGCGCTGCATCCCCAAGTGGCGCTTTATAAATAAACTATACATACATACATAAATAAACTATACATACATACATTATGAAAAAATGCGAGGATTCATTTTTCCCATGAAAATGAACTTCAATATCCCAACTCATTGCAAATGTTTTTATATTGCACAACAGCATGGATTTCTGTTGGTAAGCTGCATCAGGTTTTTTTTAAATAACTGCAACAAATTAAAGGGTAGAAGTAGCTAAATTATCACAGTTCAATGCTTTCCTTGATCATTAATCAGGAACTAGAATAAATGTAGTTATTATGTTGATACCTAATGTGTAGGGGTGTGAATCCAAACAAATCTAGACAGTTCCGCACACTACTCATATCCACTTGAACAATCTTTTCGTTGGGTGCCTGCTGATATACTTAAAGGGCATGTCCACCCCAAAACTATAATCCCCCCAGTAATGCCCCACCATGTAGTGTAGTGTAATCCTTACCTCACATCCCAGCTCCATAGGGTTCTCTGTAGACCCCCCCTAAAGTCCCAAAAACTGTCCACCAGGAGGCTAGCAGGGCTCTGCCTGCTACCTTGCCTCCGGTAGATATTTGTCATGCGTACTGCAGCCCTTCTCCTCCCTCCCTCCCCCTCCCTCCCGTTCTACTATCCCTCCCCTAGCGTAAAACCCCCTTAATATGCTGCTCCCCATGTCTGGCAGCCCCAACCGCATGGTTTGTATTTTCCAAAAGCTTCCCAAACTCTTACTTACCTCTCCTCTTTCCTCCGCTGCACTGAATGACGCAGCCGCGTCCGTGATTGGCTGCCGCTCAGCCAATCACAGACGCGACTGCGGTCCCGCCCCTCTGCTTGCATTCTCGCACGCAGAGGGCCGGCAGTGCAGCGGAGGAACGAGGGGAGGTAAGTAAGAGTTTGGGGAGCTTTTGGAAAATACAAACCATGCGGTTGGGGCTACCAGACATGGGGGAACATCATATCAAAAACAATTTTTAAGGGTGGACATGCCCTTTAAGCCATTATTATAGAGTCCATATGATAACAAATCATCAGCGCACACCTGTCTTATAACATGTGGTGTCATCAGAAAAAGGTGCCATTTTGACACTGAAACGTCACGTGTGTGAATAAACACCACATGTTATAAGAATGGTGTGTGCTGATGATTTGTTATCATAATGTGTAAGGGTGAAGAAAAAAATAATCTAGCTGGAAATGAAGACTGCCTTGTTGCCTAAGGGAAAAAATGATTTAGTGGACATTATATTGTGGGAGACAACATTTTTTTGTCCCCTATTTAAACAAAATGCAATTTTTAAAAAAGTTTTCAGAATTACCAGCATAGACTCCTAAGTACAAGTTGAGGTCTAGCTGTTTGGTTTCCGCGCCAGTTAAATTTGCACTTGAACTGATATTCAACTTCTCCTGTTCATTTGCCCTGAAATAAAAAGGCAGAAAATAAACATGCAGAACTGCAAGTCATATATCTTAGGGAATCATCTGGGGGTGATATAATACACTTGGTCATGTATTTGTTTAGAGCCAACATCAAACAATGTGAATTAATATTTATCACAAATATATTTTTATGGAACTGTACTAGGGTATAACTAGCTCAATAAGAGAAGCTTGTCTGTATATATCTCTACAGATAAACATTTTCTGCTTTTGATGACCTCCCCTAATGACATATTTCACATTCCCCCATGTGATGTAGTATGGGTAACATTAGTTATTTTTAAAGGTAAAGTAAGCATGTGTTCACCAAAAGATGCTTTTACATTTTCAGAGCAATAGCAACTCATCATCCTTAAAAAATTTCTGTGCCCATATGGAGAAAGGCAAATTCTTTTAATTTCTTTTCAATTGATATGTCATTAGTCCACAAAGTTTAGTAGTTCATACAGAAAACTTACCAGTATGAAAGCCACCAATCTTGTAAAACATATGCAATCTGGTAAAAAAAATTTACATTTTAGACCTACCAATATCAAATACTTTTTAGACAAACTAACAACACATACTGTAACACAGTATCAATAAAAAGAAAATTATGAAAATGATTCAGGCTGCATGTTTGAACTAAGTGACAATACACAAAGTGACATGGTGCTTATAGATGTTATAGTTACATGGTTCATTTGGGTAAAAAATGGAAAGTGTTCATGTTAAAACTTTTCATCGAAAACCCAACAACACCTTTCTAACGGCAAAAACAGCCACCTGCATCTGTACAGACTATGCCCCCCATCCATATATACCACCCAGAACATAGACATAACCTATTCGTATATAGATTGTTTGTTACTACATCAATAAAGGTTAGGATAACTCCCCTTTGACTTGTTAACTAGCAGATTTAAGAGACATTAAGTGCGTCAAATAGAAGCACAAACCTATAGAATATCGTATTAAATTTTTAGAAAACAGTACAGGCCACGCTAAACCACTACAAAGCTAAGGTTAACGGGTTGCATGCGTTTATACAATATTACATCTCCCAGTCTGTCTATCCAAAAATACACCTAAGCCTCTTTATGAATGTGTTCAAAGAGAAACTGTGGTCCAAAAATGACTTTAGGTAAATTGATAGGAATTGCTCTCCTGAGAGTTTTTGCAATTTATTTCCATTGTTTATTTTGCATAGTTTTGAAGATATTTACATTTTTGTGTGTGATATGGCAGCAGCATCACCAGGTCCCCTGCACTTCCTGCTTCCTGCTCTGAAACCTGTCAGTCAATCTGCCCTGTGTCTCCTCCCCTTTGCAGCCCCCTGGTCCCTCCCACTCATGGACCCCATGGTCCCTCCAGTTGCAGGCCCCCCTTGGCCCATTCCCTTACAGCCCCATGTGACCCCGCCCACTCGCGGGTGTTGTGACCCCGCCTACTCGCGGGTGTCGAGGCCCCGCCCACTCGTGGATGTCATGGCCCCGCCCACTCGTGGGTGTCGTGGCCCCGCCCAAACCATGGGTGCCTTGGCCCTGCCCACTCGCAGGTGCCATGAACCCACCCACTCGAGGGCGCTGTGGCCCCACCCACTCACAGGTGCTGTGGGCCACTCTGACACCCCCTACCCCCTGAAAACTCTGTGGAAACAGCCTTTTCAGGCAGAGTAAGAACTCTGCCTGAAAAGGCTGTTTTCACATAGTGAGAGAGAAGGACTGTAGATTCCCTTACCTTCTCTGCAGCTGCAGGTCCTTCACACAGCAGAGAGGAGGAGGGACTTCCTGTCTCCCTCACACACTGAGGGAGTCTGAGGCTGTGCTCGCCGGTGGCACTGTGCAGGAGAAGCCTTAGGAATGTCAAATGTCAGCCTCCCACCCATTAACATTCTGGTCAGTCATTTCTTTATATCTTGGGCTGTGGAGCACGTAGAGAGATGGTTGATAGCTCGTTTTAAAGGTAGGAAACTGGCCTTTCATTTAAACTCAACTTGTTTGGAGACCACAGTTCCCCTTTAAAGATGTATTTTTTTAATTTGTAAACTTTAAAAATTATAACTTTAACAACTAGGTCCTCACTGCTGGGTATAGTCTGGATTAGCTGTAATACATACCCTAACTTAACCCTTGTTTTCATGGTTAACTTTCACATTTTTCATCAGTCCACAGTGTGGCTAATGGAAAGACTTGCTTATTTCTTAACAGGTCCTCTCATGGGTGCTGTTACCAACAGATTTTGGGCGAAACTGCACCGGACTAGTTAGGCAAAATTTGAATTAAAGCTGAACTAAACCAAACCCAGGGATGAGAACTTAGTGGTTTAATTGCATATTCTGTTCATTTTTAAGGAGGTAATTGAGTATAGTTGTCCTATAAAGAAAACTGTCAGTTTCTTCAGTTTTTAGATTCATCAAGAATAAAACACAATGCATACCTGTGACAAAATATTAAGCAGGAAAACAAAGAATATCATTAAGTAGCTAGAACCAGAAGTCAAATATTTCTTGTACACTTTGAATCCCACAGTTCCCTCAGATCTGCTCTCCTCAGGAATTGCAGTCAGTACAGGTTCTCTCTATCATAGGAGAAAAGAAATCAAGAGTTATTTAGCAATTAACGGTTTATAATTAAATCAAGAAATCGCTGTTTTCAAAACATACATTGCAAAAGGATACCTTTACACTCTACAGATACTTCAACCAAAATATACACAACAATTTTAAGTTTATAGAAAAAAATGTTAATTGTTTCAAATTCAATGCACAACTTTCTTTAAAAAAACAAAGGAAAAAAAGATGATCAGTGTACCTTACTGTGCCCCATGTAATATCATAGGATCTGTGCTAGTGCACAAAGTAAAAGCCTTGATAATCATTTTTTGTGTACTAATATCAGTTGCTCATCCCCTATATGTAATTGTACACTCACTTTGTATTTAACCAAATTACGTTTAAACTCACTATGTTACCATACTGTTCCTGCAAACAATGCCAAAGGAAAATGCAAATAAGGAAACTTCTGGGTAATTTCTGTGTTTCCATGGCAGCTTTCAGGAAAACTATTCCTTTAAAAAGGATTTTACAGTAAAAACCCCTTAAAGGAATAGATTTCCTAAAAGCCGCTATGGAAACAAGGAAATTACCCAGAAGTCTCTGGGGGAGATGCAATAAATTTCAGTATTGCAACTGATCTGCACTTGTTCCCGCAATGTAGTAACCACTTTGCGACTGTTATTGCATCGTGTGAATGCGAGAGGTAAGTTGCAACCTTTTACATGGCTTTAAAGCCACAACTGAAAAGGCTTTAACTTGGTGCAAAAATGTTTGCATCGCTTGCACGGAGCTATTTCCAAAAGTCTTTGGAAAGGGTGCAAGCGATGCAAAATGAGTAAAAAACCCTATGTTACATCAGTTAGCGTGGGTTTTGCACTTATTTTTCGCCTTAGCACAGGATATTACATCTCCCTGTCTGTTCCCTATTTTCATATGCTTGAAAATGGGGAGCTGCGAAGCCTTATTCTCTCCCTATTCTATTTAATTTAAAAGAGAATGAAAGCTAAAAGAGGAGAATTAAAGCTAAAATGCCTGAATGCTAAATTAATTTTATAATTCTAAACTAGATGATAGATGATGCCACATAATCATTTAATTCAACCCTGTTGAATTTGCATGCTGTCTTGGAGTAATCTTTGATTCTTCTCTTTTCTTATGTCATCATGTTAACAATGTCACCAGGACGTCATTTTCTCCTTTGCAATACTGCCAAGATCCGCACTTCCCTCTCCACTACTAAAATGCTCATTCATGCCCTCATATTCCCCTATCTTGACAACTTTTTCTCCAAACCTGTCATCTGTCCCCTCTCCAGTTTTTCTTAAAGTAACTGTAAACTTAAAAAAATAAGTGTTTGCCAATCGTTTCTATTATTCACAGAGAGGTGAGAACGCTTATTCCCACCTAAGTTCAGGGGACACAGCCGAACTTACCTTACCTGGCGCTCCACTCGCAGGTCCTTCTGATCTGTCAGCCGCGCTGTCCTGCTCTCCCGATCGCGCGCCTATCTTTTGTCTAGGCGCGCATGCGCCCAAAGATAGGCGTGTGGTCGGGAGAAAGGGGCAATGCAGCTGTCAGATCAGAAGGAGCGAGTGGAGCACCGGGTAAGGTAAGTTCGGCTGTGTCCCCTGAGCAAACTATTATTCACAGGGAGGTGAGAACAAGCGTTCTCACCTCCTTGTGAATAATAGAAACGATTGGCAAACACTTGTTTTTTAGGTTTACAGTTCTTTTAAACTCAGCAGTTCAACACGCAACCCCGATACTGCAGTCTATAGAGTGACTTCCTATCAAACAAAGAATTGTATTCAATACCCTTCTTTTAGCCTTTAAATCCCTTCCCTATGCTGCAATACCCTGCTTATCTTCTCCCTTGACCCTTATGTTCCTAGACATGCCCTGCGCTCCTCACAGGGCAATTTTCTCCACAAACCACAAACTAGCACTGCTTCATCGGGTCTTAAACAATTACCTCTTTTTGCTCCGTACCTTTGGAACTTCCACACTATCTCACTTCTAAAGGTGACATCCATTAATACTTTTAAATCTAAACTTTTATCCTACCATTCTGAGCACCAGTACAATAAATCATTGTTAGCCATGTCGCACTTTCTATCCCTCTCCCCACTAGTATCTGTATGTTGTCTTTGGGGAAGAAATTTCATTCCTGTGTCATGGCTTTTACTCTTAGCCTATGTATAAAACTTTATTTATGTAATTTTCTTAATCTGGTTAATTGCTTTCACCTATCCCTTTTTTGTATACTCTGTATTTTATAATGTACAGCTCTGCATACCTAAATAGTGCTTTATAAATAAAATTATACATACATTCACTCAATTTTGAAATCAGTGGCAATCAGTGGCAATGTGGAGAAAACATTTGTATTTCTGCAGGTTTATGAGATTTCCTGATTTCTGCATCCCTTCTAGTTAGTAATAATTGGCTGATTTCTCAATATTCAACCTAGAGGCGACAGACAGGTCAGCAAGCAGTTACTTTACAGCTTTCTTAGGGTGAAAGAGAAGGGAGCTAGAGAATTCACTGGTTATGTGCAACTATGTACAAGTACCCAGAACACATTCTGGTAGGAGGGAATACACTACCTAGGAAAAGACAAAAACCTGCAGAAATAAATCGACTATTTTTCAGAGGCGAAATATAAAGCTATATTTTAGTTATGAATTATACAATCTATTCAGGCTTATTTTAGCTTTAATTCTTAAGGGATGCTTTTGACTAAACATTATATCTAATACTAAAAGAATGGAGCCCAATTGTCTGCCATGTACAATAATGTTTTGATGCCCAACATTGGGCAGTTTAAAAACACTTACAATGCAATCAACACCTTGCTTTCAGGAAGTCCCTCAAATCTAGTTGTTATATGCTAATTGAGAAATTCCTAGGTATTTATTGCAAACACAATCTTGTACAAGTCATTCTCAAATGAGAAATACAGTCAGTCTTCAAGAACTAAACTTCACGTCTAGTTGATCTAACTGAATACAACAGATATACCACAACCTAGATAAATGAGAATCATCAAAGTAATGGAGTCCACTGCTTGTTCACTTTTAAATTGGGTAGTCCAACAATAATTGTGCCATACACCAAAGACACACAGGCTTATTTACCCAGAGCCGCTAATGCTCTAGGTAAAACTGCCGAACACGATTCAATATAACGTTTGCAACTGTGGGTAAATCCTGAATAGCGATTTGGTCACAGCGGGATTTTAATGCCAGCTATTAGCAAGCGTTAAAATACAGCGTTAAAAGTAGAGCAAACACGATATTGAATCGCAAGCGCCGGATTCGTGGGTCTTTTGTGTAACCTGCGCATGCGCCGCTAACATGGAGTTAACATTGATAGCAAACCAGTTAGCAGGACTTTAATTCCACATTAATGCTCAGCGGCTCTGACTAAATGAGCCTGACAATGTTTTGGCCTGTGAAGCATTTGTCAAGTTTACCAAAACTATCTATTGTCTTTTCTACAGCAAACATCAGTGACATCTAGTGGAAAATCCCAATATAACATCTATAGACATGTTATGCCATTGCCCTCCTATGGTAAAAGTATATAAAATATATCCAAAAAACATTACAATATATCTAATCCTAACACATATAAAAATCCACGCTCAAATGCTATCCCTTAAAGTTTATAATGTCCATATTTATTTTGCAAATGTATCCCATTGTTCATGTGATCATTACTTTTTAAAACATGTCTTTTCCTTTTATTTCACCATGATAAAAATCAATCACGCATATTCACTTAAAAAATGAAACCCAAAATACAAAGGTAGCTCCACAGATGCTATAATAACACTCTAAGTCCCAGAATCACCCCAGGCAGCTGCAGGGCTAATATTGATACAGTTCTCTATGCTGCAGTCAATCACAGGGCAGACTAGATACATTTTTGAAACATACAAATGCTGCTTCTCACTCACAGCTTAATTGACAATGTAACAATCTATATAACAATCTATGTACCAGTCTATGGGCACCAGGAAAAGTGGAGCAGCAGACTGCACTGAGCAGGCAGAAAGAGGGGATTTGACTCAGAACTTTCCTTTAAACATCACATTAATACCCTGTCCAACTCCTGTCGGTTACAGCTCAAAGATATCTCACGCATTGGTCCCTTCCTTTCACAGAACACAAACAGAATTCTAGTTTATGCCCTTACCAACTCTTGGCAGGACTACTGTCTCACCTTCCTATGTGGTTTACCAAGCAACCAGCTGGCACCCCTTTAATCAATACTTAACTCTGCTACCAGGTAGTTTACTTGGATTTTGCAAGGGCTTTTGATACAGTCCCCCATAGGTGACTAATGTATAAGCTAAGGTCTGTTGGTCTGGGGAGTCACATTTGTACATGGATAGAAAATTGGTTAATGAATAGGATGCAGAGGGTAGTTGTAAATGGGGCTTCATCATTGTGGATTAAAGTGCTAAGTGGGGTTCCACAGGGTTCTGTGTTGGGGCCGCTTCTATTTAATCTATTTATTAATGATTTGGAATTGGGTATTGTCAGCAAGGTTTGTGTTTGCCGACGACACAAAACTTTGTCGACCATTAAAAACTTCAGAGGATGTGCAATCGTTGCAGGGGGATCTAGATAGATTGTCACATTGGGCTGCAGATGAGATTCAATGTTGATAAATGTAAGGTGATGCATTTTGGACTTAAAAATCCTTGTGCTACTTATACTATAAATGGCTCTGTGTTAAGTGAATCCCTGTTGGAAAGGGATCTTGGAGTTTTGGTGGATAACAAACTAAAAGGTAGCAAGCAGTGCCATGCGGCAACAGCCGGAGCCAGCATGGTATTGTCTTGTATAAAGAGAGGTATGGATTCAAGGGAGGAAAATGTTATTCTCCCTCTTTACTGTGTATAAATACATTAACGGGCCATACAATAAACTATCTGGGGCATTGTTCACCAATAGAACATGTCAGAGGACACGAGGACATCCCTTAAGACTTGAAGAAAAAAGGTTTAGGCTTCAAGTTCGGAAAGGGTTTTACACTGTGAGAATGGTAAAGCTATGGAACTGTCTTCCAGTGGATGTTGTTATGGCAGGTTCATTGGTCAGTTTCAAAAAAAAGCTGGATGAGTTTCTGCAAACAAGGAATGTTGCAAGTTACTGGTATTGATACATAAAGTAGAGTTGATCCTGGGAAATTTCCGATTGCCACTTGGAGTCAGGAAGGAATTTTTTCCCCCTTCATAAATTTGGTGGGGTTTTTTTGCCTTCCTCTGGATCAACAGTTAGGCAGGAAATGAGGATATAGATGGGTTGGACTGGATGGACGTGTGTCTTTATTCAACCTCAAATACTATAAACTAATTCACCTCCTTCCGCTTCTTACACGCTGCCCCTTTCTGTCAATTTCTCCACTGGCTTCCTATTACCCAAAGGATCCAATTTAAGCTGCTAACATTATCCTACAAGGCTCTCTCCAATACAGCCCCCCCCCCATACATCTCTGATCTGATAAACAGATACTACCCAAGGCGTAACCTCAGCTCTGCTAATGATCTTCTCCTCTCATCCACTCTAATCACCTCTTCCCACACCCGTATGGTGCCCCTCATGCTGCCCCTCTGCTCTGGAACTCCCTTTCTCGCTTTATATGTCCCTCGCCATCACTTCATATCTTCAAACGCAACCTTAAAACTCACCTCTTCAGGCAAGGTAACAATCTGGACACTCCTACCCCTCTTACTGACCCATCACAGATCTGCTAGTTATACTCCTTTGACAACTTAGTTAGAGCTACTGATTTGCTTCACCTAATGTTTCATCCCCATCTCTAGAATGTAAGCTCTCGGCAGGGCCCTCCATCCTATTGAGCCACAGTAATGCTGTAACAATGCTGTAACTTACCACACTGAATGCTGCTAGACCAGCATTTAGATTATTTACACTTTGTATTACTTGCACTACCCTTGTATGTAAAATATTTGTTTCCCTCCTGTATATTAATGCAACTGTAAAGCGCCACGGCGGATGTTGGCGCTATATAAATCCACAATAATAAAAATTGGCTGCGGGTGATACTAGCTTAGGTGAGTTGGCCATGTCGTCCCAATCATCTTTTCCTAATGTAAGGTGGGTCCACTAATCCACTTTCTTTGTGTTTGCTTAGTTTACAGTTTATCAGACATGTGTATAGCCCAGAAATTAGGTGGCTGGGTGAGAGGATAAGGGTATTGTGGAGGAATTAAATTGTGTCCTAAGGCAGTGCCTTAATTGAAGGTATCTAAAGAAGTAGTGAGGAGGTAATTCATATTCTTCTTTTAACGTTTCATGTGAAGCAATTTTGTTGTTATGAATGATCTGACCAAATTTGGTGATTTTCACTTTTGTCCAGTCTGAGGCTGCCTGGAATTTAGCCATTTCAGGGTATGTCCAATTATTCCAAAGAGTAGCCTTTTAGATCAAGTAGTCTCAGCACTTCTTTCCAGATTCTCCAAAATTGCATATGAAGCAATGTGCCTGTTCCAATAATGTGTTTAGTTGGTTTGTGTAGGAAAGCAATAAAATCTCCTTTAAATGAGAACTAAACTTAAATTTTCAAAAACCTAATGAAAAGTTTTTCTCCCCAGAACACCTATACATTGTAAGATTCTTCTGTGGTACATTGCATTTAGTATATGTGAGAAAAAGATTCTGTAAATAAGAAGGCTTCCATGTTGCTGCCAGTAAAACCCACAGTCCATGAAGTCATCAAAGAACCACGCCCCCTGACCCCAGTATTCACTGTCTCTATGCACAAAGTGTTTTCTATACAGATGTCTAAACACCAATATGGAATCCCTGATAAGACTTGCTTAAGTTACTTGTTACCCTGCAGTTTATTTACCAGTCAGTGTGAGTTGCTGGAAAATAAACTGCAGGGTAACAAGCAGTTTTCTTTTCCTAGCAAAAGATAAAGCTTCCAAATGTAGCCAGACTCTCTGCTTATTCAGTGTTGGCGCACCAGGTAAGGCACCAGATTTAAAAAATACACAGTTCAGAAGGTCACAAGTTCAATACCCCAGATTTAGCTTTTTTGTTTCTATTATATTCCATGCAAAAGATAAAGCTTCTAAATGTTCCTAGGCTTTCAGCTTGTGCAGTGGTGGCTCACCTTGTAAGACGCCAGGTTTATACATATACAGTTCAGAAAATCACAAGTTCAATACCCCAGCTAAAACTTTTTTTTGTTTGAAAACAAAAAACTGAAATCCCTGTTCTGTGTCATGCCTGTTCTGTGTCATCTCTGTGCTATAATGTGATTGGTTGTCAGCTTTTAGGAAGCAAAGCTGCAACTTCCTTGTTTTGATCTGTTGAGCTTTATGGAGCATGTGCCTGTACGCAGACACTTAGCTGGGGGTTTACCCAGATAAGGTGGATTGTGGGAGCTGACCCCTAGTACTCACAGGTTATTTTCATAAATCACCCAATGGCCACAGCAAAGGGAGAGGTGAGACACAGCTTTTTGTATGTTTGTGAATGTGCTCTGTCTATTGGGACAATGTTGTCTGGAGACTTTAGTTCCCCTTTAATATACTGTTAGCTAACATTTACCCTGGACCCTGTCTGGTATATATCTGAATTGTGACGCTAAGTAATATAATTGCATATCAGGCAGAGCTAGTCCCCCATTGTCTTTGGATTATTGTAGTCCCTTTAATATTACTCTGGCTCTGCCCATACCCCAAAGGGAAACTTGAGATCATTCCGTTTAGTATATTGAAGAAATGTTTTGGGATATAAACTAAGGAATGTTGTAAGCTCTAAAGTATTTTGGGTTGCAGGATTATTTTAATCAGGTTCACTTTTCTTATTAGATTAATGGGTACATTTTTCCACGTCTGGAATTTGTGGTTGGCGAAGGCATGCAAAGGGGAAATATTTAGGTCATAAAAGGAAGTAGGGTCTGCTGGTAGTTACTACCTGCGGACAGTTTATATTTTGTAGTGCTGTGTGGGGTTTGTCAAGTGGACATAGTACAGATTTTGCCAGTTTATAGTGAGGCATGAATACATCCTAAATTTATTGATTACTTGCAGGGCTGTGGTCAAAGGGGTATTTTCTGGTTCTAGGTAAAGGATTATACCATCTGCATAGAGACCAATGCGTTCTTCCAGATGGCCTATCCTGAATCCAGATATCAGTGGATGTGTATGGATTTTTATTGCCAGTACCTCCATGGCGATAGCAAAGAGATATGGAGAGAGGGGCATCCCTGTCCAGTTGCTTATAAAGTAATTTTATCCATGTTATAAAAAAATTTCTAATGCCAAAGTGTCTCAGGCATGACCACAAGTATGCTCTTTTACCTCTCGTTCTTAAATAAAAGTGCCCAAACTTTTTTTCTTTTCAGTGGAGATACCCTTTAAGAGAATATGCTCATGCAGAGTGTATGGAAGGCTTTAACACTTTGCATATGTAGTTATAAAGCAACCACTTGTTAACCCCTTATTTTTGTATGTTTGTACGTTATATTTTTCCATGCCACTTTTCACTAACTGAGGTATGGGCAGTAAATGAATTATCTAAGAGTCATACCCCTTTAAAATTTCCTCTTTAATAGGTACACTTATAGAAACAACATATTGCAGAGTTGCAGGTGGAGCATAATGAAGTAAACATAATCTTTGCACAGCCCTGTGCAGTGTCTTCCTCAATAGTGTACAAAGTCTATGGGGAATTTTGGAGGCATGGTTGTCAGATCAGTTAAAGACATAGACACACCTATTAAATCTCATAGCCTATCTGAGTTAAAGTGAATGTTGTTTAATAGCAATAAGTGCAGCCCTGTCCCTGTGAGATCAGATAATCTGGCAACCCTGGTTGGACAGTAGTAAAAGTATGTTTTTGTTAATGCAAAATTTCTCACAGGCAGCCCTTGCTGCATCAGTTTTACAGAACATAAATACATACCCTCCAACAGTAGAACTTTAATTGGTTAACTTATAGAACAAGCCTTGTGTAGAGCTGCAAATGGCGTACCATACATTACCCCTTTAATAGGAATACATGGGGCTAGGCCTCACTATCACGTTTTGGATCACCATTTGAAATCCAATTACGCTAGTGGGAGTGCATAGATGCCATGCTTCCATGCGCGGGTGCTGCTCTCCCGCAATTGGACTCCATTGGAGTGATGCGATACGGACCAAATAATTGGTGATATGCGTCCGATAGCACAACGGAAGCACAGCGAATGTAGTGGGGCCACTCCATAGGCTACTACATGTCTGTGCTTCCGTGCGCCATCGGAGCACATGCAATCACCATTTTTGGTCCGTATCGCACTCCCATAGGGTCCAATTGTGCACCTATTTAAAGGTGAAGGTTGGAGGGTAGGAAGTGGAAGATAATGAAGTGAACCTGATCTCAGCACAACTCTGTGCAATGCATAATTCAACAGTGTACTTATTTAAAGAGTATACTGGGGGTATATATTTAAACATATCTTTCAAAAATCCCATTTATAATGGTACACTTTGTACAAACAACATGGGGCAGGGAGTAATGAAAGTGAACCTGATCTTAGTACAGCTCAGTTCAATGCATCTCTAATGTGTATACCTTTTAAAAGGGGAATGTTGAAGGGTATGCATTTTTACTATGGTTGCCACCTTTTATTTTTAAGAATCAAATATATATGCTGCAAGGCTAAGCGGCAGTTTATTAAATGCAATGCTGTATGGCTACAATGAAACCTATGCAGTCTGGCTTATACTTCTAATATAAATACAGACCAGCCAATGTCACCATGCACATTGTAATTGTGTTAGGGTCTAAAGGGAATGGTGGCAACACTAATACCTATTAAATTGATGCTGCATGTGGAAAATGTTGCATAAAAAAAAACACACTATTCCTACCCACCAACATCCCCCTTTAAAAGGTACACAGAGATGCACTGCTAGGGTTGCCTCCTTTCCCATTAAGACCCAAACAAATTAGCGCAAGTACATTAAAGGGCATGTCCACCCCCAAAACTATAATTTAACCCACTACCGGCCCCACTGTGTAGTGTAGTAAAATCCTTACCTTACATCCCTGGTCCAAATGGTTCTCCTGTAATGTCCCTCCAAAGTCCAAAAAACTGACCACCAGGAGCCTGGCCGAGTCCTTATAGGACTCTGCCTCCTGTCTCTCCTCCGGGTGAATAATGACATGCGCACTGCAGCACTACCCCCCCCCCCGTTTCTCTCTCCCTCCCCCTAGCTCAAATCCCCTTTTCTGTAGTGTAGGGCTCCCTCCTCCAACCCCAAACGCCATAGTTATTTAAATCAAAACTCCCCCGATCATTACTTACATTGCCTCTCTCCCCTGACGTCCAGTAGAGCCGGAAGCCATGGCCGTGATTGGTTGCCTTCAGCCAATCACAGACGCGCTGCCAGTCCAGCCCCCTGCTTCCAGTTTAATGCAAGCAGAGGGCTGGGACTGAACGTCGGAGGAGAGAGGCAATGTAAGTAATGATTGGGGGAGTTTTGATTCAAATAACTATGTCGTTTGTGGAGGGAGCCCTACACTACAGTAAACGTGTATAAATGGGGTGGACATGCCCTTTAGATGCCCTTTAGATGCAATGCTGTATAGCTACAAGCTAGCGCAAGTCTAAGATCTAAATGCTGACCGGAAGAGAATCTGTTGTCCCTTCTTTATGGGACTGCACTGAGGATTCCTGAGACCAAACGGAGGACTGTGAAAAGGTGCGGTTCCTTGAGGACTTTATTTGATGACCTTCTTGATTTGGTGTCTGCTCATCTTCTCCACTTTTCAGAAGAGAGGCAAAGTCGATGCCAGACTTGAGGAGATCTTGAAATGTTCCCTTTCCAACCATCTGGCCCTAAAATTTAGTGCATAATACAGATGATTCATTGCTTTAAATATTTTTGCACAATATTTTATTCATACTTTTCTAACCAACTTAATGTGCTATTTGGTATATAATGCAGTTTGTGCCTTATTTATATATTACTTTTCAGCATGTTACAAGGATTTGCAATTTCCTTTCTGAACTCAAGATGAAACAAAGATGAAAATATTAAGATATGATCAAAACATTCAAGAATAAAGGGTAACTGTACTCAAGAATTGTTTTTTTTTTTTTAAACTTTTTACTAAAAAGTCAATCCATGCTGTTGACATAAGCCCCTAACTAATAAACAAATTAAAGAGTTTAACTTAAAAAGTAAGACTTTTCCAATCAACCCTGTAATGACACTGACCCTTATTCCAGGATATAGAATATCTGATGTATTCAATTAGATCAACTGGACTTGAAGTTTAGTTCTTGAAGACATTTCGCTAGTCATCCGACTGGCTTTCTCAATTCAGAATGACTTGTACAAGAATCTGTGGCAATTATTCTTGTACAAGTCATTCTGAATTGAGAAAGCCAGTCGGATGACTAGCGAAACGTCTTCAAGTCAGTTGATCTAATTGGATACATCAGATATACCATGACCTGGATGAATGAGAACCTTTACAAGCAGGATATAGAGATGTTTAAGGAAAGTGAAAGGACCTTAATGGAGGGCTGGATTCCATATTAAAGGCAAGAACTACAAGTCTTACCTTGCACACAGGCAGAGGAAAGGCAAAGGCAGAGGAAAAGGACATCGTGAGGTTTCATGTGTTATTTAAATTCATCAAGATTTTGCACTGCTGAATCTCTGCATATTAGCTTAATCAGTAATCTGTGGTCTTTACAATAAAATGTGTTCTAGACTGTACATCAGCTTAAAAAATTATATTAGTCTAAATGGGAACTACTCTGCCTCTTTTTGACAAAATTTTGTGTGACAAGCAACATGTTTGTTTTTTAACATTGTATGTTTGACCTCTTGGGTATTTGTACTCCATACCAGTGTGGTCAATTTCTAATTTGATTATAACACATACAGTAGCAGAGACTTTCAGTTTATAGACGTTGAAAGGATCATTGGGAACAGGCACAGCTAAAAGTTTGTTGGAAGTTCTAAGATTAATTTTATTTTTTTCCATACTACTCAAATATAAAATCCTGAAGGGATTTTTTTCATTGGATCACAATTCATTTCAGTGCTACACATCAATGGTTTAATATACAATTGTCAGTAACGATCAGAATGGCTACCTCTTTTAATATCACTATTTGCTTAGCATCACTAAGGTATTGGAGCTGATGGGTCACTAAAATACAGAGCTTTTTGCGCAGAGCCTGGCAAATACACCTGCAGAAGATAAAACAATGGAATTATAATACAGGAAAAAAACCAAATATGCATCATCATAATCAAGAAACAAGTATTCATTTTATGTGAATGCCTAAAAAAGATACAAGTTTATAAAAACTCCAGAGACTTTTGTTAAACAATTGGGAGTACCCTTTGAGAAATTATACTCACTGAGGGTTCCCCACTATATACGGCAAAATTTGGAAAGATGGGAATCATCCCTGGAAACTAGAATAGGGACCAAATCATTCTCCTTTTTTCCATGTACAACTTGACATACAGATCTTACCATTCTTTCATTGTATGTGGACATTGTACATCATACTGATATGATACTGATATCAAATAAAGAGCTTCTAAATAAAAGGCATTTACTCAAAAGCTAAGGCACAGAGAACAGGATGCACTGAAGCGACAAGCTTCACCTGCTGATAATTTTTTTCAAAACACTAATATTACATTACATATACATTCTTATAACTGACTAATATTGAGAAAATGACTGTCTTTTTTTCTAACCTATATAGTCAATAATAAAAAGCTAGTCATCATTCTCTCTGGAATAATTGCAAGTGTGTGTTTGTCACTAAAGTTTTTGGAATCAAAGCAAATTCTGTATGTTACCACACACATACTGCTACATTACATAAAACTACAAACTACAGTAGTTTCTGTAACAGTATAATTACACTGTAGGAAGTGAATATTCCACTAGAATGTAGTTTATTTTATTTCACAAAACAGTTGCATTTAGTTTCAGAAGGGACCCTGACATTTTAGATAATGTTTTTTGAATAGCCTGTTGCTACCTTTTCTTACTTGATAAAAAATACTGGATGACAAACAGCTATGCCATAATTTAACTTCTTTGTTTGACACATTTTATGTGCAAATTCATACAGTACTGCTGAACTGATAAATGTTTCATGTCCTTGGGCCCTGACGGGTAACAAATATGTCCTGTATAGTGAATATGTTTCACGGGATAATCACAGTACTAAGCTGCAGTTCAGTTTGTGAAAGTAAGAGAGGGTAACTAATCATCAAAGTGACTTTCTCAGCATTGTCACACAGATCCCACATCATCTGTCAGTGGCAAGAAAACAAATGTCTGAATTTATTTAGATAACAGTGTTTGGTGTGCGGAAGAGAAAACAAAACATCAAAAGATCAGAACAGAAATTATAACTGGAGGCAAAGGCAAATTTGATGAAACCGACAACAAACCCGAGAAATGTATGTCTTTCTTTTAAAGAAAGATATATATAGCTTGAAGAATTGAAGAGAAAAACTTTGTTTAAACTCAGAATAGGGAAAAAGCTTTTGTTTTCTGGGGTTTTGTAGATATAAATATATATTTAATATACAAAGACACATAGAAATTAAGACACAAGCTTCTCTAAAGAGCAACTAAATCCTCAGAACTAAATCAGAAGACAGAACTGAACACCTTGAGTAGTAATCTGTGTCTCACCTCTTATTTTGATGTGTGTGCTGGGAAATTGAACTTACTGACATGGGGGTATTACATAATTTAATGCTACCTACTGCAGGAAATGTTTACAGTTCACACCCACTTGTAGTCTCTAGCCAATTACATTACAGTCCAGATTTGTCTCTTCAGGGGGTAACATTTTTTTTATGTTATTTGCCGGTACTAAAGTGGTAGTTAACAGTTTATTGGTGTTCTTGAAAATATACAGAATTGGAGTGTTCAGTGCAAATGGTAAACTATGTTTTAAATGTTTATTTATATAAATTACCACACACACACAATATATATATATGCTGCTTACTTTTCAAACAAATGTCTTCCAACCTCTGCATCAACAGCACTTAGAGGATCATCTAGCAAGTAAATGTCAGCATCTTGGTACACAGCTCTGCAGATTTAAAATAAAACCTGTTTAAGTAATTTACAACTTAAGAAAATATTTTCACATGAGTGTTCATTTGCAAATGCTTGACTGAATGGCACTATATTTTTGCAAATATATATACAATCAATCTTCAAAACCAAATTTTTCACAAAATTAATACGTTAGTTCTCTGCTACAAACAAACTCCAACATCATATATTCAGGCAAGCATATAACCTGGCCTAGACATTACCCACTTACTACCCAATATGATCCAACCCAACTTTCCCTCTCCACTGCCAATCTATTTACAGCCTACCAATTCCCCCAACCTTATGTCTCACCGCCATATCCTCTAGACTATAATCTCTTTGAGCAGGGTCCTCTTCTCCTATTGTATCACGGTATTGCTTTAAGTAAATCATCACTCTGTGTACTTATATTATGTATTACCTGTGTATGTAATATGTATGACTTTGTAATTGTAAAGCGCCACAGAAGATGTTGGCGCTATATAAATCCATATATAAATCCATAATAATTATAATATATTAAACTATGGGACTTTCCGGAGAGAAACATGCATTGAGGTACATTTTTTTAACAGATAGGATTGACCCGGTCCGTTTAAAAAAGTGCAAGATGTTACTGAAAGTAATATCTTGCACTGATCTATATCTTGCACTGATTTTTTATCAGTAGGTTTTTACCATAAGTTATTAATTAATGAATAACTTTGTAACAGTTGTACTTTTCACCACTAGATGGCTTGCTATTATGTTTAACTCTACCCTACCAATCACTGGAGGGCTGTCTTTACAAAGTTTGGTATTGTATATAAAGCACTTTACAAATTATATTGTCAGATGAAAGTGCTATGTAAGCACTGAAACGTTATGTGTGAAGAAGAGACCCATTTGAATTAAGACTGGTATGCGTTGATGGACTTTTTTATTATCTTGTGATGTACCACTAGCCATGGTGGACCAGCAGCACCCAGCAAATAAACCTTAAGAAAATCCTACCTTTCTGAGCATCAGCACAACAAATGATTGTTAGCCCTTTTAAGCATTTTGAACTCATCCCCCCCCACACTTGTATCTGTATGTTGTCCCTCCCACATAGATTGAAAGCTCTTTGGGGCAGGTTTCTCATTCCTAATGTGTCATGGCTTGTTGCACTTATATCAATTGATACATTTTAAATATATATTTATATATATGCTTTCTTAACCGATGTATGAAATTGTATTTACTTTAATTTTTATCAATCTGTTTAATTGCTTGCACTTATCCCCGTTTGTATACTCTGTATTTTTTAATGTACATCGCTGCGTACCCAAGTGGTGCTTTCATATTATGATATCCTGAATCTCATTTATTATAAAACATGCACATATTTCTATTGTATATTGCTAATATACATCCCTAAAATGCCAACCTTCCTGTTTGCCTCAAATAAATGAATAACTAAGTTGCTAAAGCAATAATTGAAGAGAAACAAAGACTGAACTTTTAAATGTTTTTGAATGAAATTTACTAAAAGACTCCGCAAAAAGTAAATTTAAGTGCTGTCTTTTACTTATACTTTTTTTCTGTGCTTTTTTACTTTAAACAGGGGTTTTATATTCATACAGGTTTGAAGTAAATATTTTAATTGGCTTTATTTATAGTTATTTTTTAACATGGACCTCTCCCCCTTGCTCCCCACATGCAATGTACCCAGGGTTAGGACCTAACCCGTTTGTTTCCAGGGGACACAACCCTTTTATCATAGACAAATGGCCCATAGAATAGGCCTCCTTTTGTAGGCCCACCTATTAGATCTTAAAGGTATATACTGTACACATATAATATTAAAGGTGCATGTTTAAAGGCATACGATACAAAAAAGGATAGGCTTATCCACACAAATACATTATATACATATACAATATATAAAGCAAAATCACACATGGTGAGAGAGACACCACACCTAAAATTTAGCCCCTGGGGCTGTCTGGTACATAAGGTAAAGATCCAATAGACCTTTAGTCTTCCCAGATCTAGGAAATAAACACCTCTGGTTGGTTATCTAACCTGTTCAATAGCAAACACCTTAAGGTCATGCATGCATTAGTGCATTCCAAAAAATGTCTACCAACCGGGGTGGAGATTTCCCTACATCTGATGGCCCGTACATGTTCCCTGATACGACTCATGCAACCCACATATTGTTTATAGCATTTATTACATTATAAAACATAAAGGACCCCCTTGCTGTTGCAATTGATAAAACATTGATCAAACTTCTCTGTAACAGAAGAGGTAATGTGGGTACTTTTCACAATATATCTGCATGTAAAGTAGTTCTGTTTACCACATTTAAATACCCCCAAAGTTTTCGACCAGTTACAAAAGTTGGCCTTATGTTGAACGACCATACTTGATGCTAGAAGCCTATTTACCGTAGGGGCTTTTCATGAAACAAATTTAATGTCATAAGAAATTAATGTACTTTGAACCTTCTCATCATTACACAAGACTGTCAAATTTCTCTTGATGATATTACAAATATCAGTATATTCCACACTAAAATCCGTAATAAAATAGAGATCTTAACTGTGTTTTCTACTGCAAACAATATTTTTATCTACACTTATCGATAAAATCTGGGAATCTTTACAATTACTTTTGTTAATACATATTTCTAGAGGATTTAAATGCTCTTAATTAAGATGCTTGGATTATTTGAGTAGAATATCCCCTTAATTCCAATATCTTAGATTTTAAGCATTAAAGGAAGCTTGCTTAGTATATTCCTCTTTAGAGGAGCAGTCCCTGCAAAGGCGCACAAGTTGGTCATATGGTATGCCTCATCGATGGCCTAGATGACAGCTGCCTGCCCACAATAGGTTTGCAGTATACAGTAGACTGTATAGTATTAGTGGTGTGATCAATATATAAATGTAAATCAAGAAAAGCAATTTTTGATAAATCATAGTGCATGGTTAAGCAAATATTAAAGTTGTTTACATTCAATAACTCATGAAAACTTAACAAGTCTGCAACAATGCCTTCCCAAATGAAAAACATATCATCAATAAATCAACCAAACCACTTAATGTGGTGACGAAATGGGTTCCTGTCTCCAACAATTACCTCAACAACAGGGACAGGCTTTGCTCAAGCTTACCAGGGAGAGGGGAAATGTACCATTTCTAAATGGGACCATATCAGCCTATATGGATTTCTCAGCAGAGGTCCAAAAACAATGCGCTAAATTTGTGGATATCAAGCGACAACTCTGAGTAAAACAACTTAAATATGCAATGTTGTATCCTGCAAAACACTGATTCATCCAGGGAGATAAAGCCCACATCTTTTCCAGATCTCTTGGAACTGACCCTATCTAAGAGAAACCATTTGAGACTAAATATACTACAAGAGACATAGGGCTACAATTTACAGCGGAGCACAATCTGCCCCATATTTAACGTGTGGAACTTCTACTATACAGACCTGTATTAGGTGCAAGCTCAGTGTAACTAATCTCGAGGTGATAAGAATATGCTAGATGACCCCATCACCTAGATGGAGATTTGGCACACTATTTCACCCATTGCTGGAAATAACTCCCAGTGGAGTTTTATTCACATTACATAACCAAATCATTGTCAACATTTATGAGGGAGGCCCTGATCACCCTAATACCTAATTTGGGAAAAGATCCCAATTGCCCTAAATCTTCTTGTCCCATATCACTATTACAAGTGGACCTAAAGATATTAACCAAACTCTGCAGTTCAGTACCATAATTAAATCGCTAATACACCCTGACCAAACTAGGATTATCCCAGGAAAAAATACTTCTTTAAACACAAGATGCCTCTTTCTAAACATACAAGCCCAAGACGAACATATGGGAACACATTGCATTGTTAGCTTGGATGTGGCACGAGCATTTGACTTTGTTGAATGGTCATTTATGTGGCAGATACTGCAAAAATTTGGTTTTGGTCCTAGTTTCATTGGTTGGCTGCAAATCCTATTGTAAGGACACATACTTACCTTCTTCCGCCGTTCCAGTCCCTCCAAGATGGCAGCGCCAGGCTCCCGTCGCGCCAATGTCAGCGTGTCATGCGTGTGACGTCACAGAAGAGCAATGTTGCGGCAAGTGACGTCACGGAAGTGCGCCCGGCGGCGCGAAGATTCAAAAAGGGCTTGAAATATCAGGCGAACGTCCCAAAATAGCATTGCTTTCCCTACTGAGCCATGCTGGGTTCTTGTTCCTTGGATTGCTATTGTTTCTCCAGTTCCTGCTTCCCTGCTGCCTTTGTTTGGTATCCTGTGCCTCGATCCTGTTCCTGCTGCCTTTGTTTGGTATCCTGTGCCTGGATCCTACAGCTTCCCTATTTTTACCTTATTGGGAATCCTGAGTTTGGACTATATATTTCTAAACTTTGCCTCACTTCATTATTCCGGTATTCGTTCCTGTGGCTTGCCGTTCCAGTGGTGTCGACTTCCTCGTTGGTTCTGACTTCTCCTGTCTTCATACAGGTAAACCCTTACTGTATTTTCGGGCCATGGACCCACCCGAGGAATCGGTCCTGGACTTGGGAAAGATCTTTCAAGGTATGGCGGCTCGCATGGACGCATACGAAGCCCAGCAGAATCGCATTGGAAGGGCATTAGACATGCTGCTTGCTCGAGCCCTGCCGGCACTCCCTACAGCTGGTGCTGCCTCAGTGGCACAACTTCCCCCAATACCTGGAGGGCCACAAGGAACCACGTATTCCTCCTCCTCCATGCTATAACGGAGACCCTCAAGCCTGCAGAAGCTTCATCATCCAATGCCAGATCCAAACTCCACCCATCCCACTTTGTGTCGGACCGTGCTAAGGTGGGATATATAATCTCTCTGCTGGAAGGTAAACCCTTGGAGTGGGCCAGTCAATATGCCATCGATTTCCATACCCTGGCTGCAGAGGTCTCATTGAATAATGAAGCGCTAGTAGCCACCTATTGGCAAGGTCTTTCTGACAAACTTCAAGATGATCTGGTTTCTAGAGACTTACCTACTAACCTAGATGAACTCATCTCCCTTAGTATCAAGGAAACGTCATTCTGAGAAAGAACGTGGCAGGAGATTTCCACCTTTGGCTCCCCGCTTCACTCCTCCTCCTCAGCCTTCAGCTGTTTTTCCCCCAACAGTAGAACCTATGCTAATAGGAAGAGCTCACCTTCAAACAGGGAAACACTCAAGCCTAGATCGCGGTGAGGTGACTCATCTGGGCGGAATTCCTAACATCACCCAACAAGACTCTTCTCGTTTTTTCCTTCAAGTTCTTCACGTTAAACCCACCACAGTCCTGGAACTCCTGGCATTCTTTGACTCAGGGGCAGCTGGCAACTTTATGGACACAACCTTTGCCAAACAACTGAACATTCCCCTATTGCCACTGTCCAATCCTCTCCGCATATTTTCCACTGACGACAAACCTCTCTCCTCTGATGTTATTTCCATGACCCCTCACCCATTATTCTTGAAAACCGGTCCTTTCCATAAAGAGGAAATCTCATTTTTCATTATCAATTGCCATTCCACGCCCATTGTTCTTGGTCTCCCTTGGCTCCGTCTTCATAACCCCCACATAGACTGCTATACTAACAGTATATTACACTGGAGTCCTACCTGCCAGACCAGATGCATCTCTTCTTCTTCTCTAATTCCTGTTGGTTCCATGAACCTAGAATCTCTATAAGTACAATATCAAGAATTTGCAGACGTCTTTTGTAAAAAAAATCAGCTGAAACTCTCCCACCTCATCAACAGTATGATTGCCCTATTGAGTTGCTCCAAGGTTCCATTCCACCACGAGGACGTACTATACTCTTTCCCCCTCCGAAACTAAATCCATGCAAGAATATATTCAGGACAATTTACAACGAGGGTTCATTCGACCCTCCACTTCACCTGCCGGAGCTGGATTATTTTTTGTGGAGAAGAAGGATGGGGGCCTTCGCCCATGCATCGATTACAGATGACTCAACAAGATAACCATTAAAAAACGCTATCCTCTCCCCGATTGCTGAATTATTATCAACTAAAAATTGCCCGTATCTTTTCCAAACTAGACCTTCGTGGGGCCTATAACTTAATTCGCATTCATCAAGGGGACATAGTGCCAACACTACGAGTACCTTGTGATGCCCTTCGGCCTCTGTAATGCCCCGGCTGTTTTTCAAGAATTTGTAAAGGACCTGTTTCGAGATCTTCTGGGTCGCTGTGTAGTGGTCTATTTAGATGACATCTTAATCTTTTCTGAAGACTTGCCTTCCCACAGAAATCATGTAAAAGGAGTCCTATCTCGTCTTCGTCAATATTCCTTGTACGCCAAACTTGAAAAGTGTATTTTTTGAAGTTCACAAAATTCCATTCCTTGGTTATATAATTTCCCAAGGAGGGTTTGAGATGGACCCAGTCAAGATTGCTGCCATAAAAGAATGGCCTATAGCCACCTCTACCAAAACTGTTCAAAGATTCATTGGCTTTGCCAATTATTATAGACAGTTTATTAGGGAATTCTCCTCCCGTATATCTCCTATTCTCGCCCTTATCAAGGGCGGTAAACCGAGCTCTTGGACACCACAGGCTTTGAAAGCTTTCAACTCCTTAAAGGTTTCATTTTCTTCTGCTCCTATACTTAAACATGCTTACCCTCTTCTTCCATTTTTTCTTGAAGTTGATGCATCCAATATAGGAGCTGGGGCAATATTATCGCTCCTGTTCATGCTCCTCGTTTACTTCGGAAATTCTACAAGGATTTTCCACGAAAGCCTGGTCACGATGGTCCTGAGGCCCCTCCTGGGGAAGGGGGTACTGTAAGGACACATACTTACCTGCTCCGCCGCTCCAGTCCCTCCAAGATGGCGGCGCCCAGGCTCCCGTCGCGCCGACGTCAGCGTGCCATGCGCTTGACGTCAGGGAAGAGCGACGTTACGCCACGCGACGTTGCGGAAGTGCGCCCGGCGGTGCGAAGATTCAAAAAGGGCTTGAAACATCAGACGGACGCCCAAAAATAGCATTGCTTTCCCTACTGAGCCGTGCTGGGTTCTTGTTCCTTGGATTGCTATTGTTTCTCCTGTTCCTGCTTCCCTGCTGCCTTTGTTTGGTATCCTGTGCCTGGATCCTGTTCCTGCTTACTTGCTGCCTTTGTTTGGTATCCTGTGCCTGGATCCTACAGCTTCCCTGTTTTTCCCTTATTGGGAATCCTGAGCTTGGACTATATATTTCTAAACTTTGCCTCACTCCATTATTCCGGTATTCGTTCCTGTGGCTTGCCGTTCCGGTGGTGTCGAATTCCTTGTTTGTCCTGACTTCTCCTGTCTTCATACAGGTAAACCCTTACACCTATACTCCACAGGCCAGGATGACAACAAATGGATGGATCTTAGATCTGTACCCTTTGTCAAGGGGCAAGAGGATTCAGACAGGGAGAAGAGGCAAAAGTTTTAGGGCTATATGCAGACAATATGTTGCTCTATTTAACTGACCAAGAGTGTTTCTTGGACAGAGTCCTCAAAATAATTAACGAATTTGGGAAATATTGGGGACTAGTAATAAACTGGGCAAATCTTACGATTAGACAGTTTCCCTCCTATGCTGGCTGAAACCCAATACCCACTCGTCAGAACTGATGAGGTTAAATATCTGGGGATATGGGTGACCAGAGACTTGAGGAATATATTGAACCCCTTATAGCATTAACCAAATCTAAAATCCCTGTGTGAAGCAAACTATCCTTGTAGTAGGTGTTATGGGTAGAGCTAATTTGGTTAAGTTCATACTTCTTCCCAAGCCTATGTATATACTATGGCATGCCTCTACATATATCCCTCTCCACTGGTTTAAAATACTAGATTCCTTATTGAAATCATTTATTTGGGGATCAATTATAGGTTGCATTATAAGGTTGCATGGAGAGTCCTACAGCATCCAACTGAACTAGGTCTAGCAGTCACAAATAATAAACTTTATTACATGGCTACACAGCTCTCCCATTTGCACCATTGGTACCAATCTGAAACAATCAGAATCCCTGAAATGGTGGGTTTTCCAAACTCCACCAAATACCCAGGTCCTATATATCTTATATCCAGGAGTCTGAAGGGCACTACTTTATCAAAGTATACACACCCCCTTCTTATAAAACCACTAAAGATTTGAGATGAAGCACTACCTAAACTGGGTATTCCCCCAATATATAAACAATCCCCACCGTGGAACAATAATCATCTGACGGAATTCCTTATTATACAAAATTTATCTATATGGTTCCAGTATGGAATACTACAAATTTCCCATCTTCTGGATAATAATACATTCAAGACCTTTGAACAATTCACACAGAAGTTTTGTCTACCTAATAGTATGCTATTTCAATAGTTGCCTTTGAGGCACATTTTCACACTTTATCCCCACAACACCCCAAATGCCCCCTTATTGACGTTCTCTGCTGCAAGCAATCAGCTAAATTAATTTCAGATATATATAAAGCACTTCAATTAACCCTGGTATATACTATGGCAGAAGGGAAAAAAAGAACATGGGAAGCTGGTATAGGCCCCATGTACAAACAGGAGTGGGAAGAAGCCCTCGAAGCTTGTATGCAGGTATCCTCCAAAACATCTGTTTTAACACAAATTTATATATTACAAAGAGCATACCTAACTCCTAACTCCGTTTATCAAAGTTTAAACAAGATCGCATCCCAATGTGCCCTAAATTTCTAATAACCCAAGGCACTTTTTAGCTCCTAAAATGGACCTGTCCAAAGATACAAGGGTATTGGGGATACTGACCTTCTTGCATGATAAAATGGGATCACCAGTGGGCTTAGACCACAAAATATGTCTACTAGACATTATGGTATCCATAACCGTTGACAGGTTTTTTAAAGTATTATTTTTGGCAAGATTACAGATAGGGAATGTCCCCCCAAATATACAAAAATATGGTCAAGATGGGAAGACTCACCAGAGACCTGTAGCTGAATTAAACAATGGGGAACATACCCTTCTAATGAGACACAAACCAATTAATAAGAAAGCAACCCACCCCACACCTATTATGACAATGCAGAAATACTTTTGATAATTCAATATCACTATTTTAAAAGTGTATTTAAAAAGAAGAGACATAAATTACCCAGAATTTATTTGATAAATGTTGTTTACTTACATTAAGATAAATATGCATAAATGACGAAACAAAGATGTATACAACTTTTCACAAATTGCTGTAAAGCTTAATAGCCACTGTATAAGATATGAACATGTTGTTAAAAGTATTGATATGAATGGATTTTTTTGTTTGTTTAAATAAAAAGTTCCTCAGCTTGGAGGGGAATATAAATTTTTTTTAATGCAATCTTTATTTAGATCTAAAACTGTTATAACATAAGTGTAACTTTAAATGTGTTCTGAAAAAAATTAAGCGTAAATGTAAATCAATGGAAAAAACTGTAATAGAGATCACACTCCAGCGAAGGGTCAGGGGCTGGTCCTGCACCCGGACCACCAACTAAGGCGGGTGAGTCCTGATCAGAACAAATATACTGTGTATATGATTGCATGCAGGAATTTAGCAATAGTGCCTACCAACGCAGGATGGTTAACAGGGAGCGGATATAGACACAGACGATTAAGTGCTAAGCATCAGACCTGGGGTTTTCACACCCAGGTCTCCCAGTTATCCGGAGTATGTACTTACCTGGGTATAACACTCATATTGAAAGAGGGCTATCCAAAAAGATAATCAAAGTTGATGCATGTTAGATAAAAGCAAGCTAATCACCATTAGTGACAACAGGATTACAAATCTTTTATTAACTACGGTACCTAACATATATAATATAGAGCAGCATTTGTCAAATTCCTTTCTAAATAAACATTTTGACTGCTTTTTGCTGATGTTAAAAAAAAGTCAGGCAAAAGATTCACAGCAGCAATTCCAGAACTAAAAATCACACCAACCCTTGGTTCATCTCTTTACATATTGGTACATCTCTCTGGGTTAGAGAGAATTACATTTGCCCATTCAACCTTGATTTGCCTTTCTCATGCAGCTACATTTTATTGATGCCAGTTGATAACATTTTAATTTAAGAATTTGTAAGAATTCAAAGGAGGACTATGGGAAAAAACACATTCTTGCAGACGTATAACACAGAAACTCTTGATTAGATCAGTGTAAAGCCTCGTACACAGGTTGGATAATTGTCGTACGATTCAGCCGACGAACAAGCAATCACACGATACGAACGTTACGTTATATACGAACGTCTATATCTAACGACTATCGTGGGGACTATTGTTGCTGTGTATACAGATGTGGTTTCAATTATGAGGATTAAAGATAATGTTGTTAAACGTCCGTCAGCTGCATCGTATGAAAAATAGCCAACATGTGTACGAGGCTTAACTTTCACCTTTGTAAATTATCTGCAGATATAACTGTGAAATTAGTAAAATCTTTCACTATAATGTGAAAAGAATTTTCTTTCACTTTCCCCAAAGGAGGAAAAAGATATGGGAAACTAATTTGTGTGTCCCTCATACACTGGACAATAATTTAGGGGAAAATGTGTTTTAGGGATAGGCCACACTAGCGCATTTTTCACGCGTTTGCGCACGTGTTTGGCGCTCGTGATTGCGCCCGCGATTTTCGCTAAAATTTAAAATCGCGGGAACGCAAAAATTCCCGCAATTTCCGATGCGCATTCGATTGCGCGTCCGTTCGCATTTTGGCTGGTTTGATTGCAAAGTATCACTGGCCATATTTATTTACAGAGAAAAGAAGAAACTTATTTAGCCCCAGATAACACAGTAAAAAAATAACGAGAAAAAAAAATTCTCAGGACAACAAGTACAGTCAATGGGTGATTTATAGAAGTCTCTGAAATGATCACAATAGCTATATTCAAACACCTACTAGGATAGTTCTAAATTTCCTACCTGCACTATCCAATCACTCCAAGCACTCTGCTAATACCGTAGCTACGATCAGGGATTGTGTGATATAATTAGGTCCACATCAGGTATATTATTGGTCTAAACATTTGTGACCTAATGATTGTGTGCCAGCTATTTCTTTATAACTGTTATTTCATTTTCTGATGAAAATAGCAACATTTTATATTACCTTGCAAGATTCACTCGTGCTTTCTGCCCACCACTGAGAGTCACACCCCTGTCTCCTATCATAGTAAGATCTCCATCCTCTAACTGCAGTAGATCCTGTATAAATAAACGTAACAAAAAAAGAAAAATTTGGAAAATGAATGACAAAAAAGATGTTTGCACATTACAGTATAGTATAGTATTTGAGGTTGAATAAAGACATACGTCCATCCAGTTCAACCCATCTAGCAATATCCACCAAATTTATGAAGGGGGAAAAAATTCCTTCCTGACTCCAAGTGGCAATCGGAAATTTCCCTGGATCAACTCTACTTTATGTATCAATACCAGTAACTTGCAACATTCCCTGTTTGCAGAAACTCATCCAGCTTTTTTTTTAAACTGACCAATGAACCTGCCATTACAACGTCCACTGGAAGACAGTTCCATAGCTTTACCGTTCTCACAGTGAAAAACCCTTTCCGAGCTTGAAGCCTAAACCTTTTTTCTTCAAGTCTTAAAGGATGTCCTTGTGTCCTTTGACATGTTCTATTGGTGAACAATGCCCCAGATAGTTTATTGTATGGCCCGTTAATGTATTTATACACAGTAATCATATCCCCACGCAAGCGCCTTTTCTCCAGCGTCCATAATTGTAACTTTTCCAGTATCTCTTCATATTCAAGTTCCCCCAATCCCCTTATTAATTTAGTTGCCCTTCTCTGAACCCTTTCCATTTCAAAGATGTCCTTTTTGTACACAGGATTCCAAAATTGCACTGCATATTCCAAATGAGGCCTTACCAATGCTTTGTAAAGAGGGAGAATTACATTTTCCTCCCTTGAATCCATACCTCGCTTTATACAAGACAATACCATGCTGGCTCTGGCTGTTGCCGCCTGGCACTGCTTGCTACCTTTAAGTTTGTTATCCACCAAAACTCCAAGATCCCTTTCCAACAGGGATTCACTTAACACAGAGCCATTTATAGTATAAGTAGCACAAGGATTTTTAAGTCCAAAATGCATCACCTTACATTTATCAACATTGAATTTCATCTGCCACTTAGCAGCCCAATGTGATAATCTATCTAGATCCCCTTGCAACGATTGCACATCCTCTGAAGTTTTTAATGGTTGACAAAGTTTTGTGTCGTCAGCAAACACAGAAACCTTGCTGACAATACCCACTTCCAAATCATTAATAAATAGATTAAATAGAAGCGGCCCCAACACAGAACCCTGTGGCACCCCACTTAGCACTTTAGTCCATAATGATGAAGCCCCATTAACAACTACTCTCTGCATCCTATTCTTTAACCAATTTTCTATCCATGTACAAATGTGACTCCCCAGACCAACAGACCTTAGCTTATTCATTAGTCGCCTATGGGGGACTGTATCAAAAGCCTTTGTAAAATCCAAGTAAACTATATCTACTGCTATGCCAGAGTCTAAATTTCTACTTACTTCCTCATAAAGCAAGCGTAGTTTGACAAGATCTTTCCTCCTAAATCCATGCTGGTTACTACTTATAATGTCAGTCCTTGAAACATCTCTAGAACATGTTCCCTTATTAAACTTCCCAGGATCTTCCCACCACTGAAGTTAAACATACAGGCCTGTAATTACCCGTCTGTGAACGACTACCCTTTTTGAATATTGGAATAACATGATACATCAGCCTTTTTTCAATCCAGAGGCACACCACCGGACATGAGGGAATCAGCAGAAATAAGAAACAATGGCCTAGATAAAACTGAACTTAGCTCCTAAGTACCCGAGGATGTTTTTATTCCGGTCCAGGAGATTTATTAATATTAACCTTCCTTGTTCTTTCTGTACCATATCCTCGGTTAACCAAAGTGCACTTGAATCTTTTATACCATTATTGCTACTATACTCTATATATCTGTACTTGGATCTTCTATAGTGTATACAGAGGAAAAAAAATTATTCAAGACATTTGCTTATCGCCATCCTCCGTAACTTACTTATTCCCATTAATTAATGGTGCCACATTCTCAGTCCTTATCTTCTTACTATTAATATACTTAAAAAAAAATTTAGGCTTAGTGATGCTTTCTTCCAGCTTCCTAACTTCATTATTAATTTTAGCTAGTTTGATTGCTTTCTACACTCTCTTATTACAGTTTTTATAATCCCTGAAGGCCCTTTCCGTTCCCTCTGCCTTAAACGTTTTAAATGCCTTTTCCTTCCTTTCCATTTGCCTCTTTACATCAGAATTCAGCCACATGGGCGCGGATTTATTTTTTTTACATTTATTTCCCAAGGGTAATAATTTAATGTGAACTGGCTTAAAATCCCCTTGAACACAGTCCACTTCTGTTCAGTACATTTACCTGATAATACATTATCCCTTGACATTCTAAGAGCTGCTTTTAACCTGGGAAAATTTGCTTTCCCGAAATTAAATGTCTTGTTAACCCGCGCACTTTTCCTTTCGATAAATCCAATGCCACTTTTCTGGTCACTATTCCCTAAGCCTCCAGTTACCTTTAGATCTATAATGCGCTCCACAATGTTAGATATTACCAGATCAAACAGAGCTTCTTTTCTAGTAGGAACCTCAACCACCTGTGGAGAGAAACTATCCTGCAGCAAATTCAGTAACTCATCGCCTTTTCTGTGATGGCAGTTCCACCACACCAATCAATGTCAGGGTAATTGAAGTCCCCCATAATGAGCACACTCCCCAAACTTGCAGCCCTTGCCAACTGCATATTAAGTTGACTCACCCTCCTCTCTGCTAGCATTTGGCGGCTTATAGCAGACACCACAATGACATTACCCCCCCTTTCCTGTTGCCTAATTCCACCCATATTGCCTCCACTTTATCATCCATATCACCAGTTATCTCTTCTTTTAAATTTGGCTTCAATTCTTTTTTAACATAAACACATACTCCTCCCCCTTTCCTTTTTTTTCTGTCCTGCCTAAATTGAAATGTACTATAAAAATAGGACATTTTGTAGCTTTGCTTTTAGGGTTTACACACAGGGCATGGCCGAATGCAACATTTAAAATTCAACAGAAGACTGATTATTCAAAATAACCGATTTTTCTGAAAAATAAATTGTTTGATCAACGATCAGATCACAGGTTAAAGACAAGTATCCAAGCTATTTATTCAGACATACATATGTGTGAAGGTGTCTTACAACTGCAAATAGTCGTGAAAGTTAGAATATCTTATGTACCTTTGTACTAAGCACTCTATACTGAGAATAACCATATGTATAAACATAAGCACCTAAGTACTCCTTTATGGCAGAATGGAAAGAAGTCAGTTCAAGCCAAGCATGAATGAAAAAAAAAAGAAAACTTCTCAATTGACATGTATACCTTTTTAAGAGCGCATACTCTCAGGACTTTATCGTATTTTTCTTGGGCATATTCTTTTCCAAACAATATGTTGCTTCTAACAGTGCCTGAAAACACCCATGGCTGCTGAGCAACATATGCTATTTTTCCTCGAATATCCACATATCCTTTATCTTTAGAAAGCTCTCCAAGAATGGAACTCAGCAGTGAAGACTGAAAAAAACACAAAATATGTTGTATATACATAGCAACACAGAAACTAAACCAGGTTCATCCCAAGACATCTCTGTTTAATGTTGAATTAGAATTACCATCTCTCCCACATATTAATATGTGTGCCCAGTCTTATTCTTGTAAAATTATGTATTAAATCCCCATATTAATTAGCCTGTGCCAAATCAAGTTCCAAAATGTATTATGATGTTCAGGAGGATTACCTAAAATATAACTTTTATATTTACCAGGCTACTGCAATTGCAGCTTATCTTAGCATATTTGGAAGATCTCTGTTGCAGTCTACCCTATTAACACTGTTAAAGGGCATGTCCACCCCCAAAACTATAATTTAACCCACTACTGGTCCCACTGTGTAGTGCATAAAAATCCTTACCTTACATCCTAGCTCCAAATGGCTGCCCTGCAATGCCCCTCCAAAGTCCCAAAAACTGGCCACCAGGAGCCTGGCAGAGTCCATATAGAACTCTGCCTCCTGTTTCTTCTCTGGGAGAATTTTGCCATGCGCACTGCAGCCCTCCCCCTTCCCTCTCCCTCCCATTTTCCTCTCCCTCCCCCTAGTGTGTAACCCATTTTCTGTAGTGTAGGGCTCCCTCCCCCAGCCCCAACTGCCATATTACTTTTAGCAGAAACTCCCCCGAACGCTACTTACATTTCCTCTTTACCCCGACGTTCTGTGCAACCGGAAGCCACGTGCCGGTCCGGCCGCCTGCTTGCAGTTTCATGCAAGCAGAGGGCCGGGACAGTACGTTGGAGAAGAGGAGTAAGGTAAGTAATGATCAGGGGAGTTTCTGAAAAAAGTAATATGGCGGTTGGGGCTGGGGGAGGGAGCCCTACACTACAGAAAAATTCCGAAAAAGGGGTGGACATGCCCTTTAATGTTCATATTGTTTTGAGGATACATTAGAGAACTGCACTCACAAAATGTCCTTACATCTTTTATCTTGATTTGCTTATGTTACTCTTTCAGCAGGCTTTACTCTTTCCCTATGTAGCCTGCTGAAAAGATTAAAATCTGTGCAGTGAGTTCAGGAGTCTAGCCATTCCTGTCTCTTTTCTGTCACCTTCCTGACCAGTCTGTGTATAGTTCTAAAACTAATTTTAGTAGCAACCAATTTATTAGCTATATATTTGCTTTAAATTTTCCTTTAATGAAAATTTGTTTTCACCACAAGGTGAAAGGCCTGCAGTCTCGTGCTTTTATATGGTCAGGGAACTCCAAGTTGACTTTATAAACCGTAAAATTGACTTTATAAACTGTAATGTGTAATTATTTATTATATATTTAGATATAACAATGTCATTCTATTTTATATAAAACAGTCTGATTCATTATACACAAAAATCCTCACCTTCCCTGCTCCAACTGGTCCAATAACTGCCAGTAGTTCTCCTGGTCTTAAACTGCAGGAGATGTTTTGAAGTGTTGGAATTTCCAAGGTCTACAAATAAATAATGGCTCATTTACCATTGTTTCAGTAAAAAGTCACAGCAATGCAACACTATAACAATGTTATCTTACGCTCTATTTAATAAACTTAAATGTTTCCACTTTGTAATTAAATGCATAGGGTAACCTACATTAATTCTTATCACAGTTTAATTACAATTCACTATATTCAACAAAAAAATTAAAGTTTATAGCAAAGCCTATCCCCCCCAACATTAAACTTTAAATAGGTACACTGTTGACTTTGCACAGAAATGTTCTCAAATAAGGTTCAGTTTAAGATGGCATTGGAAAGATGGCTGTTCAGCATGGTGCTTCCCAGTGTATAAGTCCCACAGTGCGCACAGGTGGAAAGTGAAGCGGAGTCATGAGTATAATTAACTGGGGATCTATTCTTTGCAATTAAAATTAATGGCTGTGCAAAAGGAGGGACACGGCATAAATGGAAAAAATATATAGTGTGGATGCATCTAACAACAGTTATTTGATTGTGTAATTTAATTGGGACATAATCTTTTACAAAGTATGAAGGAAGCTTCATACTGTTGAGTCTTAAAACTGGTGCGACAAGTGTTTAATGCTCTAAAGTGAAATACAACAACAGTCAATGTTTCTGGTGGTACGTCACCCTTTCTTAAGCCTCATAAGCCTTCGGGTGGAATACCACCTGAAACATTGCCTGTTGTATTTTAATATAAAAACACTTGTTGAACCAGTTTTAAGACCCCTATCTCCCTTTAAACTTTTTGGCAAATACTGTATATTGGGGCTTCCGAGAAGTACAGTCCATTGAAGGCTTTATTTTTTTTGTGAAGGTATTTGTTGTCATCTAACTAGTAGAATTATAGTTAATTGGGACATAAGTAACATGACTTTTTAAGACTTGCACTGCTCACTCCCCCTTTCAATAGTGCATTTATTGATGTATGCTTTTAGTATGGTGGTATTAATGGATTAGAGCCATGTATTATAGCATGTACACTTAAAGAGTTATTGATCTAACCAAGATATGGCATATAAGTCAAGGGTAAATACTAAAATGGTATTATTTAATGGTCCTACTTTCTTAATCTTTCAAAGTGTAAGCTTTGCAACTATAAGTTGCAATAAAAATTAGATTTAATTATATATGAGGTGGTGCAGAGATCATAGTGAGTATACAGGCACAGTATTAGTATTTGACACAATCTTTTAAGAACAGGCTGCAAAGCCTGTAGGTCTATAACATATAACTATATATTTGTACATATCAACTCTTGTAAATGTTACAATCAGTTAAAGGTTATGTCCACCTTTTTTTAAGTTTGCGTTATTCAGTTTAACTGAAGTACGGAAAATAAATGTGCTATGACACTGTTAATTGTGTTTTCACTTCCCGATGTACAAATCTGCACACGAAAAAAAAAATTCTCTTAGAGAAGCCCCAGATACCAAAATGCTGAAATTATATATGAATGGTGTAGATGTACATTTCAGAAGAGAGCTTTATGTGCTAGCATAAAGAATCAGTTACACTTTTCTCCAATAATAGAAATCAATATTTCAAGAATCCAGCTAGTTACAAACCCATTTGGATACATTTTATAATTAAAATCAATGGTAGATGACCTGACAGCGAAACAAAATTCCCTTAAGTCATATTAATGCATTTTTAAAGGACTTCATGACTTAAAGTCCACCCTTGAAAAAAAAATTTTCTATAACATTCCCCCTGTCCCCCCAGCCCCAACCGCTCTATTTATATTATTAGAAAGTGCCCCAAACTTTACTTACCTTCCCTCTTTCCTCCGCCGCACTGCCAGGCCCTCTGCTTGCGAGAAAATGCAAGCAGAGGGGCGGGACCGGCAGTCGCGTCTGTGATTGGCTGAGCGGCAGCCAATCACAGACACGGCTGCAGGGAGTTCAGTGCGGCAGAGGAAAGAGGGAAGGTAAGTAAAGTTTGGGGCACTTTCTAATAATATAAATAGAGCAGTTGGGGCTGGGGGGACAGGGGGAATGTTAGGTAAAAATGGTTTTAACACTAGGGGGAGGGAGGGAAGGGAGGGGGAGGGAGAAGGGCTGCAGTACACATGCCAAACTTCTCCCGGAGGCCAGATAGGAGGCAGAGTCCTATACGGACTCTGCTATCCTCCTGGTGGGCAGTTTTTGGGACTGGGGGGGGACTACAGGAGAACCATATGGAGCTGGGATGTGAGGTAAGGATTTTATTACACTACATGATGGGGGGGGGGATTATAGTTTTGGGGGTGGACATGCCCTTTAAGCTTTTTTGCGAAGCTTGCGTTTTGGGTGTTTGCAGACGTTTGTGTTTTTTCTTGGACAGAATAGATCTATTGTCTAAAAAGATTCACTGCACCTTTTAAAGGGCATGTCCACCCCGAAATTTAACTTTTGATATGTGGTAGGGCATGCTCCCCCAGCCCCAACCGCATTAATATAATTGTTAGAAAGTCCCCCGATTCTTACTTACCTGCCCTCTCTCCTCCGCTGCAGTGTTCAGGCCCTCTGCTTGCATGGAATTGAAAGCAGGGGGCGGGACCGGCAGCCGCGTCCGTGATTGGCTGAGAGGCAGGGAGGACTGCACTGAGCATGCCTCAACCTTGATGAGGTTGAGGAAGTCTCAGGCACAGCATGAGTCACACACTGCTCCTACACAGCAGTTTCCTGGACTTTGGAGGGGCACAGCAGGGGAACTATTTTGAGCAGGAATGTAAGGTAAGGATTGTTTTAAACTACTTGATGTGGCCAGTAAGGGGTTAAATTTTAGTTTTGGGGGTGGAAATGCCCTTTAAGTATAAACTATCCTGTTATTTTCCTAAAGTAAGTACCACAACCCACAACATAAATCTTATCTTGAACAAATACCATTGATAGGAGTTTCCTAAAAACAAACAAAAAACCCATAAACAATAAACAGAGAAGCCAAAAAAAACCCCAAAAATTACTCCCATAGTATATAATAGTACAATTTATAAAAAAACACAGATCCACATCTATATATATATATAAAAATCAATGGGAGAGATTCACCCACAACCGGGTAATATCTGAAGGGTATGCTATGTTTGTGTACTTCGGTCTCCAATATGTAGATCTGTATAAGCAAAAGAAGGATCGATGGACTGCAACCAACATGGGTCTAAAACTTAACTTTTATTGCGGCAAATAGCATGTGAAACTGAATCGATCGCTGTACGATTCAGCGATCCTCGCGTTTACGGTTAGTTTTTCCATCTTGCTGGTGGTGTGCTTTTCTTCGTATAATCTCTGTTATTGACCCTTGCCTTATTGGACCTTGATTCGTCTCTGCCTGCCCTGACCTCTGCTCATTCCGGATTACACTTCTTGCTCAACCCTCTGTACCGTGCCTGGCGGCCTGATTCCTGTTTTTGACATCTTGCTCTGTTTTTGACTCTTGCCTGCTCCTAGTCTGTAACTCGTATTTTAGTCTCTGACCTTTTTCTCTTCTTCCTTGTGCCTTGCCAGTCTGTTTAACTTCGGACTTCTCCAGTATTCCCGGCCTCAGTTCGGATACCTTGCACTCTAAATCCAGGGGGCAACCGTGTTGGTGAGGCGCATCTAGCCTCCCGGCAAACAGGGGCTTGTCTATTGGTGAAGATAGTGGTTGTAGATTGGGGTGTTCGGACTGAAGGAATACTTGGGAATCCAGAGCATTACATTATATAGATATTCAAGAGCAATCACGTCTCTTAACTGGGGCCATTAACCAACTGGCCCAAGGTGTGGCGGCTCAGGAAAATAGAACCCAAAGTACCGCTGCCTGAGAAGTTTTCTGGCAGTCGACAGAATTTCCAGAACTTCAAGGAAGCCTGCCTGTTGTATTTTCGGATGCGACCCATTTCTTCAGGTTCTGAGTTACAGAAGGTGAGTCTTGTCATTTCTCTTTTACTGGGGAATCTGAAAACTTGGGCCTTTGGGCTGTCGACAGATAATCCTGACTTGTCGTCAGTGGAGAAATTCTTTAGGAGTCTTATAATCGGACCCTGATTTGGTCAGGACGGCAGAAGCCAAGTTACAGACACTTCGTCAGGGGCGCCTGTCTGTGGAAGAATACGCATCAGAGTTCCACCATTGGGCAGTAGCAGTTTCTTGGAATGATCCTGCTTTAAAAAGTAATTTTGAATTCGGGCTATCAGAGTCTGTCAAAGACATCCTGGTAAGTTATTCTGTTCCCAAAACCTTTGATGAGGCCATTCAATTGGCAATTTGAGTAGACAGAAGACTCAGAGAACGTCATCAAGGTAAAATTCTTCCTTCCAAGTCCGGTCCTCAGACCTCTCCATGTTTTTCTATTCCTCCTTCTTCTGAAGACGAACCTATGCAATTAGGCTCGTCACGACTTTCAGTGGAGGAAAAGGATAGGAGAAGGACAGCTGGTCTCTATCTCTATTGCGGGGAAGTAGGACACTTCGCCCTAACATGTCCCGTAAGAATCCGGGAAATTCCACCACCTAGAGGAGTCAGAGGAATCTTCTCTAGGTGGTCAGGTAATTCCTCAAGTTTCTGATAAAATTTTGTTACCAGCAAAAAATGTATTTAGTTCTAATAGTAAAAGGACCCATGCTTTTCTGGATAGTGGGGCGGCTGGGAATTTCATGGACATTGCATTTGCCAGTTTGTTAAAAATTCCAGTAACTAACATGTCTGAACCTATGTATGTAAGGGCTATTGATGATTCTCTTCTTCAAGAAGGAAAGCCTTTAACCATAACTGATGAGGTACTCTTAAAAGTTGGGGTTCTCCATTCTATGATCAGATTGAGGATTACCCTGGCTTAGGAAGCACAATCCATTGAATATCTTGATATCCTAATCTATTCCTCCTCTCTGCAGGAACATCGAAATCATGTCAAGCTAGTCCTTACTAAATTAAGGGAACACCATTTATATGCCAAACATGAGAAATGTATGTTTGAACAACATCAGGTCCCGTTTCTTGGTTTTATTATCTCAGATAAAAGTTTGACCATGGATCCTAAGAAAGTCTCTGCCATTCTAGACTGGAAACCTCCTTCCAATCTCAAAGGACTCCAGAGATTCTTAGGATTTTCTAATTTCTACCGAAAGTTTATTTAAAACGTCTCCTCTTGCCCACTCTCTCCATTATTATACGCAATCTGCATAGAACCCCTAGCAGCCAGAATACGGCAATCCCCAAATATATTTGGTATAAGCATTGGAACCGACCACCACAAAATTCTACTATACGCAGGTGACGTCCTATTAACAATTCAGAAACCTTTTACATCTCTCCCAAATCTCCACCTGGAACTGCAAGTCTACAGCAAACTTTCAGGATACAAACTGAATGGAGACAAAACAGTAGCCTTACCTATAAATATTAACCCAGCACAAGTTAAGCTCTTAAAACTCAATTTCCCCTACAACTGGCAAACAGAAAAATTACCATATCTGGGTATCAACGTTACTACCAAATACAATAACCTATATGCCGCAAACTACACCCCATTGCTAGCAAAAATCCGCCCCCAAATGCAAAAATGGCAAACGTTACTAACATCCTGGTTCGGCAGGATAGCAGCTGTTAAGATGTCCATCCTCCCTAAAATTCTCTACTTATTCAGCACCTTACCAATAGAAGTACCAACAAAATCAATAAAACAAATTCAAAGAGACCTAACCCACTACACCTGGGGGAAAAAAGCACACAGAATCTCCAACAAAGTGATGACCCATGGGACACTCAAGAAATCCAAATCTAAACAATCACAAATTTTTAGAATTAACCTCCATGAATTTCAAAGAAATTCAACCACTAACTCACAAAGGCGGCAACTATACCCAACTATACCCAAAACTTAAACACAAAAGAAAAGTTTAAAAACGCTAAGAAAATACCAATATATCTCCAAACTAACAAACCAAGACTGCAATCGACTCTAGTAAACTGTTCCCTTCCTTTTTCTTTCCCTTCCCCCCCCTTTAACTTGTATCTACGTTCTCTCTCCTTCAAACTGAGATTTTCGCCTCACTTAACCCTAGAAAACCTCTCTAACTACTATCTCAGTAACATACTTAAAATGTAAAACAATAAAAATGTTATAACCAACAATTAAGATGCTTATTATATTATATAATCTCAATACCAAACGTCATACCATTGTACCAATGTTTGCTAATATGAAAATGTTCTCTACAATAAAAATCAAAGTTGGAAAAAAAAAATGTCTCCTCTTTAGTATCCCATCTCACTAATATGACTAAGAAGGGAGCTGATATTACTAATTGGTCAGAAGAATCTCTCATGGCATTTGAAAACCTTAAAAAGGCTTTTTGCTCAGCTCCAATATTAACTCATGCTAATGTTAAACTTCCCTTTGTTGTAGAGGTTGCTGTACTCTCTTAATAATCTGGCTCTCCAGAACATCTTCATCCCTGTGCTTTTTTCTCACGAAAATATTCTTCTGCTGAGAAGAATTACGATATTGGTAACCGGGAATTATTAGCTATTAAATTAGCCCTTGAGGAATGGAGACATTGGCTGGAGAGGGCGTTACACCCTATTACGGTCTACACTGAATATACATAGGGAACCCCAAAAATTAAACCCTAGACAGGCTCGTTGGGCACTTTTTCTTTCTAGGTTCAATTTTAGCATTACCAATAAACCCGGGTCAAAAACGTCAAAGCAGACACTTTATCTCGCAGTTTCATAGAGTTTGAGTCCATTAAAGGGTATGTCCACCCCTAAAATTGATTTTTAATATGCTGCTCCCCCATGTCCCCCAGCCCCACCGCATAAATTTTTTTTCAGAAAGCCCCCAAAGTTCCTCTGCCGCACTGCCGGCCCTCTGCTTGCGAGAATGCAAGCAAGGGGCGGGACCGGCAGTCACGTCTGTGATTGGCTGAGCGCAGCCAATCACGGACGCGGCTGCCGGTCATTCAGTGCAGCGGAGGAAAGCGGAGAGGTAAGTAAGAGTTTGGGAGCTTTTTGAAAAAAAAATATGCGGTTGGGGCTGGGGGACATGGGTGAGCAGCATATTAAGGGGGTTTTGCGCTAGGTGGAGGGATAGTAAAAATGGGAGGGAGGGGAGGAGAGGGAGGGGGGAGAAGGGCTGCAGTGCGCATGGCAAATATCTACCGGAGGCAAGATAGCAGGCAAGCCCTGCTATCCTCCTGGTGTTTAGTTTTGGGACTTTGGGGGGGGTTTACAGGAGAACCCTATGGAGCTGGGATGTGAGGTAAGGATTAAACTACACTACATGGTGGGGCCAGTAGTTGGGGGGATTATAGTTTTGGGGGTGGACATGCCCTTTAAAATTCCTATAACTATTATTTCCCCTCAGCGTATCTTAGGAGCTTTAACTACTGACTCTGTTATAGCTAATTTATCTGAATTGTTAATTCCTTATCAGTTAGATGCACCTCCAGGTAAACCCAATGGTTGTCTGTTTGTTCCTCTGTCTTTTCGTTTGTAGGCCTTAAAGCAATTTCATGATTCCAAGCTGGCTGGCTATCCTGGGGAAACTAAAACTTTATCTTTGTTATTAAGGCATGTGTGGTGGCCTTCAATTTCTGATGACTCTAAAGCTTATGTCAAGGCTTGTCCTGTTTGTACCCATAGTAAGTCTTCTCATAATTCTCCTTCTGGTACTCTTTTACCTCTTCCTATTCCTAAAAAGCCTTGGACCCATATATCAATGGAATTTATTGTAGATCTGCCCGAGTCCCATGGGTATACTCTAATTTGGGTGGTAGTCGATAGATTCAGTAAAATGTCACACTTCATTCCGTTAACTAAACTACCATCAGCTAAAGAACTGTCACAGCTATTTATTCTTCACATATTTCGATTACATGGTATTCCAGAAAATATTGTTTCTGACAGGGGAGTCCAGTTCATTTCACGATTTTGGCAATCTTTTTATGCCCAGTTAGGGATTTCTATTTCTTTCTCCTCTGGTTTCCATCCAGAAACTAATGGTCAAACCGAAAGAACGAACCAATTATTAGAACAGTACCATAGGTGTTTCATTTTTACCCTTTGCTTAATTCGCTCTTAACAATGCTGTCCAGTCATCATCTAAATTTTCCCACTTCTTTTGTAATTATGGCATGAATCCTAAATTTTCTTCTTTCTCAAATTCATCTTTAGATATACCAGTTCTAGAGGATTGGCTCAACCAGATAACAGTATTGTGGACCCAAGTATCTTCTAATCTCAGACAAGCAACCAATCGTCAGAAATTTTTTTCGGACTGCCACTGTTCTGTAGAACCTAGTTTTGTTCCTGGAGATTTGGTCTGGGGGTTCACCCGAAATATTCCTTTACGCCAAGCTTCCTCTAAACCTAAATGTATAGGTCCCTACCCCATTGAACAAGAGATCATGTATCTATAATTTAACCAGCCAATAATACGGATCTTCTGGATATTCCTCCACCCTCTGTGGAAGTGCCAGGTGAAGCAGAATACAAAATTGACAGGATTGTTCAAAACTATCTTTAATACCTTGTTGACTGGAAGGGCTATGGTCCCTAAGAAAGATCTTGGGTTCCTGTTCGTAGTATTCATGCTAAAGAGTTGATCAAAAAGTTTCATGATCACTTTCCTGAAAAACCTAATAGTAAGGGTCCAGAGGCCCCTCCTCTAGCGGGGGGTAATGTAAAGAAAAACGTACCTGCTCAGAGATCCCACGGCGCGTCCTCCACGTCTGAGCACCTTTGGCTTTCTCCGGCGGTTTCCAGTGCTCCTTGGTCTTCGGCTGCATTTGCTCTTCCTTCTCGACTTCCAATTCGGTGATCCTCGCGTTCGCGGGCACGCAAAACTCGGCGAAAGTGCGTTCCGAGCTTAAAGTGACAGTTTGCTTTTTTATTCAAAATCTTCCCATTATCCAATCTGCTCTCTTCTTCCTGGCTGTCCTCCTATTGGTCCCTTTAGTCTTTTTAAACCCCTTAGACCATTGGTCCTTGCCCAATATAGCGGTTAGTTTTTCTATCTTGCTGGTGGTGTGCTTCTTGCTCAACCCTTTGTACTGTGCCTGGCAGCCTGATTCCTGTTTTTGACCTCTTGCTCTGTTTTTGACTCTGCTCTTGCTTGTTCCTAGTCTGTACCTCATATTTTGGTCTCTGACCTTTTTCTCTTCTTCCTTGTGCCTTGCCTGTCTGTTTCACTTCGGACTTCTCCAGTATTCCCGGCCTCAGTTCGGAAACCTTGCACTCTAAATCCAGGGGGCAGCCCTGTTGGTGAGGAGCATCTAGCCTCCTGGCAAACAGGCGCTTGTCTATTGGTGAAGATAGTGGTTGTAGATTGGGGTATTCAGACTGAAGTAATAATTGGGAATCCGGAGAGAGTTACAGAAAGCCTGCAGTATTTCCTTTAAAATGAGCCGACAATCCCATCTCTGGCTACAGCCTGTGAGAAATTACATTGGGGTGAATATTCAAATTTCCTGCTTCCAGTTAGTTGTGTGACATCACCAGACCTCTGCCCAACCCCTCCGCCCCAGGGGAGAAGCATGTTCAGTTAAGATTAAATGCTGGGGAAAACAGGAAGAACCTGGGGGGAAAATTGACAGTTGAGAAGAGGAGACTATTAACGCAGGCAGATGCTAGTCACATGACAACAAGCTGGTCACATGGCTGAAAACAGGAAGTGTTCAAGCAGGAAGTAATATTGCTGAATGTTTCCAGCAATAACTTCTCACCAATTTTATCTAGATATGTGCTTTAGGTTTTATTTTGAAGGTACGATTGAAGGCTTTTTATACAATCCTTACTAGTTTGGAAGAATTCAAGCCCACAGTTACCCTTTAAGCACTTGATCACTTCACTATTTGTATTTATAAAAAAAATTATCCAGCCTCAGACAATCAATGAACATTATTTTTTATCTTATTTTTTTGGGTCTAGGTCAAATATTGAGGGGCCAGTCCGGGGCAGCCAAAGGGCCACCGGGCATTTCTTTGCCTAGGTCTGCATTAGCGCAAAAGGAACGCATGTCAGTTCATGTTGGGGGACCAGATTGCATGCACTGTGCTGCATTTTTGGAGCACATGCGATTAGCATGTGCACGCTTTTCACACGTATTACTGTCTGGTGCAGTGTGTGGCCGTGGCCTGAGTGAATTTTTTAGGCCAAAATTATAAGCAGCAGTAGTCTCCCTATAGAGGGAGTCAGCCATGGTTGAGGGAAACACAGTCCCGAGCGTTCTCCCTATGCTGTCCATAGGGGAACGCTCGAGACTGTGTGTATGCTGATCTTTGAAAAGTCTGCAAGATCCTGTCTGTTATTTTGCAAAAATCTTTCCTGTGTGTACCCAGGAGTACAATCTAAGTGGTTTAGATTAACTGGAGGGACAGAAGGTTAAAAAGCTTATTTATGTGGACTTCAGTTTCCTGTTAACAGGTAGTTCAGAAAACAAAAGCACAGGCTGCTCAACTGTAGAATTCAAATTCAACTTACATTTGAAACATACAATCAGGCTGTTTACTCCCATAGAATGGATTTTGAACCTATCATTTAAAGCAGACATTTCCTAATGTGTTTTGCTACTCACACCCTAGGTTTAAAGAACATTCAAAAACACAGCAAACTTAAAGGGCATGTCCACCCCCAAAACTATAATCCCCCCAACTACTGGCCCCACCATGTAGTGTAGTTTAATCCTTACCTCACATCCCAGCTCCATAGGGTTCTCCAGTAGTCCCCCCCCAAAGTCCCAAAAACTGACCACCAGGAGGCTAGCAGGTCCATATAGGACACTGCCTGCTACCTGGCCTCCCGGAGATCATTGCCATGCGTACTGCAGCCCTTCTCCCCCCTCCCTCCTCCTCCCTCTCCCTCCCGTTCTGCTATCCCTCCCCCTAGCATAAATCCCCTTTAAAGTAGTAATCCCCCATGTCCCCCAGCCCCAACCGCATAATTTTTATTTTTATAAAGCTCCCCAAACTTTTACTTACCTCTCCGCTTTCCTACGCGGAAGTGAGCTGCCGGCATCTGCGTCCGTGATTGACGCGGCATTTCCTCGCAAGCAGAGGGCCGGGAGCGCGTCGGAGGAAAGAGGGGAGGTAAGTAGAGTTTGGGGGGCTTTATAAAAAAATAAATAATGCGGTTGGGGCTGGGAGCCCATGGGGAATGGCATACAAAAAAATGAATTTTAGGGTGGACATGCTCTTTAAAATAAATGGATGCATCAGCATTAAAATGTTGTGAAATGTGAATAATCTAATGTCAATTTCTGACATAGACTAGACACGCACATACTGGCCTTTAGAGATGCTGACTAACAGGTAAGTTACTTGTAGTAACAGGTTTTCAAAAAAGACCTGCTTTATAACAAAAGCAGCTTAGTTTTCATTCATAATTCAAAGCTTGCATAAATAACTTAATATTTCTCTTACTAACTTTTTTAACTCTACAATTTCCTCCGCCCTACCCACTTTCTAACAGTAAACAACTGATTAAACCAACCTGTCTGGGAGCATTTATCTTTAGTTAGTATAATTCACACCATCTAGAGTTCTGTCCCATTTTGAAGCACATTCCCAGGATCACCTACAGTAACAATTGCCCCATACTTAATAGAATGTCTTTGGTGCGGTTAAGGGGATTATAACTGATCGAATGTTTAAACATTACATATCCATTTTGAGGGAACAGGATTTATTACTATCTCCCTGTATGCAGTAGAATATGAGAAGTAGAGAATTGTCAGGCTCTGGTCACACTAGAAGCATGGTTTATCTACCGCATGAAATTTTGTAAAAAAAAGAAAAAAAAAACACAAGGATATTGAGCAATAGGGGATCGTTACTAATAGTCCCTAAATGACTATCCATTTGTATGATGGGCCAAAATTTAATTAGTAATATTAGTAGGACATCTATGCTTTTTGGAAATGGGAATGCATCCATGTTTAAGCTGTAATAACTGCAACTCCTTTTTTACATGTACTGTAATAGAAGTGGGGTGATATACATTTAGGTCCATAAATATTTGGACAGAAATAACTTTTTTCTAATATATAAAAAAAACAGCAGCCAAAGCATTTCTAAATGAGACATAACAGACATAACAATAAAAAAAAAAAACTACCAAACATAGACTGGCAAAATAACGAAATACTCACCTTTGCAGATATAATAGACAATGATACAATATTACCGTATGAAACTTTACAGCAGAAATTTAAACTGTCAAAAACATTCCATTACCAATACCTACAATTGAAACAGTGCCTTGCAGCAGAATTTCCCAACTATTCATCTACAGAACTCACAAAACATCCTATCACTGGAATTCTTTGCACTCAAGGCATGCAGGGGCTTATATCTCGATTATATACAAAACTGATAGCAAGACAAGCATCCTTGCAAGCAAAAACCCTAACTACAAAATAGAGACTATGCCTACCTAAGCTACCTGAGGATTCATGGGATGAATTCTCAAACTCACACACAACTGTATGTATCACCTTCTGCTAACAATAGACTTATCCAATACAATATTCTCCATCAAACTTACTTTACACCCAAAAGATTGCACAGTATCTCACAATCCAGACCACATACATGCCCAAAATGCCTGAAGGACCAAGCTGATTTTTGGCACCTTATATGGGAATGCCCATATATACAACTATTCTACTATGGCAAAGAGTCGTAAAGCTCCTATCAAATCTGTGTAAAATATCGGTACCATATAAAGGTGAAACTTATATCCTGGAAATAGAACACTGGAACAAGTATCAGAGAACCTTCCTAATCGAAACTCTATTTTATGCCCGCAAAAGATAATACTTAAATGGATGGCCCCAGACAAACCAACCGTAGAACAAGGGAAGGTACTGATCAACTCAACACTACCATACCTTAAAATACTGTACTGTAAAATAGGTTGCCCACAGAAATTCGACAGAATCTGGAATACATGGATCAAAAACCACAACACCACCACCTAATAAATACTGAACAGAATTCAGTGCAAATCAATGTCCTTCCCCCCCTCCTCCCCCCTTTCTTCTTCCTAAGCCATTTTCACACACACACACATTCTTACCTAACTTCCACTCCTCTGATGCAATGGGTAAACAAGAACAACAATTTACAGTAACTTAGTCTAACGTTAACTGTGAATGGTACCTGTACATAGTTAAAAAAGTATGATACAATTTAGCCTTCTCTTTCTCTCTAATGATATACAACAAATATGTAAGAACAACCCGCTATAACTGATGTTGGTTTCACTAACTTAAGTATAACGCTATGTATGTATATGAATTATAACTGTCTAATAAACACAAATTTTAAAAAAAGTTATCAGACATCCTATATAATAAAACCCTAGATGTGCATCCCTGAGCTGTGTGTGTGACTTTTCCCTTCTGCACATGTGCATGAGCGTCCCTGAATGTCCGCTGCATGCACGGACCTAAACAGGATAGAAGGAGGATAAAGAAGAAGGGTGGAGGGAGGAGTCTAGCACCCGTTTATATAATGGGCTCAACTGTCTAGTATGTAATACAAGTTCTTATCGTTAACAATGGTGCTAATTTTGCCCCAACCAATCAATAACAATGTTATGTACCAATGACTTAAAGTATATTTTATGGGCAGGTGTGGGCAAGTCCGTTATTATGTCATTATCAAGTAAGCAGATAAAAGGCCTGGAATTATTTTAGGTGTCCTGCTTACATGTGGAAGATTTTGCTGTGGAAAGACAACATGCGGTCAAATGAGCTTTCCATGCAGGTGAAAGAAGCCATCCTCAAGCTGGGAAAACCCATCCGAGAATTGCTACAATATTATGAGTGGTAAAATCTACAATTTGGTACAACCTGAAAAAGAAAGCAAGCACTGAGAAACTCAGTAACGTACAAAGACCTGAATGTCCATGGAAGACAACAGTGGTGGATGATTGTAGAATCATTTCTATGTTGAAGAGAAACCTGTTCACAACAGCCAACCAAGTGAACAACACTCTCCAGGGGGTAGGCATATCGATATACAAGTCTACCACAAAGAGAAGACTGCATGAAAATAAATACACACTGCAAGGTGCAAGCCACTCATAAGCCCCAAGAATAGAAAGGCTAGAGTGGACTTTGCTAAAGAACATCTAAAAAAGCCAGCACAGTTTTGAAAAAAAATTGTTTGGACAGATGAAACTAAGATCAACCTCTACCAGAACGATGGCAAGAAAAAAGTTTGGAGAAGGAGTGGAACAGCTCATTATCCAAAGCATTCCACATCATCGGTAAAACACGGTGGAGGTAGTGTGATGGCTTATGAGTGCATGGCTGCCAGTGGCACTAGGACACTAGTGATTATTGATGGTATGACACAGGATAGAAACAGCCAAAATAATTCTGAGGTGTTCAGAGACATACTGTCTGCTCAAATCAAGCTAAATGCAGTCAAATTGATTGGGTGGTATTTTTTAATGATACAGATGGACAATGACCACATACAGCCAAAGCAATCCAGGAGTTCACTAAAGCAAAGAAGTGGAAAATTCTTGAATGGCCAAGTCAGTCAACTGATCTTAACCCAATTAAAGGATAAGTGCACTGTAAAATCAAGTTATGTCATTTTGAAGCTGCAGCTTTAAAAACTGTTGCCATATTTTTTTTTACCTATGCCCTTCCAGAGCCTACCTTTGTGCCTTGAAGTTGCTGACATCTTGTTACTGGTTGATGAAGGGAAGCTCCGCCCCTCTGAGATTTCCTCTGCTTTCTCCTGCTTGAGACTCTAATAGTAATGCCTGTGAGTTCCGTGCACTCTCCTGCTTGAGTATCAAACAGTAATGCCTGTGAGTTCCGTGCACATGTGTGTGCACGAAACTCACAGGCATTATCGTTTGATAACGATAAAGCAGGAGAGAGCAGAGGAAATCTCAGAGGGGCGGAGCTTAACATTCAGCAAACCAGTAACAAGATGTCAGCAACTTTCAAGGCACAAAGGTAGGCTCTGGAGGGGCATAGGTCCTTATCCTTTAAGCATGCATTTCACTTGTGGAAGACTAAACTTTGGACAGAAAGGCCCACAAACAAACCGCAACTGAAAGTCGCTGCAGTAAAGGACTGGAAGAGCATTAAAAAGGAGAAAACCCAGCATCTGGTGATGTCCATGAGTTGAAGACTTCAGGCTGTCATTGCCAGCAAAGGGTTTTCAACCAAGTATTAGAAATCAACATTTAATTTCCAGTTATTTAATTTGTCCAATTACTTTTGAGCCCCTGAAATGAAGGGATTGTGTTAAAAATGCTTTAGTTGCCTCACACTTTATTTGTTTTGTTCACCCCACTGAATTAAAACTGAAAGTTTGCACTTCAACTGCATTGTTTCATTTATTCATTTAAAATTCATTGTGGTAATATCTGTTGTATTCAATTAGATTAACTGGACATGAAGTTTAGTTCTTGAAGTCGTTTCGCTAGTCATCCGACTGGCTTTCTCAATTCAGAATGACTTGTACACGAATCTGTGGCAATTATGTACCCTGGAAAATCCCAATTAGCATATCACAGCCAGGTGTTAAGGGCGTGATTGGATAGTGGCTAAGAGGTGTTATAGGAATGCCCACAGTAAGGTGTCAAAACAGCATTGTACATGGCAAACAGTTGGTGTCAAACCCCCCCCCACCTCTATTTAGGCTTGGTTTCTTTATTTTCACATAAATGGCCTCCTTAACACCTCTCTTGAACCAGTCACGTTCCTTTGCCAATATGTTAACATCCTTAAGATGCAGGTACACGTCTGAGTCCTGACCCGAGGAATTGGCACTTCTGTGCTGGGCCATACGTTGATGCAGTTGCTGTTTGGTCTCCCCCACATACAAATCAGAGCATTCTTCACTGCACTGCGTATATGATGTCGCTTTTCTTGTGTTTCGGTATTGGGTCTTTCGCATGTAACAATTGCTGCCTCAGTGTGTTGTTCGGTTTAAAGCAGACAGGGAGGGGCGGAGTCTGACTGTTCATGTAGAAGGACGTGCAGGGGAAGAGCTCCCGCTCTAAGCGAGCTACAATCAGCCTGACGACAGCTAACTTAGACCCTGAGAAACCTCATAACTAAGGGGGAAAGATCACTACACACAATGCCTCCAAAAAACGCAAGAAACGCGAGCTCAAAGGCAGAACTGACGGACTTCTGGCCCCCTCCTGAAACACCACGCGGCCCACAAGATGGAGCCGGAGCGGCGCGCACACAAGTAGGAGAACCCACTCCCTGTACCCACCAAGATCTGGAAAAACTATACTCCCAAATAGAAAAATCAATTGTGGCCTCACAAAATAAAATCATCTTGGACGTGAGACAAGAGATTGCGGCGAAAGAGTAGCCTCACTAGAAAACCAGACTGAGGACCTGTCCTCATTTTGCCGCCAAACTGAAACGGATATCAAAGAGATGAGGCACGACATCTATTTAATAAGAGAACAACAAGAAGACACCGAAAATAGATCCAGGAGAAGTAATATTAGGATCAGAGGCATCCCCGAAACAATAACTGACTTGGACACTTACCTGAAAAAACTTTTCCTCAGCATACTAGGGGAAGACATGCAACATAACTTGTCTACCGACAGAACCCACAGGGCGATCCGCGCAAAGCCTATAGAAGGAGAGCCTCCCAGGGATGTCATATGCAGACTCCACCATTACAAAACCAAGGAGGCAGTGATGACAGCGGCCCAAAATTTCTCAACTATAGACCACGAGGGATCACAGATCCATCTGTTTCAGGACCTTGCAGCAGCTACATTACAAAGGAGGAGAGAGCTGAGGCCCATAATAGATGTACTGCTAAAAAATCAAATAAAGTACCGATGGGGCTTCCCCTTCAAGCTGGTGGCCATGAAAAATGGAAGACCGATCTCCCACACCAACCTGGAGGAAGGCCCAGGTTTCCTGAACAGGCTGGGACTACAAAGGGACTCCCCGCCGGAGACACAACCTACTACTCCCCCCAGAATCTCCTCACCTATGGCGGATTGGACACAGGTGGCAAAGTCACAAAGAAATCCCCACTAAAGGATAAGAACAATACAGCGCAAACCCGACTGAAACCGCAAGTATTACTTTTCAATCAGACCTCGAGCCCGGGCGTTACCCCTAGCCCCCCCAAATCACCCGTGGAATTCCAGAAACTTAGCCAGAAACTATAAGCATGAGGCCCGAGGGGAAACAGGGGAGAAGAGACGGGTCACACAGACACATGCTAGGCCGAAAGAAACCTGTCAACCCCATATTGGGACGGAATGTGTCGGACCACTATAAAGGGGACACGATAAAACCAGAGGCGATATGGAGGATACCCCAGTCACCTAACAAGCAACACAGAGCTGGAAAGGAAAGACAAAGAAGAGCCAAGGGGAGGTTGTAATGTGCATGGGACCGAAAGGGAGGGAATAACAGAATGGGAACTAGGGGTGGCGGGGATGCTCCTGAGAAATACTTGCAGGTTGGGAAAATGTCTATGTGAATTGTATATAACTAACAAACTGGTATCCCTGGGATAACGCATCCCTGGTATGGCTTCCACCACCCAAGAAACATAAAAATTATCTCTGACTAACGGGTGGGATGGTATAGAGATAATAATTTTCCGTCACCTAGGGACAGAAGGGAAAGAATCCCCCACACAATTAGAAACTAAGGGTCCGAAATCTCACTAATGAGTCCCGGGGTGCGAGGGTCCCCCCGATAGGGTCCAGAACTATATGGGCAGACCCCACGTAGGGAAAGATATAGCCCCCAAAGGGCTGGGAACCAGTACCCAACCCACAGGGCGTTTAGTTTTAGAGAGGGTACAAAGTATACCCCACTCCCAACCACCACCAACTAGGGGTGGTAACTTTTTTCTATTTTTTTCCCTATTTTTCTTTCCCGCAATACCAGTGGCCTACTATTTTTGTGCCAACTCTCTGCAACAGGGACTTAAGAAACAATGTACTAAGATGATAACAGTAACAAATGTAAATGAAAATATATGCATAATTACCCAATTATATATTATAGTTGCTGTCGGCTCCGGACGCCAGGGCTCTGAGGAACCACCTCCCACACTTCAAAAATACAACGTCGCTGACCATAATCCCAATCAATTACTCAGCAACATAAAGGTATGGGATCCACCATGAAAAATAGCCTGAACATAGTCTCCCATAACGTGAAAGGGTTGAATGCACCACAGAAACGTAAAATGGCCCTTCAATACTATAGAAAAGCCAACCCTGATATATTAATGCTACAGGAGACGCACTTTAAATTGGGGCACGAACCAAGGTACTGGGGTAAGAAATACACAACTCATTACTTTGCCTCAGCCCCCTCCAAGAGGGCCGGGGTGACAATACTACTAAGCAAACATATGGGCTTCCAGGAAGAATCCTCAATAAGGGACCCACTGGGATGATACCTTATACTTAATGGAAACATACAAAACACAAAAACCTCCCTGGTCAATGTATACGCCCCGAATACCCATCTAAAGACATTCCTCCAACACTTAAAAAACCAAATCCTACAAAACTCTACAGGCTTACGTATAATCATGGGAGATTTTAACATAGCCATTAATCCATCACTTCTGCCCCTGCTAAGAGTCCCACTACCCCTCTCTCAGGCAAACACCTGACTTCTTTCTTAAAATCTTGTGGAGTGGTGGATAGCTGGAGGATCCTGTACCCCACAGCCAAGGAATACACGTTCTACTCACCGGTCCACTCCCTCTTCACGAGACTGGACTATGCATTTCTAGCCCCACAGCTCCTCCCACATTCTCCCGGATATCCTGGTCAGATCACGCGTACGTCCAACTTGCCTTGGAGGACCTGGTAGGGGCAAGACCTCCCCCAACATGGCGACTCAACGAGTTAGCGAATGACACGGATATCGAGGAACTCCAAAAAACACTAGAAAACTATTTCAATGAAAACACAACCCCAGAACTGTCCTCATCTATAATATGGGCAGCACATAAAACAGTCATTAGAGGCAAACGGATTCAAATGGCAGCCAAATATAAGAAAATACATAACAAAAAGATCTTAGAACTCTTGGAGACAATACACACTACAATCAAGAAATTAGGGAAGAGCTGGAATGAAGAGGCAGCTTCCCAATAAAAATCATTGAAAACTGAATTATCCAAACTACTCTTAGACAAGGCAGAAAAAGCACTCAGATTCACAAATCAAAGATACTACAGTAGAAGCAATAAGCCAGATACAATGCTTGCAAACAAACTAAACAATAAAATGACCGCAAATGCATACCATCCTATTAGAGACAAAGCAGGAACCCTACATTACGATCCACAATGGATAGCAAACTACTTTGCTGAATATTACCAGCAACTATACAACGGTCAAACAATCAAACATACAGCCCAAACCTCAAACCAAATCTCACAATACCTACAGAATTTAAATCTTCCCACTATTCCCATGGAAACTGCCCTTAAACTCAGCAAACATAACCGAGGAGGAAATCCATACTGCTATCAAAGATTTTAAGATGAGAAAATCCCCAGGCCCAGACGGGTTTATCGCCTTATATTATAGAAAATTCCTAAAGACACTGACCCCCCCACTTCCTAAAACTATGCAACAAAATAATGCAAGGCTCAGGAACCTTCCCAACAGAAATGTTAGAAACAAATATCGTAGTAATCCCTAAACCTGAAAGGGACACCACACAAGTTATAAATTATAGACCTATTTCGCTTATAAATGTAGATATTAAAATATACGCAAAAATAATAGCAAACAGACTTAAGTCGATCTTGCCTTCCATAATACATTACGACCAAACCGGGTTCATCCCCGGACAACAACCGACAGATAATATTAGGAATGCATATCGTGGCCCTCCAGTCGGCCCAGTCGAGGGAAGAGCCGGCAATGCTCGTCATTAGATGTCGAAAAGGCCTTTGACAGGGTCGACTGGACATATCTACAGACTCCCGGAAGCAATAATAAAGGCCATTATGTCTCTCTACAACAAACCGAGAGCCAGGATAAAGAATATGGGCTACCCCTCTAAAACAAATGAAATAAGAAATGGAACGAGACAAGGGTGTCCCCTTTCGCCTTTGCTTTTTGCTTTGTGCATAGAACCACTAGCGGAACACATCCGCTGCAACCAGAACATACATGGGATCAAAATAGGTAGAATCGAAACAAAATTATCCTTATTTGCCGATGATACCCTATTACTCCTTACCCAACCATTGATATCCTTACCTTCAGTTTACCAGGTACTTGGCCAATTTGGCCTTGTCTCTGGATTTAAGGTGAACCACAGTAAATCCCAAGCCCTCGAGATATCTATCCCACAACCCCTACAAGACAACCTAAAAATATCCTTCCATTTTAAATGGACCCAAGATGCACTAAAATACCTGGGAATTTATCTCAGTAAGAGCAGGGAAACTACGATCCCAAAAAATTACACCACCACAATCTCCAAACTAACACAACTACTACTCCAATGGACTCCCTACCCCATCTCTCTAATGGGAAGGATAACAGCGGTCAAAATGACCATCTTACCAAAAATCCTATATATATTTAGGGCCCTCCCTACGACCTTGAAAAAAACAGATCTACAAAAACTCCAATCCGCAATAAACAAATTTATTTGGAAAAACGGGAGAGCCAGAATAAAATATACAATGTTAGCGAGACACAGAGATAAAGGGGGATTTGCTGCCCCCATTGTTTTCTTATTATAAAGCTGCTAGATTAGCACAATCTCTACAATGGTACAGGGGGCCTGGCAGAAGGGCCTGGGTAGACCTGGAAAACGAGCTATTGGCGCCGTTACATTCCTCCTCGGTTATGTGGATCAAAACCAAAGACAGACCTTCTTACAAACAAATCCAGTACTCCATGATACGAGACATATGAAATACATGGGATACATGCAACCGGCAACACAAACTCCTACAAACCCCTTCCCCCTCCCTTCCAATTTTCTATACCCCATATCTCTCTTTAAATATCTCTAATACAGAGATCCTAGCCTGGAAAAACAGAGGTATCTCTAATATATCCGATATATATGACCAAGGGGGAAACCTAAAAACATGGGAAGAAGCTACTCGACGATATAAAATTCCAGTGGTTCTCTTACACAAGGATAGCTAGATACGCAAGAAAGACAATAGGCAACCACAGAGATATCAGTCCCACGAAATTCGAGATGCTCATCACCCAAACTCGGTCAACACACAAACTAATTTCCTCAATATACCAAATATTATGGCACGACAATCAACCCATCAAGCACCCCCCCACACAAAAATGGGAGATGAGATTAGGCCAGGTCCTGGAGGAGTCCCAGTGGGTTTCAATCTATAGGAACTCAGCAAATTGTTCTTCAGTCATAATAACGAAAGAGAAGTCATACAAAATTCTTTATGACTGGTATGTCACCCCGGCCTTCTTACATAAAATCAACTCAGCAAGCTCGGACAGATGTTTCAGGGGATGCGGAAACTCGGCAGACCAAGTGCACTGCTGGTGGTCGTGCCCCAAGATTGTGCGTTTCTGGGAAGAATGCTCAGACCTAATAGGAGAAATATTCTCTACAAAACTAAGTTTGTCACCTTTCACGGCCCTATTCAATAACCCTATTCAAAACCAGAATAAATACGCAAACTATTTAATAAAACATATATGCTCAGCGGCCACAAGCCTGATAGCCAGCTCTTGGAAGGGAGGCGATCTTCACAAAACTAAACTTATAGCCAGAATATGGTGGATCCACGATATTGAACACATGACACACACCCTATCAAATAACCTCAGCAAATGGAATAAAACATGGGAGATATGGGCACTGTGAATGCCCCTAAGGGGATAAGCGAAACAACGGAATTCAATAAGGGGACTCGCAGGGTGGCGTCTGGAGCGGAGCTATAAAATAGTACATCACTAAATGAAAATGCAAATGAACAAAATATGTGTCTTTTGACTGCTGGTAAGATTAAATATTATCTTTTTTTTTTTCCCCTTTAATGTTAATTTATTTAAAAATGTATGACGATATTAAATACATTGTAACTCAATAAAAAATCAATGAACCAAAAAAAAAATAAAGCAGACAGGGATACGGTGTTTTTTGAATATTCGTCTTAATTTCTCTGAGACCCCTGCTACATATGGGATGACCTTTCTTTCTCCTGTCTTGCTTTTCCCCTTCACTGTTGGTATTCGTGTTCTTTTCTTTCCTTCTACTTCTTTTGACAAAGGCCCAGTCTGCATATCCCCAAGTTTTAAGGGCTCCTCTGAGATGTTTCATTTCTTTAGCCTTCGTCTTTGTGCTAGTGGGGATGTTCTCTGCTCTGTGTTGCAGGGTTCTGATGACACCCAGCTTGTGATCTAAAGGGTGGTGGGAGTCAAACATCAAATACTGATCTGTGTGGGTTGGTTTTCTGTAAACCTCTACTTCCAGTTTGTTATTTTGTAGCTCTTCCCTTGTAAATTTGATGTTTTGGTCTACTGCATTAATGTGTTCTGTGAAAGCTTGTACTTCCTTCTGGTGGATTTTAACCCATGTGTCATCCACATATCTGAACCAGTGGCTGGGTGCTATGCCCTTACTCTGGGCATTCCTATAACACCTCTTAGCTACTATCCAATCACTTAATACTTGACTGTGATATGCTAATTGGGATTTTCCAGGATACACAATTGCCACAGAATCGTGTACAAGCCATTCTGAATTGAGAAGCATCTTCAAGAACTAAACTTCCAGTCCAGTTGATCTAATTGAATACAACAGATATACCATGACCTGGATGAATGAGAACCTTCACAAGCGTTGTGGTAATGTACAGAACCAAAAATGTTTAAAAAAATTGTCTCTGTCCAAATATTTATGGACCTAACTGTATGCCTTTAAAACCTGCAGAAAGGGACAATGAACTTGATATTAAGTGAAATGTCTTTGAATTATAGGAATTATAATACTTTATAAAACTAGTTTGCTTTGTCTTCAATCAAATAAAACATATAATCCAGAAATGCTTTGAACATACTACTGTTGCTTTTTTATGTATTAATTAAAGAATTGCTTAATATATTTTGTAGAATTTGTACTGTTTTAAATATTAATTTACTAATCTACCTTTATTATGATATTGAAATGTGTAAGGATATTGGGGTAAAAAAACTTAAGTTCAGACAAAATGTGGATATTATTTGTAAGAAAAAAAAGCAATAAGTTTTGAATCTTATGTACCGTATATAAGATATAAGTATAAGCCCATCCAAGTATAAGCCAAGGTACTTATTTTTAACTGAAAAACTAGTAAAACTGATTGACTCAATTATACGCCGAGGGTTGACTTTCTCCCATAGACAGACCCATAAATGGTTTTACAGACACAGCCCCACAGAAAGTCCCATACACAGCCCCACAGAAAGTCCCATTCACAGCTCCATAGAAAGTCCCATTCACAGCTCCATAGAAAGTCCTATACACAGCCCCATAGAAAGTCCAATACACAGCCCCATAGAAAGTCCAATACACAGCCCCATAGAAAGTCCAATACACAGCCCCATAGAAAGTCCAATACACAGCCCCATAGAAAGTCCCATACACAGCCCCATAGAAAGTCCCATACACAGCCCCATAGAAAGTCCCTTACACAGCTCTATAGAAAGTGCAATACACAGCCCCATAGAAAGTCCCATACACAGCCCCATAGAAAGTCCAATACACAGCCCCATAGAAAGTCCCATTCACACCCCCATAGAAAGTCCCATACACAGCCCCATAGCAAGTCCTACACACAGTCCCATAGAAAGTCCAATACACAGCACCATACACAGATGTGCCCTACATACATTTCTGTGCAGCCTGTTTGTTTAATCCTGTTACTTATATCATTTTTCCCCTTTCCCTTGCAGTCTGGGCTGATCTGAGTGAGCAGGACAACAATTGCCTAACCCACCGAAATTAAGAGAATTATCTGTGCTACGGGGTACAGCTTTGATTTTCCCAGGGCTATGTTATTTTGTCGAGCTGTTCGTTCAAGCATCCAGATCAGCCCAGTCCAGAGTATAAGCTGAAGGGAGACATTCAGGATGATTTTTAAGGTCAAATTTCTCGAGCAGATACAGTATTTCATAGCATTGTTTTGCAAGTTAAAATTAAGCAATTAAATAGACATTAAGGGGCATATTCAATAACCCGCAGTATCAGAAACCTCCGATACCGCAGGTTATCATTAATGTATGGCAGCGAACGTAAAATTGGCGATCGTTAAAGGCACAGTAATGCTAATAAGCGATATCGCACCTTTATAAATAGGGCGCTAGATTTGGCCGACAAACAACAAACCTCTAACAGACTTGTCTGGAGGTTCATCAGCCAATTATCACTGTGCTTCAACAGCTGCTATAGGAGAGTGCCGTAGAATTACTCTATCTACCCACTGTAATTCCTTCTTCAAAAAGTGGGGAAAATACACAAGGCACTCCCAGGCTTACACAATCCAATCAACCATTCAGTTGAAGATCCGCCCAACCAGTAGAGCACAACTATCTGCCGAAACCTGATCCAAAACCTTTACCCTACCTTATCCCAGTAACATGTTAGATCTTGAATCTGCACCAATAAATTTTCTTCATTCTCCTCTAGTTTTTCTAGGGCTGGCTTGGAAATCTCATCAAGTAATAAAAAGTTCTAAAAAAGAATAATTTTTTTTTAAATTTAATTAGATGATGTAAATTCAACAGAGAAAGGTTTATTAGATATAGGTTAGATATAGACTGTATTTGAAACAAAGAAAATTGCACAGCAGCCTTTGGGCAAAATTGCAGTCAGGGTGCCAAATACATATTAAAACTGTTTGATTGTTAGCACTGTTTTCCAGCATAGAACATTAAAAAAAAAACTACAAGCTCTCCAAAACAGACTATACTGCTGTATATGTACATTGGTATGTTATTTCTGGCCACAATTAGCATGATTTAGTGATCATATTCAGTGACATCTAAAGGCTATATTCATCATCAAAATATACCAATACATGTTATAGATACTTTATGGGAAACTGGGTCTGGGATTAAATTGGTGTAAGAAAAGACCAAATGTATGCAATTTACCAAACTCTGGTAAACTAAATTGTATCACTGGGCTAATAGTATTTAGTTACCTGGACTGTACGCCATGTTTCCTAAAATAATTATTTTAACTTTATTCTTATATCAATTTAATTTTCAAATTGATAAAATAAGGCAAGAGAGGCAATTAGTCCAGATAAATTTATTTTAATTTGAGGTACGTTATCTGTATATAATACACAAGTCTCTGCACTTTCAATGGAGAGCTGCAGTGGCGAGAATCCTTATTAGAATCACTCAGTGATGTCACTAAGTGACTAGTTCAATTATTAGTGCCACTGCAGCTCTCCATTCCTAATATAACTAGAGATGTCCGAACTTCGCAAAATCCGGTCTGCTCGAGGCCGGCTCGAGCGGACCCATTAAAACCCATTAAAATGAAAAAATCCTCGAAAATACGAGAAATCCTCGTAATTTCGGAAATTTTCGAAAATACGTATTTCATGCATTTTCGAAAAAAACGAGAAATCCTCGTAATTTAGAAAATTTTCGAAAATATGCATTTTCACACGTTTTCGAAATTACGAGAATTCCTCGTAATTTCGAAAATACGCATTTCACGCATTTTCGAAAATACGAGAAATCCTCGTAATTTCGAAAATTTTCGTAAACGTGGTTCTGAAAAGTTCGGAAGGCGGAAATCCCGCCATATCCGCAGTTTGCGAACGTGGTAAATTCGCCGCGGATCCGTGTTCGGATCCGCAAACTGGGCCATCACTATATATTACATAAAAATCAGTGTCCTACTTCTTATCCAACCACCCCGGAATCGAACATTTCACAAAATCAATGTCCACAAAGAGCTGGACAGGAACGGATCAGCCGTGCATACACGGCACAGAACAGCCTGGCGCGCATGCGCATTACCATCCATTACGGCACATGAGGAAATCAATACCAAAGTAATAGGCGGGCACGCTCGGAGCAGCCGGGCGCGCACACGCATTATGCAAACAAAAAAGAGGCGCGAACAAAATGGAATAAACCAAAATTAACAAACGGGTAAACATAAAGCCTATAAAACTAAAACAAGTGAAATAAACCTAAAACAAACATCTGATTCTGACTAAATTACTATTAACATTTGAACAATGAATGTTTAAACATATATGTAAGATAAAGATTTTAAATAGTTAAAATGTTTAACAATGTTTTTTTAATGTTATGTTCCAAACTTTGGGGAAAAAAAAGTTAAATAAATTCTTTTCACCAGCTATTATCACTGTACTTATTTAAAATAAAAACTTGTGTATTATAAGAAATAATTCGCCCCTTACAGTGTAATAAACGGCTTTTATGCCACCTCGGAGTTCCCTGACCTGTATAAAAGGACTCGGCCTACGGCCTCGTGCTTTTATATGGTCAGGGAACTCCTCGGTGGCATAATAGCCTTATATTACGCTGTAAGGGGCGCATTATACCTTATATTGTCAATATTTTATTGATTTTGAGATTTTTAGCATGTAATTTACATCTTAATAGTTCTAAAGCTTTAAAAAATGCCATACCTTTATTCGCTGTATGCTGACCTTTGTCTCTGAAACCTTCTCAACAGCAGAGGGGAAGAAGAGAGTGACAGTGAGTCTCACTGCACTATAAAGGGACACTGCAACAAATACTCGACTTGCAGAAATAACATTGCCAAGCAGAACATAAGTGGTGAATGTCACAAACACAATGATTTTGCTTGCTACAAAAAATGATGCCAGGTTCAGACCACGAAGGTATGAGCTTCGAAGAATTTTTTCTATCTCCTTTCTAAAATAACATGAAAATAACATACCAAATTAATGTTTTAAAGCTAATATATCTGTAATAAGGAAACTGTCATGCTTTTGTAAAGCTAGTGATATACCACCACAGTTTTATTATTATTCTTAAAATGGAGCTAGCCATAATAACAATAATTGACTTAAAGGACAATTATACTCACCTTCCCTCCGCTCCAGATCTTCATGTAGTAACTTTTACCCAGGGTGAGGACCTGAACCTGAACCTGAACCAGGTCCTCACCCTGGGTAAGGTGAGTATAATTGTCCTTTAAACAAAGCTCTTCTGATACATACAGATCATTACTTTAATCTACTATTCCCTTATAAATAAATGTTATATTGCCCTCCCTCCTAACAGGAAACTAAATCTTACCATATATGTTTTCTGTGAGGACAGGTATTAAACTTGCTTGCACAGCAAATATCTTTCTGGATGTAAATCTTGTACAGTATGTAAAAAATTTTTGAGAAGCGAGTTATGAAGATAAGTGGAAAGAAGAGACAGGCCCTAATATTCCAAAACCCTTTTAACTGAGCTATGAAGGAGCATGGAAGTTTTATGTAAATAAAACTTTATATGAATATCTATATACTGACTAAGAGTTACATAATTGTCAGTCAATATTTAATCCATAGGCATTTATAATATGAAAAGTAAAAAAAAATAAGGTAAAATATAGCTACTTAACCTACCCGGCTTCAATCAATACATTAAAGGAATAGTTCTCTTTTCTAGTGAACTATTCCTTTAAAGGAGAACTTAACCCAAAAAAAATCAAAGTTTGAGTTAGAAAGTACTTATCTCAACATCCTTCTCAGCATGGAAGTTTCAACTCAGAGGCCTTTCCTTTTTCCTGTTATTAGCATTTTCATTTCTGTTTGTTCCCCAAATCTGAAGCTGATATTTTCCCTTCTCTGCCAGTACTTTTACCTTCATTACATGTTCAGCACCTGTGTGATTTCCTCTTCCACCTCTTCAATGTTCAAATTGCAGTGTAGCCATACAGCATGCATTTAAAGCATTGTCACTTAGCACAGTAGTATCTAGGCAAAGGTAGAAACCCGACACACGTCGGTAGCTGTGAATAGTGCAGGTTAATTGCAAAACACTTGTCCTTCCTCGAAACATGCATTCTACATATTTCGGAAGCATTTGAGGATGAGTGGGTCCGAAACATGTAGCATGCATGTTTTGCAATAAATCTGCACTATTCACAGCTGCAGACCTACAGACCTGTGTCTTTGAATGTTTCACCTGAAATATACTGTTTAAGTGTTGTAGTATGAAGGTCTCTAGCTCTCCCTGTCAGCTGCAGCAATATTAGTGGAAAGTGTAGCTTCTTAAAGGTGAATATTGGAGGGCAGGAAGAGTGCTTTTTGTTTATGCTGTATTTATAGCAACTGTAGAGGGATGATAGTGAAGTGAACCTGATCTTAGAACAACTCCATGCAATGCATTTCTCCTCAGTGTACCTTATTAAAGGGAATGTTGGAGGGTAGGAAGAGTGTTTTTGTTTATGCTGTATTTATAAAACAACATAGTACAGAGCTGAAGGGGGAGGATAATGAAGTGAACCTGATCTTAGCACAACTCTGTGAAATGCATTTCTTGTATAGTGTACCTATTTAAAGGGTCAGTGTTGCCTGATCAATGAAACACCTATTAAATACATTTAAAGTATGACTAAGTTAAGCCTCTTATACTCATACGATACAATGCAAGACTAGGGTTGCCACCTGTCCATTTAAGACCCGAACACGTAAGCTGCTGTGCCATTGCTTTAAATACATGCTGTATGTCTACAATGTAATCAATGTAGCATGCATCATTCTTCTTGTAGAAATTAAAACCAGCCATTTGTCTTGTAAAGTTCATACCTGTTTGGGTCTTAAAGGCAAAGGTGGCCTTTGTCTTTACACTAATTCCAACCTTAGTTGCCAGATCATTTGGTTTAGTAGGGGTACACTTAATACATGTAATTAGCAGGGCTGCACTGATTGCAATTAAACAATAGTTATTCCAACTCAGCCATACTTCATGTGTTTTTATTGGGTGTCCCTACATGTTTCACTGATCTGGCAACTCTGCCCAACATTTCCCTTTAAAATGCATTGCACAGAGCTGTGGCAAGATCAGTTTCACTTCAGTATGCTGCACCTGCAGCTCTGGGCTGTTTTGTTTTTATGAGGGCTAGATGCAGCGCTTTTAAGCGTGATCCGATTGCTTTTAAAAATGCACACTAGCTGCCGTGCATGCAGTCCTCGTTTCTGGATATGCTCTACTGTGGCCTAAAGTGTCCTTGTAAAGTGATCAGTACAATTATACTGGGATTGCCACCTTTCCATTTAAGACTAAAACTCTTAGGGCTAGGAACCGCTAGTGCGTTTTAGTCGGGATTTGTGTTCAGATTGGGCTAGTGGGGGCGCAGGCATGTAATAGCTTATGGGCCCAGCCCCACTACATACCCTGCACTTCTGTGCGTTATTATTTAGTTTGATCACCAACGTGATCACTGTGTCACATGCACTCCGATAAGGTCCAATTGTGGAAACGCAAAGCCTGCCCATGGAAGCGCATCATCGGGATTGTGTATTCTTCCATGCGCTTATTACACTTCTAATTGTACATAAATACACACACTAATGTAAATGGTGGAGTGCAGTTATAAACACATAAAAAGACACAATCTTGCAGAAATGCTCACAAATATAAAGGGTTAACAGTTTGCTTCCTAGATATATATGAAAAGGGTTAATAATATTCACTGCTATCTCTGAGAAACTCAATTCTCTGAGCTCTCTGAGCTAATAATATTCTCTGCTATCTCTGAGACACTGGCAGGTGGGGAGTCTGAGTTCAACTGTTACATGCAGCTTAGTATAAGGGGAGTGGGAAACAAACACAAGGTACCTAGTTAGCATGTGCAGGAGTTTTGGGTCCAGGACCACCAGGAAGCAACACTAGAAGCCAGCCGTGACATCATAGATTGCCAGTATCCTGAAATGTTCTATAAATGATTTCTACACTAAAAGGCTGAATTCACAGGCAAAAGACACATGGTTTGTATTTGTATTTTGGGTTTAGTTCTCCTTTAAGCTTTTCTTCATGTTTTGGCTGTATTTTATAAACACACTGTCCACTCTTCAAAACAGTAAATATAAAATGGTATAAGTGTTGGGGGCGTGGTTGTTGTTTGTTTACACTTGCACCCTCTTGTCATTTTGAATGGTCTTCCAACTATTTTTGTTAGGATTTTTTTTTGGGGGGGGGGTGTTATGTAAAGACAAAGACATTGACACTGTTCTTTTAGTGTCAGAAGTGTTTCTTGTAGAACAGTTTTAATTTACTGCAATATCATTTTCTGCAATGTGTGCATTCATGTCTGCAAATGTACACCATTTTTAATGAATGTGATAGGACATGCAAACCAATGCCAAGGAAGAACGCATTATTGCATATTAAAACAAAGATTCTGTGCATTACAGCTCAGCACTGTAAGCATAAATGTCCACTTCTCCTATTTCTACTTTTAAAAAGGCTACAGTATTTTATACTGGGTACACCAGTTAGAATATTGAACCTTATTTATTTATTTATTTTTAAATTTGAGCAATGGATTAAGATGTTTAAAATTATAATACATACTTGCGTATATTATTAACCAACTCTGTAAATGATTGTTCCCATGCATACATCTTTATTATTCGCATCCCAGATATCACTTCATTCATGGTTCGAATTCTAATGTCTGTGAAAGCTGCTGTCTTCCCCCTTAAACAGGAAACATACACAATGTCTAAGATTCATTATCATCAAACGTGTTTTTCTCACCATGTTTATTTAATAGTATAGATAGTCACCAACATCTGCAATGGAGATTAAGTGTATTATGGTGAATATTGTGAGAACAGACAACACATACTATAAAGCTCTTACATCAACTATTAAATATATGAGCATATCTTAAAGTTATATAAACATGGCATTTCAAAATGTGCAACACCCTCCACAGCTGTCTTCTGGAGTATTGAATAAATACTATGTTGTAATACTAAGCATGGGTCATGTCTGAGATGAATGGCGAGAGGTTAGATAGTAAGGGCAAAGGTCTAGGGAGAAAGTGGGCTGCCCATCCTAGTGCCTGTACTCTAGTGGGGAGGGGGTGGGACGAGGTTCCATAATTATGCAGTAGGGTGTGCATAAAGAAGTTGTTTTACAGTAATTGCAGACCAAACCCAAATCCCTGTAGATATTTCCAGAGGAGGGGCCACTTGATTGACTTCAAGGCCTTCTGGACCTCTAAGGATTATTCAAGTAAGCATTATTTAGCTCCCAACATTAAAACGGTCAACCAGGGAATTGATTAATTTTTTTTCTGCTAGTTATGGAGGTCAATAAACTTGGCATAAAGCCGGTCTGGCTGGGGTTCATTATAGTCATAATAACACACTTCAGCCATTTAGATAACAACCTTGGTTATCACTTTGTAGTCTGTGTTCTGTGTAAGCTGCAGTCCAAGGGATCTTTTCAGACTTCAGGAGCAGGGATATAAGTGACTCATACAAAAAGGAGGAAAGCTCTGATCAACATGTGCTAAATTAAGTAATTATGGAAAGATTTACCGAAAGATGCGAACACCTTGGGTAAATCTCCACTCCCGAATTTAACATTGCATTTGCGTTGGGGTAAATCCCAAAAGGATATTTAATTCCTTATGCCGTTTGTGCAGGTGATTTGTGTGATACCCACGCAGCCAGCGTAATGTAGGAGTTAAAGTCAGGCTTACTGAATAGCGAATCTTTGACTCACGAAACTTGTTCCACCACCTTCCTGTAAATCCAAACCTATATTTTTTAATACAATTCTACATGTCAATGCAGAATGGTTTAGACGTACTGTACCTTCTCGCTGCCTTCTGCCTGTCTTCTGTGCCTTTTCCATGCACGGAAGACAAGCAGAAGGGGCTCGACCAACATCTGCTCCTTGGATTGGCTAAGGCACAATGTCTTAGCCAATTACTGGAGTGGATTCTGGTTGAGCCCATTCTGCTTGCTTCCATGCAAGGAAGCAAGCATGGAAGACAAGCAGAAGGCAGCGAGGATATGAAGACAGGTACGTATATTTGGAGACAGTTTTGAGTTCTATAAACCTTGTAAGATAGAGGTTTATGGCCATTTCCTGCAACATATAAAAGGGTATCAATTAATGTTTATGGTTTATCTGAATAGATTCAAAGTTTGATAGTTATAAACAAGTATTATACAAGTAAAAATGAGCATGATTTACAAAGGCAAATTGGTATTAGAAGTATGGGCCCATCTGATACAAGAGATGATCACCCTTGCCACTAAAGATTTTAAATGTTTTGGACCATTTTCCTGTCTGCATAAAGGACTTTAAAAAGAATCAGATTTCTTATTTCCTGTGTTTTGGAGCGATACTATTTTATACAATGCGCAAGATTCAGGCTATGGTAAGCTGATTCCTCATCAGTTTGAGGATTTGGAAAGATGTATGGAAGAACAATATCATTGATGTAAAAAAAAGGCCTTGTGCATTATCCTATCTTCTAAAAATGACAGATAAAGTTCTGAGTAAGAATTATTAGGGAACATTTCTCCAAAGGTTAAAAAAGAAAATAAATTACTGGTTTAAGGACCTCTGACAAATCCCAGCTTCAGATTTTAAGGCTTTAAAGAATTTGGAAATTTAGGAAAATCCCTACCAAGAAATTTCTGTAAGAGCTAAAATAGTCAATATCTGGTAATTTTAAGGTAGAAGGACAGACCTTTATCCAGACCAGATTGCAGTAATTCCAATATCTGAAGCTAGCATAGCATTACTGAAAAAAAATTAGAGGCACACCATTTAAGTAACACCTGCCAACACCTCTAGCACTTGTTAGAAGTAGACTTGTTCCTGGCTGCTAGAAGGGTGGAAATAACTGCCTTGCAGTCTTAACAATCTCTTTCAAAAGCCAAACCATCAAAAACTGCTTGGCTGGATCCAGATGGACAATTGGGCCTTGAGATTTAGAGAAAGTTGAAAAGGCTGCTCCCCGCTCGTCTCTTACAACAGAGAAAACTACTGCCTCCTTGGCCACCAAGGAAAAGTTGCATGAGCTTTTCTTATTTTCATCAACACTTTTGGGATGAGGGGAACCGGTGGGAATGCATATGCTAGTTCGTAATTCCCCTTCTTCCAGAAGGCGTCTGTCACAAACTCTTTCAGGTAAGGAACATAACTTTCCGACTTTTCTTGTCAAGCCGCTAATTGTCTGGTGACAATCGTGGGCTTGGCTAAATGTGAAGACGGCGGTAAAGATTGGGGAATCTGCACTGAAGGAAAGCTTGAGATTTACTGGTGCATTACAATTAAAGAAAATTAATTACTATATTCTTGCCCTCCTGAGCAACCTGTAGACTCAAAATTATATCTTCCAGATAAGTGAAAGGAAAATGTTTTCTGACCTGAGACACCCTAGAAGAGGAGTTAACACTTTGGTAAACATCCTTGGTGCTGTTGCGAACCCAAAAACAAGAAACACAAACTGGAAATATTTCCCAACTATTAGAAATTTCAGGAACTTCATGTGGAGGACATGTGATTATATGTAGATAAGCGCCCTGAAGAGCTAATTTCAGTTGTCTTTTTCCCTGAGATGAAATAGGATTGACTTTAAAGGGCATGTCCACCCCCAAAACTCAAATTTAACCCCATACTGGCCCCACTCTGTAGTGTACAAAAATTCTTACCTTACATCCCAGCTCCTTATGGTTGCCATGCTGTGCCCCTCCAAAGCCAGGAAAATTGCACTGTAGAAGCTCCCAGTGACTCATCCTGCGCTTGTCTCTGCCTCAACCTCGACAAGGTTGAGGCATGCACAGGAGAGTCCTCCCCCCCTCCCTCCCTCTCCCTCCTGTTTTTTTCTCCCTCCCCCTAGTGTAAAATCCCCATTATATATTATATATATTGATCCCCCAGCCCCAACCACCGTAACAGATTTCATAGAAATGCCCCAATAGTTACTTACCTTCCCTCTATGATATTTCTTTCTATTCCACTGCCACAGTTTGTGTTTTTTCTGATTTACTGTTTATTCTAGGTATTCATCCTATAATTAAAGATCCGTTTAGGGCAGTCCAAACTGGGATGTGTGACAGTAGTCATGGTGGGATTTGGAGAAATTGTACCTCCTCTCCGGTGTGTCTTAGGCATAATAAACCGGATACATTTTAAATTATAACCACTTAAACTAAATAAACTCTGTTTGTACCAAACATTTTAGACATTTGGTGATGCCACTTGTACAAACGCAGAAATCTAGAATGAGGTTTTTTAAGCAGAAATCTAGAATGAGGTTAACAAAGTACATTTTTACTTTAATAGGTGTCATTTATGGTGTCCTCTATTCAGAGCAAACATTTTGAGTGAGTTTATCTGATTGTTTATTTTTTGAGAGGTTAGAACCCTGCACACCTTAACCAATGTAAATAGGAAAAAATCCAGTAAAGTGCTAGGTGCTCCAGTCACTGTAGCCAACAGTCCATAAATCAATAAAAATGGTAGCTGGGCACACCAGTCTTAAGTGCAAACAAATTTTATTTGTGACGTTTCGGAACCTTGTTGTGGTGGATCCCAGAGGGGGGGATAAGAACAACATGCTTTAGAGAGGCCAGATGGATACAAGAACTATATGCAGTTCAATCTAAAGACCTTAACATGAACCTGGGACTTTCGTGTTTTTTACAAAAACGATAAAGTTTTAGGCAACCATATTGAGTGAATGTTTTTATAGTGTTCTCATAGAGTACTTTTGGGGTTTATAATGTTCCACTATATGTGTATTGTTACTTCTCATTTTATAGAACTTCAAGGATCTTGACTTATTTTAGGATATTAATTTGTGGTGCTTCTTGCAGTTTTTTCATACAGTATTATATTTAAAAATGTGGAACTATTTAAAAAATGTGGAACTATTTATACATTTTACTTATCTATTTATTACATTGTTGCACCTTAAATTGCTGCACTACATATTGTTGCTCTTAGCACTAGCACTTTCTATTGTATTGTCACTTTACACATGGCACTTTTGTTTCTTTTATTATAGACTTTGACCACTAGGTGGCCATCTTCTACAGCATGATGTTTTAGTCTATAAATAGCAGTTTGCACGTTATCTCATTTATGTTTGTCTGAGAAGGGAAACACACCAAGGTTCCGAAACATCACAAATAAAATTTGTTTGCACTTAAGACTGGTGTGCCCAGCTACCATTTTTGTTGATTTACTATCTGATTGTTTAGGTGAGGCTATGCTATGGTGTGTCAGTGCTTCCTCCCATTCATCACCATACAGGCGACCAAGAACACTTTCCCATGTTGAATTGTTGCCTAACCAACATTTAGATGTCTATGGTGTATGCAATTAAGCATATATCCTTGAGATTCATTTGGTGAGTTGTGCATTTCATAATATAGGCCTAGTCTAGTTAGGAATTGTGCCCCAAAAGCAAGCCTGAGCACGACTTAAACTCCATATATTTGCCCAGCAAGTCTGGGTAAATGAGCCTGAAGTTAGATCCATTACAGGTAAAGGTCTAGTAGCAGGGGGCCAGTTAGGGGCAGCCTACGGGCCTTACTTTGCCCACATCTGGGTTAATAGTTGAATCCCAAATTTGTACCGCTGTTCTGGGTCAGGTATTGTGAGGAGTTCTTTCAGGGTTGTGCTATTCCAAAGTGGTGTTTGTAGATTGATGGGTGGTGTGTTTTTTTAGGGCCTTTTTCAGACTTGTAAAGTTTGCTGGAGTAAAGGGTTTTTCGGAGGTGATGTAGGTGTATATGTAAAGCCTTGCATAACCTGATCGAGAGGATCTGTGTATTGTTTAGTATCTGTTGGCATACACATACTCCATATTCTATTTCAGAGTGTTGCCACTGGTAGAAACAGTATCAGAAATTTGGGCTGCCAGATAATATGTGAGCTATATTTTGCTAGGTAGTTAAGGTTGCTTGTACTCTGCAGAGGTAAGTGTGCAGATATACTGGTTGGGGGGAAATTATCTATTAGTAATATAAGGGCCATGCAAGAATATTCTCAAAATATAGTTATGATTTGTAGTGCTGTTTCTAGCACATCATCTTTGTAAAAGTCCTAACATGGAAGCCTTTTTAATTACAGAACCTTCTTCTTACACACATAAATGCTACTTACTAGAGAAATATTGTACAATGCATAGGTCTTCTAGGGATAAAAGCTTTCACTTTAGGATTTTAAAAATTAGCTTTAGTTCTCCTTTAAGCCAGATGCTGGAAGCCTTAGCCAGGTCCACAGCCACTATAGTAGGCCTAAGGGCAGCTCAAGTTACCATAAAAGATTTTTTAAGAAATTATACTGAGTAGTTTGAGTCCAAATAGGGAAGAACTGAGAGAGCCTTCCCTCTATGTGACCCTGCCAATACCAAAAAACAAAAAAAGAGAATTGCAAAACAGGAGGATGGCAACAGACTGAAGTACTCCCTCTAAAAAAGGGAGCAGGGAAGTAAAGGCGCCATTAAACAGGAAAACTGGAAAAAATAAGGCCAGAACTTCCTGATCTTAAAACCCAAAATTGGGCAGTCAGGGGGGGAAATGTACAAATAGATAAACAATGGTGGAGGTGCACTCTATCCAACTATGGGTGGCAGACGCCTCGTTGTTCTTCCCTTGAACCAACAGCTTCGCGGAAAAAAGACAATTGAGGGTCGCACTCCAAAAAATTAGAAAACTTTTATTGTGATCCCCACATCACACGTCACAACGTTGTCGGGGATATACCCCCTTCTCAGGTGATAAAGTGCAACTGTGCTCAGGAAAATTTAAAGACTGTGACTCCATTTGGTCCCACCCACCAATCTGGGAACCAATAGCAGATGTCTGTACAATCAATACATTTGTGTCATAAATACTTTGTAATTAAAACCATATATTAAGCTCTAAAGTGTCACAATGTGTAACAATAAAACACCCTTCAGTATATACTCTATGTTAAGTGCTAAATGACTAAAAAAATAATCTAATACTTATATATATAAAATCCCTAAGGTAACACTGTGTATAAAGTGCTTAACAAGTGCATATAAAGTGCTAAATCGGAACCCTGTCTTCCATCCTGATCTCTAAAATAATCTGTGATATAAAATCTGTGAAGAAGAATAAAAAAGTAAGTCCTAATACAATTGGGCCTGGCTTATACGATCATGTTCACAAATAGTATTTTCTTATCTCTATATCGAGGAAACACATATTTCAATCAATCCTCAAGATGGCGCCAGTGTCCACGAATCTTCAATCTAAAAGAAATTTCTATATGTCTAGATAGAATGAAGAAGCTATAGTTGCTAGTGAAAAGGCTATACTTAGTTATTATCATTACAAGAAGCAGGACAAATTAACTCTTCATTAAGACCATGAGGGGCCCAAGGTACCAAGCTTGTCTATCCAACCTATTTCTTTTTGTAAGTTTTCTATTGAAATCTCCTCCCCTCCTGTCTTTTTCACGACCTCCAGTACCATCCATTTAAGTTGAGCCGCCCTGTGCTTTTTTTCTAAGAAGTGCCTGCTATGTGGGGGTCTCATTTTCTTATTTGTCCATCAAAGTTGGAAACTCCCGTTTGTGTTCGCAGATTCTTATGCGCACTTCTCTCTTGGATTGCCAACATAGGCCCATCCACATGGACATTTAGCATGGTAGATTATGCCTGCCGTCCTACATGTGGCATACTGCTTAAAAGCTTAATCTCAAAACCTTTCCTGGGATGATTAACCACACTTCCCTCTGATGATGGCATTACAAACTGAGCAGTTACGGCAGGGGAAAGTACCTTTTAATTGCTCACTGAAGTATGTCTGTCTAGCCCTATCTCAGTTAGAATATCCGTCTGTATTAGTTCGTCTCCCAAATTTTTTGATCTCTTGTAAGAGAAAAGTGGGGGATTGGTAAAGAATATACTATTTTGTGAACATGATCGTATACCAGCCCATATGGTATTATGACTTACTCTTTTTATTCTTCTTTCACAGATTTTTATATCACAGATTATTTTAGAGATCAGGATGAAGACAGGGTTCCGATTTAGCCCTTTATATGCACTTGTTAAGCACTTTATACACAGTGTTACCTTAGGGATTTATATATATATAAGTATTAGATTTATTTTTTGTCATTAAGCACTTACATAGAGTATATACTGAAGGATTGTGTTTTATTGTACACATGTGGACACTTTAGATGCTTAATATATGGTTTTTTATTAAAAGTATTTTGACACCAAAGTATTGATTGTACAGACATCTGCTATTGGTTCCCCCAGATTGGTGGGTGGGACCAAATGGAGTCACAGTCTTAAATTTTCCCTGAGCACAGTTGCACTTTATCACCTGAAGAAGGGGGTATCTCCCGAAACGTTGTGACGTGTGATGTGTGGATCACATAAAGTTTTCTAATTTTTTGGAGTGCGACCTCCATTTGTCTTTTTTTCCTGCGAAGCTGTTGTTTCCAAGGGAGAACCCACGAGGCGTCTGCACCCATATTGGATAGTGCACCTCACCATTGTTTATCTATTTGGACTGATTTCCCTAGGTAGGTGGCACCAACCAACCAACACCATTATGTCGTTCTCTGATATTGCCAAAACCCACCAAGAAAAGGCTAACACTTTGGCCTTAGCGATGCTGAAAGAAACGCATACTGGGGCTAATAACTAGAAGAGATGCAATTCCCCTTAACACCTCAGAGGATTATAAAAACCAACTAGAAAATACTCAAGAAGGAGATTAATTCTCCAGTTACACAGCACACCACTTTAAAAGAATATGCCACTTGCTGAGCGGGATCCCCAGAGGGTTAAGGTTAATCTTCACCCCCATATTATGCCAGGACGATACAAATATAAAGAGAATGGTACATGATTCTCACAAATGCAGCATTGATTTAATATATTTAACTATGACATCTGCAACAGGCGTTACAGAAAGTAAGGCAGACATCTTTCCATTGAACAAGAACTGAAAACTCAAATTAACAAGTGAAGAATTGGATACCATCAACAGCAGATCTCCTCCACCATTGACGGAATATCAAATCGATCTTTTCAGAAAAAACTACACAAATCCGAAGGTACTAGAACTATGAACTAAAAAGAGTTTATATACCTTGGCCAAGGAAGAGAGCTGGAATCCTCGTGGTGGCGGGAGACAGAGCCGGGTTCCCATGGAGACGACCACGCGCTCTGCAGGAAAGCAGAGAGGACGCCGCACTGCACAACCCAAAGCGAGGAGGAGTCAAGCCTGTCCAACGAACTCGGACAGCTCCAAGGATGATTTTTTTAGAGACAGCACGCCCGCTCACAACCGAGGGCCCAAGAAGATCCGGAAGACAAGAAGGAGTCAGAGGTCCAGAAGGAACGAAGGAAGCCGTACCAAAGTAAAGAACGACCACAGGGAGGAGATAGGCAGGTATTTGTACCCTTTCCATTGATTGCTGTATGACACTAGTTACCAACCTCTCTTGCACTTAACCCAACAAATGCCATAGAGATAGTTTGGTAGTTAATATTTCCAAACATCATCTCCAAAAACAGGAACTCTAATTAATAAAGATGGATTTGTACCCACTTACAAAGGTAACATGTTGGAATTTAAAAAAGATTGGTTCAATTACCCGTACATTAAATTAGAATGCACTTTGGACATACGGGCCCTCCATCCTGTGGTTTTAGGAAAAATCGTATTTCACCCCGGAAATTAATAATGCTTCACTAGAGACATTAACAACGTTGTAACATCACAGGTTAGTGCGCTTCCTTGGAAAAATCCCCGATCCCGCTTTTAACCTATCGAAACACGAATAAAGCTTTTCCAATCATTAAAAGAACAAAAATTGTTGTTATTAAAAAGCAGATAAAGGAGGGCGGTGGTGGTTATGGACAAAGCTATATATGGAGGAGTGTAACAGACAACTAAATGTGAATACACACTACTTAAAGTTACAAACGACCCCACTGCCGCCATTAAAAGGAAATCGACACCTTATTGGAGATACATATACCCAAGGAATCATAGATTTAAACACTAAGAATTTCCTATATTGTGAAAATCCTCGAGTCCCGGTATTATACTCCTACCTAAAATCCATAGAAACTTAACTAATCCTCCAGGGGGCCAATCGTGTCGGTGGAATCTTTACTTCACCCCCTGGGAATTTATATTGATTCTTTCCTGCACCATTGGTGAAATGTTACAAGACGTGTTTAAAAGGATACTCTACTATCATTCCTAAACTGTTTGGACAGTATTCACAGACTCAATGAAAATAAATTTCTGGTGACACTAGACTTGATCATATACACGTCCATTCCCGCATGATGAAGGTCTGACTATAAAGGAAATTCCTCCTTGAATTTGGTTATGAACACAAACTTGTTTTCTTTATTATGGAACTAATGACATCTGTTGAAGAAAATTTTTTCCGCTTCAATAAAGACTGGTACTTACAAAGGGCAAGACTAGTATGGCGCAAATTTTGCGCCTGCGTACGCTAATTTATTTGTTGCTTATTTTGAGAAAATGCATTTAATAATAATGATATTTTTCTGACGCATGTTCAACATTACGTAAGTTTGTAGATGATGTGTTTTTTTTTTGGGATGGGAGACGAGGCTGGTCTGATAGAATTGGTACTTACCTTAATTCGTTACACTCTATCCCTGAAATTTACTCTTACCTATGACTTCTATAAGATTAACTATCTAGACGTAATGGTAATGAAGCTGAGGTAAATTTTGACAGACTTTATTTGTTAAGAGTACAATAGGAATAATCTATTATAGCCAGTACTTCATCTCTAAGAGCGTTATACCTGGATTACCCTATACCAATTTTTAAGAATCAAGAATTATAGAGGAGTAGACCCTATGTAGACAAAGAATGACGAACTAATAACCAAATTTGTCACCAAGGATATAATAAAAAATCTAGAGAGAGACGCAGATAAGCCTTCACCTAGAACGGAAGGACCTTTTAAAAAATACCAAACAGAAAAAAGAATGTGACAGTTTACCCATTTGTATCGACATATAATGTACTGTCTAATAATATTCAACATGAAATTAAGAAAAATTGGCATATCCTACAAATGGACCAACATTATGGGTCTCTCTTTACCAATCCCCCACTTTCTCTTACAAAGATCAAAAATTTGGGAGGACACTAATACAGACGGATATTTCTAACTGAGATAGGGCCATACAGACATACTTGTCAGTGAGCATTTAAAAGGTACTTTCCCCTGCCGTAACTGCTCAGTTTTAATGCCATCATCAGAGGAGTGTGGTTAATCATCCCAGGAAGGTTTTGAGATTAAGCTTAACAGTATGCCACATGTAGGACGGCAGGCATAATCTACATCTTAAATGTCCATGTGGATGGGCCTATGTTGGCAAATCCAAGAGAGAAGTGCGCTAAGATCTGCGAACACACAACGGGATGTTTCCCAACTTTGATGGAAATAAAAATATGAGACCCCCATAAGCAGGCACTTCTTAGAAAAAAAGCACAGGGCGGCTCAACTTAAATGTGGGGTACTGGAGGTCGTTGAAAGACAGGAGGGAGGAGATTTCAATAGAAAACTATTACAAAAAGAAATGGTTGGATAGACAGCTTGGTACCTTGCCCCTCATGGTCTTAATGAGAGTTTATTTGTCCTGCTTCTTGTAATGATTATAACATAGTAACCTTTTCACTAGCAACTATAGCTCTTCTATCTTCATCTTAGACATATGATAATTTCTTTTAGATTGAAGATTCTTGTGACACTGGCGCCATCTTGAGATTGATTGAATATGTGTTTTCCTCGATATAGAGATAGAAAATACTAATTTTGTGAACATGATCGTATACGCCAGCCCATATTGTATTATGACTTACTCTTTTATTCTTCTTTCACAGATTTTTATATCACAGATTTTTTAGAGATCAGGATGGAAGACAGGGTTCGATTTAGCACTTTATGCACTTGTTAGCACTTTATACACAGTGTTACCTTAGGGATTTATATATATATAGAATTAGATTTATTTTTTTAGTCATTTAGCACTTAACATAGAGTATATACTGAAGGATTGTTTTTATTGTACACATTGTGACACTTTAGATGCTTAATATATGGTTTTAATTACAAAGTATTTATGACACAAAATGTGATTGTACAGACATCTTGCTATTGGGTTCCCCCAGATTGGTGGGTGGGACCAAATGGAGTCACAGTCTTTAATTTTCCCTGAAGCACAGTTGCACTTTATCACCTGAAGAAGGGGGTATTCCCCCGAAAACGTTGTGACGTGTGAGTTGGATCACAATAAAAGTTTTCTAATTTTTTGGAGTGCGACCCTCATTGTTCTTTTTTCCGGGGAAATGTACAAGTGGCTTCTACTGCTAGAAGGAGCATGACCACCAAGGCTGATACAGAAAAGAACATTGTGCAAAAAAAGGAACCAAGTAAGAAAGGCTTGCAATCTTTTTAGCCACGCAAATAGAGAAAGGGGAGTGGAAAAACAGATGGCCTATTTAAGCTTTTTGTGGGTTTCCTGTGCCATGCCTGAAATACAAGATTAACCCACAAGTGACCACTGCAATGAAAAGGATCAGTCCTTAAGGTTTTTGGGACTTCTTTATCAGAATATCAAATGTTATTTTGGGGGTAGACATTCCATTTAAGTCATTAGAACTGTCATTTGTCATAATAATATGTGACTCATACATGCTGTAAAACTACATTTTAAATGTGCATTCAGCAAATAACGTTTTGTTCTAGTTTAGACCCTTACATTCAAAGGCAATTAAAATTAACATCTGCATATTATTTTAATATATACACACATACTTACCTTAATGAAGTAAAAAATTTTCCTAGACAGGTTTGCAAAGGCATAAGTATAAGAAGGACCGCCATTCCTGCTAGACATGATGGGCCAATTTCAATCCAAAGTAGAACCGTCACTGCAATGGCTTGAAGTGGACCAGCCCATAAAAAGTGCAAAAAAATTGTCACCTGTTTAAATAGGAAATAATTAAATTTTACTTTAGTAATGCTGTTATCTTAAATGGCATGCGTTTTTTTAAGAAATATATGGTGAAATATAAAGAACAACATTTATTCATAGAGCCTCACAATTGTAGAAGATGCTATTAACATTACAATCCACCTTTACCTTTGCTTTGTATTGTTAATGTTAATTCATTAAATACAGTTAAAACAGACAAGTAATTAAACATAATATTAGGATATTATGTTAGTGTATTTCATCACAATATATAAAGAACAAATGCAATAGATGGGGGGAAAAGAACTGTAAAATTAGAGGAGGAATTACTACCTGGTCAAATTTATTCACATCATTTGACAAAAGGTTTACGATTTGTCCTGTTGTTGTTTTACCCATTGCAGAATTGCTGAGACGAAGAGCCTGAAAAAGATCGGGGACATTGCATAATGCTACCAGCAAGCAAGCAAAGGGTCATTTAGTGCACTATTCATAATATGCTTTGTTTTTTTTAATATGAGTGCACTGTATGTCACTATGGTCACTAACAATGTAAACAAAACAAAAAATGTTTATACGGGACACTTGTATATAGACGTTTATTTTAATTGGCTTACAAACTGTTTTAACCTGCATTTATTCAGCTGTTGACAATGGTATAATTCCCTTTGAAAAGACACAAGGAAATGAAAACTGTGAGACAGATTAATTGAAAAAAATAATTGAAAAAAATTTAAAAAAAAGACAAGACATCAATCCAAAAATGTTTTCAAAGTAAGAACCCCCAAAACTCCCTCACAGAAATGGGGAACTGACATCACCTAACCCAAGTGAAATTTCCTCTCTTCCCAGGTTGCTGGTCAAATGGGAGGAGATGGCACATTTGCAGTCCAGTAATAGCAGGAAAAGTTCCCCAGCTCTGCAGAAAAGCTTAAACTTTTTTGAGTTAAAGGCGCAGCAAAATCAATAACGGTAAATGAAATTTTTTGTTAGTTTAATCCCAAATACAGGATGAAGGCTGGGGAAAATAACAAATAAAGGCATATTATTGAGGAGCATAGCTACTTAGGAGCTGTAAGCTTGCTGAGAGAGGATATGCAATAAAAGTCCAAGATGGTGTTAATGTATTTTAGAGACTTACCGGTATTTGACTTGCTAATATTTACTTTTTGTACATGTAATGTGGCATTAACATAGCTATTACATAAAATTACTATGGCATGTTACTCTAATAATAAAACTATGCTGAAAATAACACTATGGGCCTTATTTATAAATGGCCGTTATTACCACCTCAAAGTTACAGCAGCACATCCCTGCAGCGAAAATAACGCTTTCGCCATATTTATAAAGGCGAAGCACATCACCTAATCCGATTCTGGTAAATTTTTCAATGCTTGGTATCACATGGTTATACAGTAACCAATCATATTTCTGGGTACTGTATAACCATGTGATACCAAGCATTGAAAAATTGACCAATCAGAATAGATTAGGACTTTCTACAAACCTATATAAAGAGCTGCAATCCTCCGCGGAGATCAGAAGTTATCGCAGTAGATGGCAAAAGACAAAAGAGGCTGGCAGACAGAAGAGGCTGTCGCCAGCTGTGAAGAAAGATGACGTTGGATCAAGACTCCCGCGACATCGGGATTGAAGAAAGAAGACGCTGCCTAGGGGCTCTTTTAAGAGCCGACGGGGGTCCCGGGTTCGAGCTGCGGGATCCCCAACAAAGGCACTTCTCATTTTCGCAAGGGCCCTTACAGGGCATGTGAGGGGGGTCCTGGTCGAGGCTGCGCGACCTCCTAAGCCCCAAAGGGCCTTCTCAGGGCCAGGGAAGAGGGGGCCCATTTCAAGCTGCGAGACTCCTTAGGCCCCAAAGGGCTCTTGTAAGAGCCGCAAAGGCCCTGATAGGGATGGGAAGGGGGGTCCCGGTTTGAACTGTGGGACCCCCTAAGCCCCAAAAGGCTTGTCAGAACCCCCGCTGGCGGGTCCCTCCCTGCAAGAGTATGGGGCAGGGGTCTAGGAGGGGCTGCTGGGAAGGGGTCATGCGGCGGGTGGTTGACGCTGCGGGGGGGGAGGGCGGGGTGGGCGTGCGCCCCTCTGGTGAATGCGACCACCTGTGGCTAGGTGGACATGCCTCCTGTGGCGGGTACAACCACCAGCCACGGGTTGGGCGTACCCCCCCGCCCCAACGATCTCAGCCGTTTTCACCACCTTGAAGGTGGCGAAGTGAAACGGCCGAGAGTAACGCCGCACATCAGTTGCCACCACTTTATAAATAGAAGCGAGCAGTAACTGATGCGATGTTAAGGAGGCGTTAACTTTGCGGACAGGTTTTGCCCTTTAATAAATCGCCTTAATAGCGATTTTGAAGAAAACGTTGGGAAACGGACGTTTATAAATATGCCCCTAAGGGATCATAAGCTATTGTATATAACAAAATTAAGTAATCAGTGAGTATTAGCCTTTTTTACAGTACTTTAAAAGGTCACCAGGTTGGATCAATCGGAAATGTTCTGGTTGTTTAATTTGCTGCTCTAACCTGACTTTTCACCAAAATATCAGTGCTATTAGTCCAAAATAATGCCCTATATAGACCAAACAGGCACCTAGGAGCACTTTTTCCCACCAGACTTCACCACAGTGATGACTTTTCAAACTAGTGTAAAAAGGATAAAGGATATGTCAACCCCAAATCAATCAATAATACACGGCTAAATAATCCCAAAATTGCAATATTTACAGATCTGCAAATTGTACATTGAGTTTACATGTGACCCCTTCTCTGTTTCCAACAGTTTACATGTGACCCCTTCTCTGTTTCCAACAGTCATAAAAAGTCTAAATAAAAAAAAACCCACTAGATTTTGCCACAACTTTCTAAACTTTTTATTTTTTTCAACAATATATATATATAATTTTTAGCATAGATTTTGAATATGGCAAATTTTCAGCACAGACAATTTTAAAAATAGAGAATGTTTTATTCAGTTTAATTGAAGAACGGGAAGTAAAGGAGCTATGTCTTACCTCCCAATCTTCAATAAAATGATCAGGAGACAGGAGGAAAGTTAGAGAATTAAGTTAGAGAATTAACCTGCGATCACGCTCCTCTGCTGTTCCTGTAAGAGGAACATTAAAGGTGGGCGCATGCAGGTAAGTTTTCTAACTTTCCTCTAATTTTTTAAGAATAGCTTCTTCCAAAAAGGTGCAAAAAGTCCTCAAAATGCATTGACAGCATCTTGGACTTGATTTTATGAACTTATTTTGCCAAATTATAAATGCACACCTATGTGCCAATGTTCATAATCAAAAGGATTTCAAAATAAGTGTGTGTGTGTTATTAGCAAACAATTTGTGTTGGGATGGACAAGCTGTTGGCTGTACTGTTGACTCCACCCAACTTATACCTTGCCTCATTTATGGCATCTGGAGATTTTGTTCTAGGGGTCCTATGATTGAAAAGAGTGGTTGTCCACTTCTTGGACAGATAAGGTAGACAGATTTGAAAGGTAGGAGAGAATGGAAGAGGGATGGGGAATTGCTACTTCACAGCTAGCTCACCCCCAGAGATGTCCTTTTGAGTGAAAATGTTAAATAGGATTAATCAGTCTTAGCGTACATGAAGAATATTGCAGTTACATGTATAAAAAAGCTGAACAAATGGGAGAAGTCCACCCTTAAAGGAATAGTTCGGGCATGCGCGTTATAGCGTAACAGAAGCAGGAAGCAGTCGGGAACTGTCAGAGCGGCCCCGCTGGATCGTGTGAAAGGTAAGATTTTCAGAAGTTCGTTCCTGGCTATCTAAACATTGATTGAAGAACAGGAGGTAAGGGATAGCTCCTTAACCTCCCAGGCTTCAATCAATGTATAAAAGGAATAGTTCACTATTGCAGTGAACTATTCCTTTAAACCAAAAATCTGGTTACTTGTAAGTTATCAGCCTGCAACCCCAACTGCTATTTTTATATGCATTTGTAACCAGATATTAAATTATAAGTTATATTCCTGGTAAGGTATCTGCCTCCTCCCTCTGCTCAATGAGCTTTTATATAAGCTTGAGAATGTGCAGAAGAGGCAGCAGGTGAAAGAGTATCCAATCACTGGCTATGATGTCAATTGTCACATCCTTGATTGACTGCATGGAGGGAACAGCCAGCTTACTTTTCAGAATGTAGACAATAATTATCCTTGAATATCTGGTTAGTAATGCAGGTAATAAAGTGCAAAATATATTGGTTGGGGTTGGGGGCAGGTAACTGACAATTGACGAGTTTAAACACCCTTAAAACACCTAGTAAATGGGAAATAATCACATAAACATTTTATGGCCCAGGTGCTCATGTCCCAGGGCCTTTATATTAGGCCTGTGTAGGTAACAATGTACCGTATATACTCGAGTATAAGCCGACTCGAGTATAAGCCGAGGTACCCATTTTTGCCTCCAAAATGGGTAACCCATGATTGACTCGAGTATAAGCCGAGGGTAGATAGTTGCCTAATACCATTCCACTGTAGATGTTTGGAAACTACAACTCCCAGCATGCTTTCGTTGCTGGGAGTTGTAGTTTCCAAACACCTATAGTAGAAAGGTATTGGGTGCTACTGTATGGCCACCCTAGAGCCCCCCCAGTTCACTTACCATACCTGGCCAGTCTTCAGTCTTCATCTCTCCAGTCTTCAGTCTTCATCTCTTCAGTCTTCATCTCTTCAGTCTTCATCTCTCCAGTCTTCATCTGTCCAGTCTTCAGTCTTCATCCTTCAGTCTTCAGCTCTCCGCTGGTCTTCAGTCTTCAGCTCTCCGCCGGCTGCCGCTCGCTCTGTGCAGTTCCCAATAGTTCTTTGCGGCTGCAACTGGAATCAAGGTAAGTTTTCGCTTGACTCGAGTATATTGAACCTGGTGGGTGCTCTAGGGTGGCCATACAGTGCACCCAATACCTTTCTACTATAGGTGTTTGGAAACTACAACTCCCAGCAACGAAAGCATGCTGGGAGTTTTAGTTTCCAAACATCTACAGTGGAATGGTTTTAGGCAACTATCTACCCTCGGCTTATCCTCGAGTCAATCATGGGTTACCCATTTTGGAGGCAAAAATGGGTACCTCGTCTATACTCGAGTCGGCTTATACTCGAGTATATACGGTCATTGTTACCTACACAGGCCTAATATAAGGCCCTGGGACATGAGCACCTGGGCCATAAAATGTTTATGTGATTTTTCCCATTTACTAGGTGTTTTAGGGGTGTTTAAACTCGTCAATTGTCAGTTACCTGCCCCCAACCCCAACCAATATATTTTGCACTTTATTACCTGCATTACTAACCAGATATCAAGGATAATTATTGTCTACATTCGAAAAGTAAGCTGCTGTTCCCTCCATGCCAGTCAATCAGGATGTGACAATTGACATCATAGCCAGTGATTGGATACTCTTTCACAAGCAACCTAAAAACCTTGACTCGGCTTATACTCGAGTCAAGCGAAAACTTACCTTGATTCCAGTTGCAGCCGCGATTCAGGAAGGAAAGCCAGCAGTTCCCAATAGTTCTTTGCGGCTGCGCGATGACGTCATCGCGTACGCCGACGGGATGACGTCATCGCGCAGCCGCAAAGAACTATTGGGAACTGCACAGAGCGAGCGGCAGCCGGGGAGAGCTGAAGACTGAAGACCAGCGGAGAGCTGAAGACTGAAGAGGAAGACTGAAGACTGGACCGATGAAGACTGGAGAGATGAAGATGAAGAGATGAAGACTGAAGAGATGAAATGAAGACTGAGAGATGAAGACTGAAGACTGGCCAGGTATGGTAAGTGAACTGGGGGGGCTCTAGGGTGGCCATACAGTAGCACCCAATACCTTTCTACTATAGGTGTTTGGAAACTACAACCCCAGCAACGAAAGCATGCTGGGAGTTGGTTACCACATCTACAGTGGAATGGTATTAGGCAACTATCTACCCTCGGCTTATACTCGAGTCAATCATGGGTTACCCATTTTGGAGGCAAAAATGGGTACCTCGGCTTATACTCGAGTCGGCTTATACTCGAGTATATACGGTAAATGTTACCTACACAGGCCTATATAAAGGCCCTGGGACATGAGCACCTGGGCCATAAAATGTTTATGTGATTTTTCCCATTTACTAGGTGTTTTAAGGGTGTTTAAACTCGTCAATTGTCAGTTACCTGCCCCCAACCCCAACCAATATATTTTGCACTTTATTACCTGCATTACTAACCAGATATTCAAGGATAATTATTGTCTACATTCTGAAAGTAAGCTGGCGTTCCCTCCATGCAGTCAATCAAGGAGTGACAATTGACATCATAGCCAGTGATTGGATACTCTTTCACCTGCTGCCTCTTCTGCACATTCTCAAGCTTATATAAAAGCTCATTGAGCAGAGGAGGAGGCAGATACCTTACCAGGATATAACTTATATTTAATATCTGGTTACAAATGCATATAAAAATAGCAGTTGGGGTTGCAGGCTGATAACTTACAAGTAACCAGATTTTTGGTTTAAAGGAATAGTTCACTGCAATAGTGAACTATTCCTTTATACATTGATTGAAGCCTGGGAGGTTAAGGAGCTATCCCTTACCTCCTGTTCTTCAATCAATGTTTAGATAGCCAGGAACGAACTTCTGAAATCTTACCTTTCACACGATCCAGCGGGCCGCTCTGCAGTTCCCGACTGCTTCCTGCTTCTGTTACGCTATAAAGCGCATGCCCGAACTATTCCTTTAAGGGTGGACTTCTCCCATTTGTTCAGCTTTTTATACATGTAACTGCAATATTCTTCATGTACGCTAAGATTAAATCCTATTAACATTTTCACTCAAAAGGACATCTCTGGGGTGAGCTAGCTGTGAAGTAGCAATTCCCCATCCCTTTCCATTCTCTCCTACCTTTCAAATCTGTCTACCTTATCTGCAAGAAGTGGACAACCACTCTTTTCAATCATGGCCCCTAGAACAAATCTCCAGATGCCATAAATGAGGCAAGGTATAAGTTGGGTGGAGTCAACAGTACAGCCAACAGCTTGTCCATCCCAACACAAATTGTTTGCTAATAACACACACACACTTATTTTGAAATCCTTTTGATTATGAACATTGGCACATAGGTGTGCATTTATAATTTGGCAAAATAAGTTATAAAAATCAAGTCCAAGATGCTGTCAATGCATTTTGAGGACTTTTTGCACCTTTTTGGAAGAAGCTATTCTTAAAAAATTAGAGGAAAGTTAGAAAACTTACCTGCATGCGCCCACCTTTATGTTCCTCTTACAGGAAAAGCAGAGGAGCGTGATCGCAGGTTAATTCTCTAACTTAATTCTCTAACTTTCCTCCTGTCTCCTGATCATTTTATTGAAGATTGGGAGGTAAGACATAGCTCCTTTACTTCCCGTTCTTCAATTAAACTGAATAAACATTCTCTATTTTTAAAATTGTCTGTGCTGAAAATTGCCATATTCAAAATCTATGCTAAAATTATATATATATTGTTGAAAAATAAAAAGTTTAGAAAGTTGTGGCAAAATCTAGGGGTTTTTTTTATTTAGACTTTTTATGACTGTTGGAAACAGAGAAGGGGTCACATGTAAACTGTTGGAAACAGAGAAGGGGTCACATGAAACTCAATGTACAATTTGCAGATCTGTAAATATTGCAATTTTGATTTTTAAACCTAAAAAACTCGGCTTATACTCGAGTATATACGGTAGGTATTCATATCATGGCTTTAAAGAAGTACAAACTCACCATGTTCAACAGATGGTTTGGGTCGAATCAGCTTAACTTGGGTCCTGATCAAAGTGTAACAGACCCCAGTTTCACTGGTGCATTTTAGGTAGAAGTCCACCAACACTTATCATTACTACAGTGGTGGACTTTTCAAGTGTGGAGTGGATTCCTAGTAGTCTCTTAGATTACTGGAGATATAAAATCATGGCTAAGAAGAAGTTCTAGACTTGGTTTGGCTAAAGTCTCTAGTGTTTACAGGAAACAGGGCAGCTAGGAGGGAATTTTAAAATAGGTTTTGAATGGACGACAGCAAGAACATAACGAGAATACAAAAAGTAGGGATGGTAAAAGGAAGAGGATAGGTGGGACAGATTAAAGTGAAAAGCGTAAATTAAAAATTTATATTTACAAAATCAAAAAGCCAGCTGGAAAGATAGAAGTATTAGAACAAATTAATTATTTATAATAAGATGTATGATGTGATTGGCATGTTGGCAGTGAATACTAAATATTATGATAAATAGACACATGCTCTGTTTATGTGGGATTCTATTTACCTTTTAACTGATTGTAGTGGAAATGCCATTACAGCATTGTTATGCATACTACATATTTACTGCATGAAGCATTACAGATATTAAAGGGGAACTGTGGTCCAAAAATTACTTTCGGTAAATTGAGGTAAATTGATAGTAATTGCACCCCTGAGAATTTTTGCAATTTTTTCCATTGTTTATTTTGCATAGTTTTGAAGATATTTACATTTTTGTGTGTGATATGGCAGCAGCATCACCATCCCCTGCACTTCCTGCTTCCTGCTTTGAAACGGTCAGTCAATCTGTCCTGCGTCGTCTCCTCCCCTTTGCAGCCCCCCTGGTCCCTCCCACTCATGGACCCCATGGTCCCTCCAGTTGCTGGCCCCCCATGGCCCATTATCTTACAGCCCCATGTGGCCCCGCCCACTCGTGGGTGCCTAAGCCCCACCCACCCGCGGGTGCCTAAGCCCCACCCACCCGCGGGTGCCTAAGCCCCGCCCACTCGCGGGTGCCGTGAGTTACTCAGACCCCCCCAGAAAACTCTGTGGAATCAGCCTTTTCCGACAGAGTGAGAACACAGTGAAAGAGAAGGGCTGTAGATTCCCTTACCTTCTCTGTCAGGACTTCACACAGCAAAGAGGAGGAGGGACTTCCTGTCTCCCTCACACACTGAGGGAGTATACTCGAGTCAACCACTTACCTGGGCATTCCGGCAGCCGCGCGATCTTTTTCTGTACTGGCGCGCCGGTCTGACGTCACTGCCCGGCGCCAAGCCCGGCGCCGGGCAGTGACGTCAGCCGGCGCACCAGTAATGGAAGCGCGCGCGGCTGCCAAATGCTTGCCAGAATGCCGAGAGAGAGCCCAAGGGAGAAGAGAGCCCAGAGGGAGAAGAGAGCCCAGAGGGAGAAGAGAGCCCAGAGGGAGAAGAGAGCCCACAGTACAAACTGAACTGGGTGGGAGGGGGAGGGGGGCATTCAAGATGTTTGGAAACTACAACTCCAGCATGCTTTATTAGTGGGAGTTGCAGTTTCCAAACATCTTGAATGCCAAGTGAGGGTGGCATTCAAGATGTTTGGAAACTACAACTCCCAGCTAATAAAGCATGCTGGGAGTGTTAGTTTCCAAACATCTTGAATGCCACCCTCACTTGGCATTCAAGATGTTTGGAAACTGCAACTCCCAGCTAATAAAGGCCATGCTGGGAGTTGTAGTTTCCAAACATCTTGAATGCCAAGTGAGTTGGCATTTCTACCCTCGGTTTATACTCGGGTCAACAACTTTTATTAGGATTTTTGCTGAAATTGGGTACCTCGGTTTATACTCGGGTCGGTTTATACTCGAGTATATACGGTAAATGACAAAAAAACATTAAAAATATACTTATATTGACAAAATGTATTTTTTTCCTAGAAAAATCATTTACAATTATAACAAATAATAAGTATATTTACCAACTTGTATTTGTAAAAAGAGCAAACCACAATAATTAAGTTACCTTTTTATAAATCATGTGACACATAGCTATACGAAGCTTCATGCCCACACGTAGCACATGATAGAAGTATAAGTGATGTAGGATAGCTAAAAGCATTGTACAGATAGACAAGGCTGCAGCATATATATATGCACTTGTTAAGGCAGCAGAATCTTTTGGATCATATCCCTCAAAGTAGTTAATGACTTTACCAAGAAATATCGGCTGTATTACTTTGACACCTTCCTGTAAAAGAGAAAAAAAATCTGTTTAAAATCCAGTAAATCCGGGACAAATGTCTGGCGGTCGCGGCAATAGTGGGCGACAGTTTGCGTGACCGATCGTTCAATAGTGGGCGACAGTTTGCGTGACCGATCGTTCGGTCCCATAGGGAACCGCATGATCGGCCCGTGATTTACCAACAGGCCCGATCGTCCTTTACAGACGGATACGAGCTTGGTCGCGGCCCCTGCACACACACCATCAGACATTTCTGGCCGACCAACCGATGCACGTCACTTTCGGCTGGTCGGCTGGAAATATCTGATGGTGTGTACCCAGCTTAACACACATGGGCCCTGGTGGGGTGCAGGGTCCCTGCCTGTGGAGATGGGGGAGGCCCCCCTGCTAGTGTGCACTCCCCTCATGGTGACTGCACAAGTAGGACACACACCCCTTCCCAGCAGCCCCTCGCACCCTACCTCGCAAATAATAAAGCGCCGCACCCCTGCAAACCTCCCATGTACATCCCTGTGTCGATCACATGAATATTCCAATCCTTTTGTGAGATAAAAGCAAAATGATGGTCTTTGTATAATAAACAGGACTGACCCTCTCCTTGTATAATTACTAACAACTTCACACAAACCTAGTTCATAATGAAGAGAAATTTATTAATCAAGGCTGTTCAAAGATCAGGTTTACTCTATTCTCCCCTTAAACTCCGCACTATGTTGATTTTTCTAGGAATGCCTTATAAGAGAAATGTTGAAGGGTAGGATAGATACAGTTGTCACTTCCCTTTAAAACTTAACCCATATAAAAGCTATAGTACATATTGCAAGGCTAGTATCAGTTTATTAAATGCACGCTGTATGTCTAAAATAATATGAATGCAGCCTATATAATGCCTCTAATAGAAATACTGCGAAATGGAAAAACAGTTCCCCACAGTCCACCCACAACCGCTTTGATGGTGGGTTTAACAACCGTACCCAACAGGCTACTAGTCATACCCGCAACTCAACATGTACCTAAAATTAAACAAACACATAACCTGACCTGCACTTGACCCCAGACGTGACCCACACCAGCAGCCTTTTAGCCGAACCAAAAACACAAGCCTGGCATGCAAACTGGGTAACACGTGTGTACCCAACCAGATGCAGGACTATATTAGCAAGATACAAAACACACAACCTAAAAAAAAGGTTGTTGTTTTGTTTTTTTTGGCAGTGCCATTGGATTAAAGGTTATTAAGATTATTGGTTTCTATTTCATTCTATCCAAATTTGCTCCATTTTGTCAACTATCGGATACCCATCGCCTTTTGCCCTTGCTGGGAGTACCTTGGACTATTATAAATCCAGGACTTTGAATGCCATATTGGATTTGGACTTTTTCCTTTCCCTCCTCTAATGAGGTCACATCATGTTTGCTGTGTTATAAATGTTTGTACCATGATATGTTTGCACACTTGATTGCAACTACAATTGTGTTGTGTACTAAGACTTCTCTGCATGCTGCATACTATTTTTCTTTCATTTATGCATGCGCTCCAATAAATCAATAAGGGCAAATAGCCATGTGCTAACGTGCGTGCGTGTTACAGTATGGCCTCAGCCTAAGACTGTGCAGTAGTTCTTGTGTTTTTTTTTTCTTTTGAACTGTCTGACAAAAGGATTGAAAATAACCAGGTAACTGACATAATCATTATGAGCAAATTGCTGTTTGATTTTTTTTGTGATGTTGCCCTTTAATTCAGTGGTAATCATAATAATCCAGGAGAGTATTGCTAAGAAATTAATATTGCAGAAGACAGTAAATACTACTAGATATAAGGAAGACATTTTTTTCTTTTTTCTTTATAAATGAGACAATCAAAAAATCAACTCATGTTTGATATCAGTCTATCAAGCAGAAGAGGATTGGGAAAACTCTCCAATAATCCCTTCTGCACCTGCTGTATGTTGGGGAGATTTCCATCTTCAATACACTTTTCAACTTTCCTGATCATAAAGTAAGATTGACAACACTCTATTATTCAAGTCATAACCTTCCAGTATTCACACGTAAATATTTAAAGTTAGTCTCAATTAAAATACCTCAATTAATGTAAATACTCCTAAAATAGAATAAGCTTTCCAATGGGTGAGTATAATGGCTTTTGTTAAACTTGGATTTCGCTCTTCTTTTTGAGCCTCTTGTAATTCTTTATCCCAGTACCTAGAAAGGTAAGTAAGAAAAGTAAGTAAATAAGACAGGTGTAAATAAATAAATATGTTGATTGTTTAGGAGGAAGGGTTAAATAGAGTGACCAGGAAGGTTAAAAAAAAAAACAATTATAGTGCCCAGACCACCCCCTTCAGATAAATATTAATTTAGCAGGGTGGTAGTAGACTTTACTCCTACCTCCTGGTTTGCAGCAGTGAGCCTCTAGTGCAAGGGCTAATAGTTCACCACTCCTCCCACTGTCGTTTCATAAGACTCTCTTCCTATAGTCTCTTCCTAATATAGTCATGCAAGACAAGATAAGCTCCTCCGCCCCTGCTAAATGAATGTATTTTTGCCAGTTTAAAGGGTATCTCCACTCGTTTTTATAACTACGCGCCGGGGGAGCAAGCGAGCGGGTAAGTTTCTTGGCTTGTCCCCAGTCTCCTGTGTGTTCTATTGAAGAACGGAAGGTAAGCACAGCTCCTTTACCTCCCATTCTTCAATAGAACTGGATTACCAAAACTTATAAAAACGAGTGGAGATAACGTAAAGGGGGCTGTTCGTGCATCATAGTTGCCCTTGAAGAGGTTTCATGGGAAGGGTAGAATCCCTACCCAAACTTATCCCACACAGGGCAACCAAAATCTCACCCATTTCAAGAGTTTCAGGACTCTTGTCAATGATCTGGGCATCTGAAAAGGACTGCATAGCACCCCAAAGTAATAACTTTCCACTGTTTAAAAATGGGACATCTGACTGCATACACAGTCAGGTGAAATATGCCACAGGTTGTCCTGAATTGTCCTTCTTTCTTAAATTGCAGTGCCCTATGATTAGCAAAAATAAATAATTTTTTTATATATTTGTGCCAGGTCTGTTGGTTAATAGACTCTTTAGAAATCACCAGTATTGGTCCTAACTCATCTATAAATTTGTTGTTACTAGAGAAAAAAACATGATTAATCCAGACTTTCATTTCTCTTTGTCAACCTAAAAAGATAGAATTGCAAATATGTAATGATTACCAATGATAAAAACAATAAAAAGTATGTTTTTTTCAATTGAGCAAACCAATGAAACCCCAAGGTATAAGAGGTACGGCTTTTAAATAAAGCATTTAGTACAGCTACTGACCACAGTGACTAGGCATTTATACAGGCACAGAAATGGAATAGGGCAGCATAGGACTACAATGAGGTTTGCATTTAAATTATAAGATACTGTATAATCCACCTCTTCATTTAATTACAATGGGATCCAGCTGCAAATAATACCATTTCAATTAGTGCTATTATGTAGTAGCATGCTGATTATAACCTGGGGTGGTGCAGTCTAAATAACTTGTAAAAGTGGTAGAGGAAGGGAGGCAGCGTAAACTTGAGTATAAGAGCTAGTGGTTGAGCACCTCCATTCTATTTCCAGCCTTTTAAGAACAATGGAGATTGCGAGAGGGGTTTTTGTCACCTCGTAATTCTGTAACCTTTTTTAAAAAAAAAAAAAACTTTAAAAGCCTCATGCTTTTTTATGGTCACATAATTCCTTTTAATATCCTTATAATTTACAATAAGTAAATTGATTATCAAAAGAGTGATAGTACAGGTTAGCTTGAAGGGGGTCACTGTTTTGCCTTTCAACTCAGGCAGAAAAAAATCTAGGCAGGGGCATCTCTGTCAATAGCCAGATTCTGTGGGACAGCATAATCTGCCTTCCTCTCTATCTCATTTAGCAGAGAGATATAACCTTTGAAATGTCAGGGAGGTGTGATCTCCTTTATTATTGGCTGCTACTTTACAGTTACCGTATCCAAAATGAGCATTTGCCGAAGAAAGGCAAAGAAAATATTCACCATATATAATACTGTATGGTGGAAGTGACCTTTAAAACTAAATGTATGCATGGCTAACAATTGAGTGGTGCTCTTATTATTCTACTGCCATTGAAATCCCTTTTTGGAATCCCCCCTCTTTGGAAATACTGGGCTTACCCATGAGAGTGCACCCATTGTGGCCATGTCCCATTTCTCTAACATGAAAGAGTGGTGAGCTCTGAGCCTCTGCACAAATAGTATGTTTACGGATTACCACTCCTACAATTGGCCACCCAGGAAAGTAGGATATTTTCTGGTATTTGTATGTTATTATAAGCAGTACTGGCTTTGGCTTAATTTGTAATAATCTACCACATGTACACCAAGGAGGTGGGACCAGGATTTGGTATACAAGACTTTAAAATGTGAAAAGAGTTTTTTAGGGGTTGGGTAAAGTTCGCTTTTAATTATTCCCTACTTGTTATATAATTCAGAGGTGTGCAAAGTTTTTTTTTTCTTTATTAATACAGTTCTACATTGTGTTGGCAATTGGAAATCCCAAACGTTAAGACAGGAAACAAAATATTGCAGGCAGACAGGAAGCAGGCTAAAAATATTAAAGTGCTTTAAGCATAAAAAAATAAAAATTAAAAGAACGCCTTAAACAATGGAAATAAACATTACATTCATCTGCTGTATTTTTTAAAGGATCATCTGCGGTGTGCCTGCAGATTGGAATAAAGTGGCCTATCGATTTCTTTTATACCACTAAATGGTGTCCTTCATGTCTCATGCATGGACACCAAAGTGATTATACCAAGGGCCCCAAGTTTTATAAAAAAATTTAACACAGCCTCTATTAATATAGATTAAAGGGTATGTCCACCCTGAAGTGCAGTGCGGCGCGGGACCGGAGCGGCAGGTAAGTTCGTGACAGTACCCCCCCCCTTACGGGGGGCCACAGGACCCAACGGGCCAGGTTTCCCTGGAAAACTCCTGTGGAAAGCTTTAACTAGACGAGGAGCGTGCAAATCAGAGTGTTTAATCCAAGCTCTTTCTTCCGGACCAAAACCTTTCCAGTGGACCAAATACTGCAGAGACCTCCTCCAGAATCTAGAGTCCAAGATCTTCTCGACCTCAAACTCCTGCTGACCATCAACGGAAATCGGAACGGGAGGTAGTAAGGATGTGGAATACTGATTAGAACATACTGGTTTGATGAGGGAAATATGAAACACGTTAGGAATCCGCATGCTGGAAGGAAGTTGAAGGCGAACAGCCACTGGACCGATTAATTCCAGGATAGAAAAAGGACCAATAAATTTGGGTCCCAGTTTGGAGGAAGGAACCCGTAGGTTAATATGAGCAGAGGAGAGCCACACTTTATCTCCAACAGAATACGCTGGGGGTTCTCTACGTCTCCTATCTGCTGCAGTCTTTTGCACCAAAGCAGATTTCTGAAGGCTGATTTCCGTAGCATGCCAGATAGCGGTCATCTGGGCTGCAGAGTCATTGGCAGCAGGTACTTGTGTGAAAAGAAAATCTTGCGGAAAACATCTAGGATTTGTCCCAAAGACACACAAAAAAGGAGATTTCCCAGTAGAAGTATGAGGTGAATTGTTATGGGCAAACTCAGCCCAAGGCAGAAGGTCAGCCCAATCATCCTGGGTATAGGAAATGTAACAACGAAGATATTGTTCCAAAGACTGGTTAGTGCGTTCAGTAGCCCCGTTGGACTGTGGGTGGTAAGCCGAGGAGAACTGTAACTTGATGTTCATGGACTTACAAAGTGCTCTCCAGAATTTGGAAACAAATTGAGAACCTCTGTCAGATACAATTTCAGAAGGGAGTCCATGAAAGCGGAAGATATGTGAAATAAATAGTTGAGCTAACTCTGTTGAAGATGGTAGTTTAGGGAGGGGTACAAAATGGGCCATTTTGCTGAAGCGGTCTACAGTCACCCATATAACCGTGTTTCTCTTGGAAGGCGGAAGTTCCACAATAAAGTCCATGGATAGATGGGTCCAAGGTCTGGACGGAATGGGGAGGGGTTGAAGAAGACCACAGGGGAGGGTTCTAGAAGATTTGGATTGAGCACAGCTAGTACACACTTGAATAAAGTCTTTAATATCTTTTCTCATTTTGGGCCACCAAAGGGAACGGGCAATAATATTAAACGTTTTGTTAACACCGGGATGCCCAGCTTGCTTGGAACAGTGAGTATGCAGAAGGATAGTTTTCCGAAGAGAAACAGGAACAAAGCTCTTGCCAGAAGGTGTGTCGGACGGAGCAGAATCTTGTGCGGCTTGGATCTTGGAACAAAGTTGAGGGGATATAGAGGCCAAGATTTTAGTGGTTGGGATAACAGAGCCCTTATCTTGATTAGTACAGTCGGAAGCAACAAATGATCTGGAAAGGGCATCAGCTTTTTTGTTTTTGGAACCAGGTTGGTAAGTGATAACAAAGTTGAATCGGGAAAAGAATAAAGACCACCGTGCTTGACGGGGATTTAACCTTTTGAGATTCTGGATGTATTCAAGGTTCTTATGGTCGGTAAGGATGGTGATAGGTACAGAGGTGCCTTCTAATAGATGACGCCACTCCTCGAGGGCCAGTTTGATAGCAAGAAGTTCCCTATTCCCAACGTCATAATTCCGTTCGTTGGGTAGAAACTTCTTGGAAAAATATGCACACGGATGGAGTTTCCTTTTAGTGCCCTGCCTCTGGGAAAGGACGGCTCCAGCGCCCAAGTCTGATGCATCAACTTCGATGTAGAAGGGAAGACTAGGATCTGGATGTACTAGAACTGGTGCAACAGCAAAGGCTTCCTTGAGTCGTTTGAAGGCCTCGAGGGCTGCAGGGGTCCATGAATGAGGCTTACCACCTTTACTGATGAGGGCTAATATTGGAGAAATTATAGACGAGAACCCTTGAATGAATTGTCTGTAGTAATTGGCAAACCCAATGAACCTTTGAATAGCTTTGGTTCCCATAGGAAGAGACCAATCTTGGACGGCTGAAACTTTAACAGGATCCATCTGGAACCCTTGCGCAGATACGATGTAGCCTAGGAAGGGTACTTGTGAACATTCAAACAGACATTTTTCCAATTTGGCATATAGGCTATTCTCTCTCAAACGTAGTAACACCTGTTTAACATGGAGGCGGTGTGAGGGCAAATCATGAGAAAAGATTAAAATGTCATCTAGATATACTACTACAGAGATTCCCAACATATCCCGGAAGATGTCATTTACAAATTCTTGGAACACCGCTGGAGCATTACAAAGGCCAAAGGGCATTACGAGATACTCGTAGTGACCGTCCCTGGTGTTAAAGGCGGTCTTCCACTCGTCACCTTTGCGTATACGGATCAGATTGTATGCCCCCCGTAAATCCAGTTTGGTAAATATTTTAGCTCCTTTTATCTGGTCAAACAGTTCAGAGATGAGAGGGAGCGGGTACCGATTCTTTATTGTGATTTTATTTAATCCACGGTAGTCGATGCAGGGTCGTAACCCGCCGTCTTTTTTTTCAACAAAAAAGAACCCAGCTCCAGCAGGGGAAGTGGAAGGTCGTATGAACCCCCTAGACAAATGTTCAGTAATGTACTCCTTCATGGCTAGAGTTTCTGAGGGAGACAGTGGGTATGTGCGTCCCCGAGGAGGCATAGTACCAGAAAGAAGATCGATGGGGCAATCGTAGGAACGGTGCGGTGGTAGCTTCTCAGCTCGCTTTTTACAAAACACATCAGAAAAATCATGATAACACTCAGGGAGGTTTTTCTCAGATTTATTTTCACAGGTAATGGTAGTGCAATGAGTAGAAAGGCAATTTTTGAAACAGAAGGGGCTCCAAGACTTGAGTTCATTGTGAGACCAATCAATAACGGGGTTGTGTAATCTGAGCCATGGGAGTCCGAGAATTAGGGGAGCAGAAGGGCTTTGGATGACAAGAAAAGATAAACGTTCCTGGTGAAATATACCAATGCGGAATAGGACTTCGTAGGTAGATTTGGAGATGAATTCTGAAGCCAACGGATTATTGTCAATAGCCAGAACTCGAAGAGGTTGCTGCAAGTGAAGGAGAGGAAGCCCCAATTGTGCTGCATAGGTAGAGTCAATGAAATTTCCAGCGGCACCAGAATCGACAAAGGCCTGGGAGGAAAAGGTTTTACCATTACAAGTGATAGTAGCTGGCAGAAAGAGTTTTAATGGTTCAAATTTGGCAGGAGACTTAACATTACCTAGAAGGAGCTCCTCCTTAACTTCTAGGTCCTGAAGTTTCCCGACTTCTGGGGACAATTTTTTACAAAGTGTCCTTGCCCAGCACAATAGAGACAAAGTCCATTGGTACGTCTGCGTGACTTTTCCTCGGGGGATAGATGAGTGCCGCCAATTTGCATCGGCTCTTCACCTGAAGATATGGCTTGCGGAAAGGTCGGAGCAGGCCTAGGAAAGGTCTTAGGAAGGCTGGAACGGGCTGCAGACCTTTCTGCCTGCCGTTCACGGAAGCGGGTATCGATCTGGATGCATAATGTAACCAAGTCTTCCAATGGGACAGGTAATTCCCTGGATACTAATTCGTCCTTGAGGCGGTCAGAGAGTCCCTGCCAAAAGGCTGCAGTAAGTGCCTCATTGTTCCAAGAAGTCTCTGCAGCAAGGGTACGAAATTCAATAGCATATTGACCCACAGAACGAGACCCTTGGCGGAGCTGCATCAAACGGGAGGAGGCAGCAGAGGTTCTTCCTGGAGCATCGAAGACCTTGCGGAACATACTAAGGAAGTCAGTAACATTATAGACTAGAGGATCGTCTTTTTCCCATAGGGGAGAAGCCCAGGCCAGCGCATTGCCCTCCAACAAGGCGATGATGTACCCAACCTTAGCGCGATCCGATGCAAAATGCGATGGTTGAAGTTCGAATTGGATTCGGCACTGATTAATGAATCCACGGCAGGCTTGGGCATCACCATCAAACCGTGAGGGTGGAGGTATGCGGGGCTCTCTCCGAAGAGATGGATCACCGGATCCGGACGTTGAAGGGGGTAGCGTAGAACCCGGAGCAGAGGCAGCAGCTGGGGGTAGCCGGACAGCAAGGGTATCCATAAACTGGGCCAACTGGCCCTGATGGTGTTCAAACAGGTCCATGCGTTTGGACAAAGCCTGGAGAGTTTTACTCAATTCTGCCATAGCCCCCTCAGGCGTTTCCATGGCCCGATTGTACTGTAATAAATGGCCGGACGGCCGGGTACTCACAGTACGCTTTTAGGAGGAGGCTGACAGTTCGGAAGGTGCAGGATACAGAGGCTGCTGGGAAATGTAGGCTGGATACTGGAACAAGGTTCGGCTGGGTACTGTAGGCTGTTACTGGAACAATGGTGCTGTTGGGAACTGTAGGCTGACTGCTGGAACAATGGTGCTGCTGGGTACTGTAGGCTGGACCAAAGGTGCTGCTGGGAACTGTAGGCTGGACCAAAGGTGCTGCTGAGAACTGAAGGTTGCAGAGGGGGAGAGAGGAGGACAAGTGGTGCTGAGATTCTTTACAAGTTACTGAACTCTGCCTGTTCTCTAACTTTGCTAATTGTTATTTACTTTTTACCTAAAGTTCATATCTCTCCCCCTGCTTAGCTGAGATCATAATCACTGAAGAGAGAGTCAGTGTAACAGCAGCTTGTAGTGAGTCCTTCACAAACACAGTGACACTGCTTGTTGTCCTGTTACATTTCAGTTGCTTTAGTCTATATATTTCATAGATTGCAATGTGTGTTTTGTTTGGTATATAGTCTGTATTACTGTATTATATATACTGTATTAGTGGATGGGATGACTTATAGGATACATTAGAAGAAATTAAAAAAAAAAACAATTTTCTCACTATAATTGCCCTTTAAATGTTTATTAGTTCCATCCTTGCAGATACTTAACCACCGCAGGCGAGAATCATTCCGATACAATACTAATTATGCCCCTGAAAGTAAACAGCCGTAATATTCACCAAAATATATTAACTATACTATACCTGCAACTCTATAAATTTTATGTCTTAAAACTTTCTTGTATACAGCAACCATACTTCCGCTATTTTTATGGAAGCAAAACAAAATTGAGATGGTGTGCCACCAGAGGTCGACAAAAGCTATGGGGAACTAAGGAATGCAGGCTCCGGATTATCCCCAATAGAAACATAATCCTAAAACCCAAAACAGGCTTACAGGCAAGAGTCTAAAGACATACAGTATGGCTTCTAAATTACATGTTATTTCACATAATGTGAAGGGGATAAACTCTCCCAACAAACCTACAATGGCTTTACAGTAGTGGTGACCAAGACCATTGCAATCAGGAGCGGCCCTTGTAATAGTTGAAGACAGACCCGGACTTTAAGAAGCAGTCCCGCACTTCTAAAGTCCCGTGATCCCATCTGACCTTTAAATTGACAGAGCCGCGCCAGTGCAGAAGTGCAGAGAGATTCATTGAGGTTACGTGAGTTATACTGACAAGTCCCTGCAAGTAGCAAGGAAGAAGAGAGGAAAGTCAAGTGTACTGAGCAGCGGGAGTCTCTGGACTCTTTGGAGGAAAGGTACTACAGCCAGGGAAGAAGTTGAGATTACAGTAGAAATTGTTTCTGTAACTCAGAATCCGCTTCACTTCTTTCATGTGCACTGCCAGTTGTATTGGGGGAAGGAATAGGCTGATTAACTGCCGAGCTAGTAACATATTTGCAGTGAAAGGAGGGGGTCTGACTATTAACCCATTTAAAAAGTTATTTTATGGGTTAAATGTCAGTTCTGTCTGCCTTAGAGTTATTGTTAGATGTTTCTATATTACCGTATATACTCGAGTATAAACCACCCCGAGTATATATTAGGTTTGGACCTAACAAAAGGAAGTTTCCTGACACGAACTAGAGTGAGTGTCCCTTTCTCTTAAGGACCTTGATCTCAAGGACATAGAAAAAGAACATTAATCATTTGATGGTTGTTTGGTGTGCGTGAAAGTTTGAAAATAAGGATTGTTTGTACTGTGTTAAGGACTGAGTGTGCAGGACTGTGTGTGCTGTAAGCAGACTAATCTTTCGTCTTCCCGTTAAAGGGGTGCGCTGGGCTTCTATATTCTAGTATTGCACCTGTTGTAATCACAAACAGGCTGTGAAAAGGTTAATAAGTGGGTTTTTTCCCCTCTCTTCCTGGCTCTTGCACTAATTGGTGTGGGGGTTGGTTGGGGCCTATTAGTTAAATAGGATTCACAGTTTTTGGGCCTGTGGTTTGGACCTAACAAAAGGAAGTTTCCTGTGAGTGAAACGAACTAGAGTGAGTGTCCCTTGTTTTAAGGACCTTGATCTCAAGGACATAGAAAAAGAAGGACATTGAAACAAGAAGGGCAATTAAACAAGGTTTGTGCGTCACTGTGCTGTTGTGGTGTATTAGAAAGGACAGTTTTGTCTGTACCATGCAATGTGCATCCTGCCACATGTATAGGAACCTGGAGCAGACATTCTGGGGAACCTATGTCTGGGTCAGGTGTGAGTGGGTTGCCCGTTTGGAAGCGGAGGTGGAGTCTAAGGGGGCAGCTTGCAGCATTGCAGGGATTGGCAGAACTGGGGGGTCAGCAGGCACTGGCTGGGGCCAGTATAGAGGTGGGTGGAAGTGGGACAGGGAAGGTTGAGGGGGGAGGTAGTTTTGTTAGGGTTACTAGGGGAAGTGGGGGACAGAAGAGTAGGGGGGCTTCTTCCCAGATTGTCCATCCCAACAGATTTGCCGCCTTAGGTAATGAAGTGGAGGAGGACACCTCGGAATTAGCGTGTATGGAGGGGGCTTGTCCCTTGAGCACCCAGGGGACTGCCATCTCTGATACAAGGGAGGTGGAACGAAGGATCAGGAATGCAAGGCAGGTGGTAGTGGTAGGGGACACCATTATAAGGAAGGTAGATAGGGTAATCTGCCGCCAAGACCCTACATGCCGAACTGTGTGTTGCCTGCCTGGTGCTAAGGTTCGGCAGGTGGTGGATCGTGTAGACAGATTATTGGGTGGGGCGGTCTTGGTTCAAATTGGTGCCAATGACAAAGTTAGAGGAGGAGGTGAGGTCCTTAAACATGATTTCCGAGAGCTAGGGGCCAAGATAAAAGTAAGGACCTCCAGGGTAGTGTTTTCAGAAATACTACCGCAGCCACGTGCTAAGCCAGGGAGACAGCAGGAGCTTAGGAGCATTAATGCGTGGCTAAGAGAGTGGTGTAAGGAAGAAGGGTTTGGGTTTATTGAGAACTGGGCAGACTTTGCTGTCAGCTACAGGCTCTTTAGAAGGGATGGGTTGCACCTCACTGATGGCAGTGCAGCTGTTTTAGGGGAGAAGATGGTTAGAGGGTTGGAGATTTTAAACTAGGTTTGGGGGGGAGGGTATTAGCAGTCTCACTGGGATAGATAGCCCAGGAGGAAAGCAGGGTGTAGATAGGCCAGTGGTGGGTGAAGGGGGGTGGGGCTAGCATAGGGATAGGGAGGCTGTGTATTAAGTGTACGAATAAATTACAGGATCATAATCTAAAATGTATGTTTGCAAATGCGAAAGCCTGGCTGACAAAATGGGTTAATTGTAAATTATGGCATTGAATGAAAAAGTATGATGTAATAGGTATGCAGAAACGCTGTGGTTGAACAGTTCGGACACTAGGCTGTAAATATAGAAGGATATGCCTTGTTTTAGCCAGGACAGAAAAAAAAAGGAAAGGGAGGAGGAGTATGTGTTATGTAAAAAAGAATTGAAGCCAAATTTAAAAAGAAGAGATACGCCGATATGGATGATAAAGTGGAGGCAATAAGGGTGGAATTAGGCAACAGAAAGGGGGTAATGTCATTGTTGGTGTCTGCTATAAGCCGCTAAATGCTAGCAGAGAGGAGGTGAGTCAACTTCATATGCAGTTGGCAAGGGCTGCAAGTTTGGGAGTGTGCTCATTATGGGGGACTTTAATTACCCTGACATTGATTGGTGTGGTGGAACTGCCATCACAGAAAAAGGCGATGAGTTCCTGAATTTGCTGCAGGATAATTTTCTTTCACAGGTGGTTGAGGTTCCTACTAGAAAAGAAGCTCTGTTGGATCTGGTAATATCTAACATTGTGGAGCGCACAAGAATTACTGTTCGAGGCTCAAGCTGGAGAAAGCAGAGAAGGGGCGGAGCTTAACATTCAACAAACCAGTAACAAGATGTCAGCAATTTCCAAGGCACAAAGCTAGGCTCTGGGGGGGCATAGGGAAAAAATAAATATGGCAACGGTATTTTTAAAGCTGCAGCTTCCGAATGAACATAACTTGATTTTACAGTGCACTTATCCTTTAAACAGACTGCAGGTAAGGTTGCCTGGGACAGAGGGGCCCCTGGATTTGGGACAGAGGGGCCCCTGGATTTGGGACAGACGGGGGCCCTGGATTTGGGACAGAGGGGGCGCCCTGGATTTGGTTCAGAGGGGGCGCCCTGGATTTGGTACAGAGGGGGCCCCCTGGATTTGGGACAGAGGGGGGGCCTTGGATTTTCTAAGTCTTTGCTACTAATGGGGACAGAGATCAATTTGGTGATCACTTCTGATCACCAAATTATTGATCTTTGCCAATGAATGAAAAATCACTTCCTGGAAAATGATTTCCGGAAAGTGATTTTTCCGATCGGATTTCGAATTGGAAAACGGGCATTTATGCCCGTATTCCAAGTTCGGTATCATTCCCTAAGATGTTTTTGATGATCATCTTTGGGAATGATCCCCAAAAAAAGGGGAAATGCACACAAAAAAAATCTTAAAGTGATACACACCCTTTTTTTTTTTTTTTACCTAAAACTATAAATTAGCAAAAACTTTGTCTTCTCCAAGCTTCCCAATGTCCCCGGTGTATCGGTAAACTAATCGCGGATCATTTTTTTTGTTGGATTTCAAGGGAAACTAAGCCTATTTTGTAGGAAATTTTGTAGAGTACCAAAAAAAGACCGTATTGATTTTTTAGGATCAGTAAAGTGTGCAAAAACTTGTGTGACTCTCCGTACTAACTGGTTTCCCACTAAAAGGGGGAGTGGGTATAGGGTAGGGGGGTGGGTTGTGGCGTTTTTTAATTTTTTCTTGTAATTGCAATTGCGCATGGATCACATTTAGCTAGTTGGTGGCCCCGTCTCCGTTTGCACCCACCCTTATGGCATACCGTTTGATTCAGGACATGTGGGAGATTGCCATTAGTGGGTTTTTTTACTTGCCAAGTGGGTTTAGGTAGGATTTCAACCATTGAGTCCTCTTATTTTATTTTTTCACAAAATCTCCTAAAGCCCGGAGTTCTGTAGGTCTATGTACAATGAGGCCAGTAGGTCTATGTACAATGAGGCCCGTAGGTCTATGTACAATGAGGCCCCTAAGAAACCTGTGTCATCGCGGTGACCACTGGGTGAGACTTTGGACGGGGAGTCCGGGCCCCTGGGAATGTTTTGTCCTATCCTCTAAGCAGAGCATGCCGAAAGCTGTAACCCTCCTTTTACCCACAAACCTCTCAACTTCCCTTTATATCGTCAAACTTTAACCAAGGGTGGAACTTGTGGCCTCAAGGTGCCTGTCCCTGCCATTTAATCGCTCCTCATTAGTGGCGTATTCGATTGATTTTTCCTCTTCGCCTATCTGATCGGCTAGATATGTTACATAGAGGTTTACAGTAATGCGATAGACACTCTCCTCCAGATACTATGTCCCTCTCATTATTATTGACGGACTAAAGTTACTGTTACCAATTTAAGGAATATTTAAAAAATAGATGGAATTGATCTATTTTGTTTCAACAGGTTGATTTGGCTATGAGTAAGTATTTCCAGGTAAAGTACAAAGTATAAATATTTTAAGCCCAGCTCGTCTGCTGCTACAAAATGGCGTCCAAATTATAGGAATGGCCGACTGAAAATGTTGTGAGGACCACATGGGGAACAAAGAGGTGGGTGTAGCAGGATTGGCTGTGCTTGGTGTGTGTTGGGATGGTGTAACCCCTTGGAATGGGTTGTGCCCAGGCTTGCTGTGCTTTGGGCAAGTGTAAATGTCTAGAGTTAAGCCTGGATTGGCGGGTCAGTAACGAATCGTTTTACCATCGACTGTTAAGTGGTCTGCCAACCCCATATCTTCAAGTCCCATCACTGAAAAAATTGGGCGCTCAAGTGGGAAAACTTCGAGTCTGTTCTTTGATTGGATTCGATGTTGCGGAATGATCAGAAATAACAATCGAGAAACACTACCTTTGTAGGGACCCGCGTAGCATCAACAGAAAACAGACATATACTTTTTTTTGGTGGGCAGACTGACTAATATTACTGTGTAATAGTCACCCAGGCCGAAGAAACTGGATGGTGTGTTTAGTAGACAAAGGCCTCGGTCGCCCGTATGTCAGAAAATCATGGCTGATCATGTGGTCCTCTATGAGCAAACGTCCATCGCTAATTTAGTGCGGCCAGCCAGTGGGGCTGAAAAAATGTGCTGGTGTGTAGCCGCCTTACAACAAATGTTCCCTTTCCTCCCATCAGTGTGGTGAGCAATGATTAACAGAAGCTCCCAGGTACAAACCATAGCAACATGGAACATTTGCATCTCAATTCAAAGTGCACTCTTCAAATTGCTAATGGTCCATACTGGTCAGTATGGGATATGAGACATGGGTTAGTAGAATAATGTAACCCCCCCCCCCCCTGTGGCAAAGCACACAGTGTTGGGTGTGTAAGCCGGAACCATTGTGGTGTGACATGAATTAAGATATGACCCATGTTGCCCAGATGACAGTCCCACAATGAAAGGCCAACCGGTTTAGTAACACAGATGTCCAGTATTCTTAACAATTTGCCTAACTAGAACACACTCTAAACTAGTGACGGGGCCCCTTCCACAGTGTTTTTCTGGGAGGAGGCGATGTGGTGTCTGTCATAAGGAAAATAAGAAGGGGGGCCACCTTGCTCCCAGCCCCCCTCCGGTTTACGTCCCGGAAGTTACGCCAGATGGAGTTATCAGGCGCTGAAAAATGGTTGCTAGCCTCTGTTACTCACACACATCTGTGTAGAGTGAATAGACCCAGAGACCTACAATCAAGGCTGTCCAACTAAAAAAGCACAAGGTGGGTCAAGAAGGTTGGAATTAATCTAAAAATCCTTTTCTAACAGAATGGAAGGTTAGGGGCCAATCACAATATAAAATGACTAATGGAACAATGGATCCCTTCTCTTTTCTGGGGTGAAAATGACCACAATTAGCTCACTAGGGAACAGTGCTCATTTCATTGATAAACATTATTCAAAAACACAAATGGTTATAAGTAGAAATACTGGGCGGTCCCTGGTCTTCCCCTAGAGTATACAAATGAGAGTGGTGTAAGGGGGCCCAGCCCTTGTGCCAAGAGTGTGTAGGGTTGACAAGCCTTGGTGGCCAAGAGTGTGTAGGTGCCAGCCCTTGGTGACTAGAGGGTAGGGGACACCCTTGGTGTCCCAAGGAGTTGGTAGGGGTGAACAGCCCTTTGGTGACAAAGTGTGTAGGGTGACGCCCTTGGTGCAAGAATTTGTAGGTGCCGCCCTTGTTGATCTAGATTGTGTAGGGTGCCAGCCCTTGGTGTGCCAAGCGTGTGTATGGTGCCAGCCCTTGGTGATGAGAGTGTGTAGGTGGACAGCCCTGGTGCTGAATTGTGGTAGGGTGCCATCCCTTGGTGCAAATATGTGTAGGGTGCCACCCTGGTGATGAGCGTGTGTAGGGTGCCATCCCTTGGGGGGCCAAGAGTGTGTAGGGTTACGCCCTTGGTGACTAGATTTTGTAGGTGCCAGCCCTTGGTGCCAGAGTGTGATGGTGCCGAGCCCTTGGTGATGAGAGTTTGTAGGGGACACCTTGGTGCCAGAGTGTGTTAGGGTGGCCAGCACCTTGATGCAAGATGTGTAGGGTGCCAGCCCTTGGTGCCAAGAGTGTAGGGTGCCAGCCCTTGGTGCCAAGATTTTGTAGGGTGCCGACCTTGGTGACTTGAGTGTGTAGGGTGCCAGCCCTTGGTGACGAGAGTGTGTAGGGTGCCAGACCTTGGTGCCAAGATTTTGTAGGGTGCCAGACCTTGTGCCTAACACTCCGGGGTTCATGTAATAAAGTACAATGGGTTTGCCTGCGTGTTATTCTATATTAACCAATCGTGTAATCTAACTGTCAGTACCCCAGTAAAATCTAACATTTGATTGGTTACTATAATGAATACCTTTTTGCTTCTCTACTTACACTAACGTGTAATTTCATGGTCCCCCTCTACTAACATTACATTTAATTTACATGGCTGAAATGAATGACATTGTATAAATCTCGAGAAAACAGATTTTTAACATTGACCCACGTCTTACGGGCAAGAGTTAACACAGATATTTTCCGTCTATAAATCATCTTGAAGCGTCCTGCACATTTCGGTATAGGAATGAAAGGACCTGCGTATATAAAGCTATCCTGACATATCCCAGGAAGAATCTCCGCTCTAATCTACACAGATTCAGTGTAACAACGTTTCACGGGAAATTAAACCCCATAAGTCCATAGAGGGAAGCATTATCATGCCTGTCAACTGCTCTACGCTTTGTAATGTACACAGTCTACTATATAATTCCAACCTAGTGTGAATTTCACGGATAATGGATATATCATATGTAGATCATGACGTAGATAAAGAACAATATCTCACCAGGATGCAAATTGTTTGTAAATGGTAGAAATGGAGTTTGGTTTATTTATTATATAGAATTGAGCAATGGACCTTAACCTAGCCTATACACATTGGGGTTGGGCCGTGTCCTAAAGAGCGTGCAATCTACGCAAGCTCGTGGTATGAAACTCACAGAAGCACTGGCAGACATTAAATCCTGTGAAAGATGCCGAACCAGCCACGTTTTGTTCTGCCGCACGGGTTTGCTGAAATCGTATCTTAGGGTAAGATACGTACCACCAGAATATTTCAGTTTATACTGCCCGAAAATTTGAATGGTTTTAATGGATGGGCCTTGAGTGATTTCCGTCGACCACTCCATTTTCTGGAACAGACAATCAACGATGCTTCTTTCGAGATCCTGGCCTAACTGCTCTCAAGTGGCGAATGGTCGGCCAGGCCAAAAAATCTGCTGGTGGTACCCAGCTGTTGATTTCAATGGTGGAGATTTCAACACCAGAAATGGAAATGGACGTGACAGAATTTTTTTTTTTGAGAGGAAATTTCGGTTTCGCAGGGATAAAGTGACGGACGTCTTAGTGGCTACACATCATGGCCGACCATGAAAATGAAAACAAAGAAAGTCAACATGTGATGTGTCCTTGGCTAGAATCTCGGCTTTCCTTCTGTATTCCAGGCCCTCTAAAGAACTGAAATATCCAAGATAATTGATTTCCCCCCCAGTGGGTAACTGAATCACATAGTGAACCTCAATATGAATGTTTGGTCTGCCCCTTCCTCCTCCTCTACCAAACTGCTCTGCAGTTGGACCACCCACTACACCCATGCAAAAAATCTGTGTTGACTAACTTGGTACAGGCCCCATAACTAACTGATTGATTGACTCTACCACCTGGAGTGAACCATGGCACCCACCATATTGGCCCTAATTCTCCCAGGCATTGGCAAGCGTCAACATCCATTATAATAAAGTACTCCTGGGGGATGAGAGCCTGTAACTGCTGGTTCCCCCGGATGTTTTTCGGGGGAATACGGGAGTTTTTGAAGCAGGCAGCTATAAGATTGGATTAGAACTTGCCAATAGCGATTTTGGGAATACATTGGCCATCCATCTGTATGTTAAATACTGGCATATACTGTGTGGCAAAACTGTTCTTCCTTTTTTCCCACATGGTACTGTGGAGAAAAGACCTGACGGCCTCTATGGGACCCTTTCAACTTGGGGTTTGCATGATCTGTTCGTCTGGAAGGATTTTAAAGGGTCTTTAAACACGCACTACCACTACATTAATATTATTATTATTACCCAAATCTATTTTAAACCCTCCTATAACTAATACTCACTGTTTTTGTTGTTGAATACCCACCCCCTTTAAGAGGAAGCTGGCTATTGACGGCGTGCATTTGAGACATGTCTGTGTGCTGGGTATCTGCATGAGGATCATGTTTAGGCAAAGTCTCAGACTGGATGTCAGGTTCCTAATCTATCTGCCTTGGCTTGACTGCAAAGAAGAAACCACGAGCCCAGCTTAGAGTAAGGTTTAAAAGGGGAGTACACTGAACATCAAAGGGGAGATAGAGTGAATGGAACAGCATTGTGTGTTATCTCTCAGGGAATGATGGGAGAATCTAGTGCAGGTCTAGTTTCGTAGCACTGGGGCTGGTTAGAGACAGGATGCCAACACTGACCCAGCAGCCATGCCCATCGCTGTACCACAAGGTCACTAAGAATCATTAGTCATTACCTTCACTGTAACATTGAGAAATAGCAATTTCCATGGGGTGGGAAACAATGGGCTGGCTGGTGGTGGGGTCCCAGGGGATAGTCCCGGCATAGAACATTTGCCAGGGTGGGATGTATGTGTGCACACCCCCAGCACACATTACGCAACATTTCAGTCAGGCATTGCCTCTATTTATCTAAACTATTTTAGCTCTACACCCCTTATTAATTTAGTTGTCCATTCCAATTAACCCATCTAGTTTTAAAACTGTATTTTTTTTTTATTCTTGGATTCCTTAAACTGCATTGCATATAACTAGATGGGTGATGGGCCTTTTTCTGTTATTGTAAAGGTATAAGTCTGGAAATTCATATTTGTTCGCCCTTTATTTCCCATACTGCTAAGTGTGCTTGTTTAACATGAGGTGCAAAGTTTTGCCTTATTAATCGGCATCAACCAAGCAATTTTTCTAACTGTATTAGTGTTAATAAAGTGGTCACATCTAAATTTAGTATCCCATTAGATCCGCACCAGAGATAAGGAGTGATAATTTGAGAGTAAACACAGAAGTCCAAAAGTAATTTGAAGAAGTAACAAGGGAAAAGACCTCGTTACTCACACGCACATTGATACACAGTACAGATTGGAATTTCCAAGATATACCAAGGCGGGAGAATCACAGTGGATAACAACTTTATGATATGGCTCTTCGGTGAGGTTTCGAGAGTTTTAAAGCCATTGTACGTCCATCTTTTAGCTTATAAGGAATCAGATATTTCAGTTTTCTGCGCAAGCTTGTTCATGATAAAAATGAACTATCACCGACGTCCATGAGTAGTGAATTGACCCAATCCGAACCTAGTCCATGAATCGGATTTCCATGGACCGCCAGAACTCTGACTTTGTGGATTTCTGATTTTTCGGATTTTTTCGAAACCATGAACAAATTCAAGTTGTAAATTTGAAATTTCTAGAATTTGGTCAGTTTTTGAAAATCCTTCACGAATGCAAACAGGAAGTGCATGAAGTTAAATGTCCACCCCCAAAACGAACTTTGGGGGTCAGGTAATTGAACCCCTACCCACCCCCAACCGCTGTCAATATTTCTTTTCTTTCTTTTAACAAAAACTACTTACAGAGCCTTCTCTCTGCGGCGAATCCGATCTGCTGGCCACCTGCTTGCTTGTTTATTTTAAACTACACCAAATTCCAAGAATAAAGAAAAAGTAGCCTAGAGTGAGAACAGAAAATAATGGTCCCATTGGGTGTCCCATAAGGGGAGAAGCTGACAGTAAAGGTCCAAAGAGTGCGAACAGACAGTAAGGCCCATAGAGCGAACAGAACATAAGGTCACTACGGTGAGAACAGACATTGTAGTAAAGGTCCCATAGAGAGCCTGGAACAGAAGTACAAGTCCCATACGGTTAGACAGAACAGTAAGGTCCCAGACGGGAGAACAGACAGTAGAGTCCCATACTGTGAGAACAGACAGTAAAGGTCCCCATACAGTGAGAACAGACAGTAAAGGTCCCCATACGGTGAGAACAGACAGTATGGTCCCATAATACGGTGAGAAACAGACGTAGAGGTCCCATACGGTTGGAGGAAAGACAGCCAGGTCCTACCCACCTACATTGATAACAGACAGTAAAGGCCCATATGGTGAGACTACAGTAAAGGTCTCATATAGTGAAACAGACAGTAATGGTCCCCTACGGTGGGAACCACAGTGAGGTCCCCATACGTGAGAACAGACAGTAATGTCCTAATACGGTCGAACATACAGAAAGGTCCCCATACGGTGAGAACAGACAGTAAAGGTCCCATACGGTGGAGAAGACAGTAAGGTTCCCATACGGTGGAGAACAGACAGTAAAGTTTCCATCCATACGGTGAGAACAGACAGTAAAGTTTCCCATACAGGAAACAGACGTAAAGGTCCCCATATACGGTGAGACCAGACAGTACAGTTCCATACAGTGAGAATAGCTGTAAGGTCCCATACATTGAACAGACACAGTATAAAGGTCCCATAACAGGAGAACAACAGTAAGAAGGTCCCATACAGTGAGATCAGACATAAAGGTCCCTACATATATCTATCCTCTATCTCTCACATTCTCTCTCTCTCTCTCTCTCTCTCTCTCTCCTGCAGTCCCTCTTTCCTCTATCTCTCACACATTCTCTTCTCCTGCAGTCTCTATTCTCTATCTCTCCCTTTCCTGCAGTGTATCCACTCTCCCATACATAACTGAACATCCCTCTCTCACATACTGTAAAAACACCCATCTCAAATACTGTCATACACCCTCGCTCACACATAGGGGCATATTTATAACGGTTCGTTACCTTTTTCGCGGCCAGCGGTTTTTCCCGGCATGTTTTTCGCAAAAAAACGCGTTTTCCGATGATTTATAAATGGACGGTAAACGGCCGTAAAGTTAACGAAGCTTTAACTTTTCGTTTTTCGCGGCTATTGAATACAGTTTACCATCCCCTTCTATTTATAAGCGGGCGGTAACGGTTACTCCCGCTAATCTCAGCCGTATTACTTTGCCACCTTAAGGTGGCGAAAATGTCCGAGATTCCTCCCTAGATTGGTTCATTAAGCATGTAAAACCAAGCCATTAAAAATTTGACCAATCAGAATATTAGGGATTTCTATCTGCAAACCTATCTAAGAGGTCATCTGCTGCAGAACTCAGATGCAAAAAAGCGGCCGACACATCGGCCCGCGAGGCCGGTACGTGCAGTGCGCTCACTGGCGCCGCGGTGAGCCTGCCTAGTATCTGACGACCTCAGTGGGTTGGTGTCGCCCACCTAAGACGTCAGACGATCAAGACGCCGGCAACATCGGCCTCTTTGAGGTCGCCGGCCCCGCGGGGACTCCGGGCCAGCCGCAGAGGTACCTCTCGGGTCGGCGGCCTCAGCAGAGCTGGTGTCCCTGGGACTGGGAAGAAAGTGACACCACCAAGGGCTCTTTTAAGATCCGCTACTGGGGTCCCGTTTGATCTGCGGTGACCCCCACCAAAGGCACTTTCATTGCCGCAAGGGCCCTGTAGGGCTGGTGAGGGGTTCCCGGTTTCGAGCTGCAGGATCCCTAAACCCCCAAATGGCTCTTTGTCAGAGCCGCAAGGCTTTGTAATTGCCGCAAAGGCCCCTGCTAGGGCCGGGGAGGGGGGTCCGGTTCGAGTGGCTGGAACCCCTTAAGCCCACAGCCTTCTCAGGCCCCGCTGGAGGGTGCCTACCCCCCTCCCAGCGCCCTTCCCTTCCCCCCCTGGCCAGCGGCTGGGCAGGGAGCTTGAGGGGGCTGCGGGAGGGGGTTGCCCCCCCCTTCCAGCAGCCCTCCTTTGCCAACGTAGCGGGGATGGGTGCCGAGAGTGTCTGGGAAGGCGGCGGCGGACGTCAGTGAGTGTAGTGGAGGTCTCAGTGAAGGGATTTGAGTCCACTTACACGCGAACTCGTACGTGCAGTATCGCTGTCAAAGGGACTTAAAATTACGCTGGACATCGCGGCCGCCACATGGTGTGGCGGTAATTTTTGGTGCTATTTTCACCCCCTTTATAAATATGCCCCATACTGCTACATACACGGCTTTCACCATACTGTACACTACACCCTCTCACACATACAATGGCTGACACCGGAACAATATGGTAAAATCATTGGCACAAACTCTGTAAATGGTTAGCACCCAGGCGCTAATAAACGGTTGGCACACAGAGTACGTAAAATCAGTGCACAAACTCCCTGATAAAAGGATGGCACCACAGACGCTAATAATGGTTGCACACAGATACTGGTAAAATTATTGGCAGAAACTTTGATAAAGAGTTGGCACACAGATACGGTAAAATCAATGGCAAAAACTGTAATAAATGTGCAACTGTCCAGATTCTAGGACTGTTGATTTGTGCATCTGACCAGTATTGGATGGAACATAAATGAAAAAGTCACTTAAAGCATTTGTCTTGGGTCAATGTAAAAACATGTTTGCAGAGTTTCTTGGCAGCAACATGAAATATAAATACACTGAAAGAAATTATACTCACAAACAATAAAATGCAATTATTCCAAATCCTCCTATCTTCCTCTGATTCAGTTGGAATCGTACACATCATAAACACGGAAAAGGGAATCTACTATTTACAAATAGAATATTCTATATATTTTAATATATTTTATAAAATATTCTATACAATAAATATTATGGAGATAGAAATATAATAAAGTATACTAGTGACTAGGCTGTGCATCCACGGAAGATGGCCCAGAAGTCAGCGGCGTTTCACAGAAGATGGTCCCCGAGAATTCAGCATTATCCCACAGAAGATGGTCCCCAGAATTCGCATTATCCCACAGAGAGGTCCCAGAGTTCAGCATTATCACAGAAGGTCCCCAGAATTCAATTATCCCACAGAGATGGTCCCCAAAGTCACTTTCCCACGGAGATGTCCCAGAAGTTCAGCATGCCCACAGAAGATCCCCAGAAGTTCAAGCATTATCCCACAGAAGATGGTCCCAGAAGTTCAGCATTGCCAAGAATAGGTCCCCAGAAGTTCAGCATATCCCCAGAAGATGGTCCCAGAAGTTCAGATTATCCCACAGAAGAGGTCCCCATAAGTCAGATTATCCCACAAATGGTCCCAGAAGTTCAGCATTACCACAGAAGATGGTCCCAAGTCAGCATATCCCACAGAAGATGGTCCCCAGAAGTTCAGCATTATTCCACAGAAGATGGTCCCCAGAAGTTCAGCATTATCCCACAGAGATGGTCACCAGAAGTTCAGCATTATCCACGGAAGACGATCCACAGAAGTTCTAGCATTATCCCACAGAAGATGGTCCCCAGAAGTTCAGCATTATCCCACAGAAGATGGTCCCCAGAAAGTTCAGCATTATCCCACAGAAGATGGTCCCAGAAGTTCAGCATTATCCCACGGAAGATGGTCCCAGAAGTTCAGCAGTGCCACAGAAGATGGTCCCCAGAAGTTCAGCATTATCCCACAGAAGATGGTCCCCAGAAGTTCAGCATTACCCACAGAAGATGGTCCCAGAGTTCAGCATTATCCCACAGAAGATGGTCCCCAGAAGTTCAGCAGTGTCCGCACAGAAGATGGTCCCCAGAAGTTCGCATTATCCCACGAAGATGGTCCCCAGAAGTTCAGCATTATCCCACAGAAGATGGTCCCCAGAAGTTCAGCAGTGTCCCACGAAAGATGGTCCCCAAAGTTCAGCGGCTCTTATGGAAGATGGTCCCCGAAGTTCATCAGTGTCCCACAGAAGATGGTCCCCAGAAAGTTCATCAGTGTCCCACAGAAGATGGTCCCAGAAGCTCAGCGGCGTCTCACAGAAGATGGTCCCCAAGTTCGCATTATCCACGGAATCATCCCAGAAGTTCGCATTATCCCACGGAGATGGTCCCCAGAGTTCAGCATTATCCCAAGACGATGGTCCCCAGAAGTTCAGCATTATCCCACAGAATATTGTCCCCAGAAGTTCAGCAGTATCCACAGAAGATGGTCCCCAGAAGTTCAGCATTATCCCACAGAAGATGGTCCCCAGAAGTTTCAGCATTCAATCCCACAGAAAGATGGTCACCAGAAGTTCAGCATTATCCCACAGAAGATGGTCCCCAGAATTTCAGCATTATCCCACAGAAGATGGTCCCCGAAGTTCAGCAGTGTCCCACAGAGATGGTCCCAGAAGTTCAGCATTATCCCACAGAAAGATGGTCCCCAGAAGTTCAGCATTATCCCACAGAAGATGTCACCAAAGTTCAGCATTATCCAAGAAGATGGTCCCCAGAAGTTCAGCATTACCACAAAGATGGTCCCAGATTCGCATTACCCACAGAAATGGTCCCCAGTTCAGCATTATGCCACAGAAGATGGTCCCAGAAGTTCAGCATTATCCCATGAAGATGGTCCCAGAAGTTCAGCAGTGTCCCACAGAAGATGGTCCCCAGAAGTTCAGCATTATCCACAAAGATGGTCCCCAGAAGGTCAGCTTATCCACAGAAGATGGTCCCCAGAAGTTCAGCATTATCCCACAAGATGGTCCCCAGAGTTCAGCATTGTCCACAGAAGATGGTCCCCACAGTCAGCATTATCCCACAGAAGATTGGTCCCCAGAAGTTCAGCATTATCCCACAAGAGCTGTCCCAGAAGTTCAGCAGTGTCCACGGAAGATGGTCCCCAGAAGTTCAGCTGCGTCTTACGGAAGATGGTCCCCAGAGTTCATCAGTGTCCCACAGAAGATGGTCCCAGAAGTTCATCAGTGTCCCACAGAAGATGGTCCCCAAAGCTCAGCGGCGTCTCACAGAAGATGGTGCCCAGAAGTCACGGCGTCCCACGAAGATGGTCCCTCACTGGCCCAGCGTCCTACCCCCTTCACACCCAGCAGCCCTACCCCCCTCACAGGCCAGCAGCCCTACTCCCCTCACAGGTCCAGAGCCCTACTCCCTCACAGGCCATCACCCTATGCCCCAGGCCAGCAGCACCCCCATACAGGCCCAGTAACACTACACCTTCACCGCCTTGCAACCCTACCCCCTTCAAAGCCAGCAAACCCTACCCCCCTCACAGGCTCAGCAGCTCTACCTTCCTCACAGGCCCATCAACCCTACCCCCCAGGCCCAGCAGCCCCCCCCCCCTCACGGGCCCAGTAACCCTACCTCCCCACAGTAAACCCTCCCCCTCACAGGCCCATCAACCTACCCCTCCAGGACCAGCAGCCCCCCCTCACTCACAGGCCAACCCCCCACCCAAGAACAGTTCCCATAGGCCAGACACCTCCTCCTACCTAGCACACAACCAATGAAGTATCCGTGACAGAAGCATTTCAGCAAGCAGGAGAAAGCAGCCAGCTGTGTCCAGCGCTCCGAACCTGCCGCCCCGTCCCCAACGTGACAGCACGCAGTGCACCGCACAGCCTCAAGGTGCGAGAGAGAGACACCAAGCAGTGGACTTTTTAAATTCACTGCTTTGGTTGGAATATCTACGCCGGCAGCTACTCATCCGCTCCGCCTCTGCTAAAGCTCCGCCTCTCCGAACTGCGAGCGGTGCTTCCTCCCTTTCCACCTGGCACCAGTAATAACTTTAAAAAAAAAACTACTACTCTTAGTCCACAGAAAATGTGCCGCTCTGCTGCTTTGTTCAGTGCCTTATTAGCGGAGACGGTTCTGGTAAAGTCCCAAAAACGACCATCAGGAGCAACTGCAGGGAGGGAATTGTTTCTGCCTTGAGGCTTCCTCTCAGAGGTTTTTGGCTTGCTCAGAGCAGCCCTCCCCTCCCTCTCATTTTCTTCTCCTCCCCCTAGTGTAAAAACCCTTTGTATTGTAGGGCTTCCTCCCCCAGCCCCACCGCATTATTATTATGTCAGAAACTCCCCTGAACTCTACTTACCTTCCCTCTCTCTCCCCCGGCCCTCTCAAACCAATCATGGACGCGGCTGCCGGTCCGGCCCCCTGCTTGCAGTTTTCATGGGTCGGAGGAAAGAGGGAAGGTAAGTAAGTGATCAGGGGGAGTTTCTGGACATATAATGGGGTTGGGGCTGGGGGAGGGAGACCTACAATATATTAAAAAGTAAAAAAAGGGGGGTTGACATGCCCTTTAAATGGACAGCAGAATTCCCACACAGTAGCCTATCAGTAAAAAGCCATACTGGATTTCGCTATTACTGTATGGGACTACTATTAGGAATTTCTGCTGTCCATTTAAAGGGCAACTAAAGCCTCAAAGCAATACAGAATCAGAAGGCAATAGTGGCCATAATTTCCCTCGACTTATACTCGAGTCAATATCGGTTGTATTCAATAAGATCAACTGGACTTGAAATTTAGTTCTTGAAGACGTTTCGCTTAGTCATCCGACTGGTCTTCTCAATTCAGAATGACTTGTACAAGAATCTGTGGCAATTACGTTCCCTGGAAAATCCCAATTAGCATATCACAGCCAGGTGTTAAGGGAGTGATTAGATATTGGCTAAGAGGTGTTATAGGAACCCGTAGAGTAAGGTGTCAAACAGCATTGTACATGTACAGACGTTGGTGTGGAACCCCCCCTACCTCTATTTAGGCTTGTTTCTTTATTTTCATAAATGGCCTCCTTAACACCTCTCTTGAACCCGTCACGTTCCTTGCCAATATGTTACATTAAACATCTTCAACGGTATGTCCTTTATCCTAAGATGCAGTACACCGGCTGAGTCCTTACCCGAGGAATTGGCTATTCTGTGCTGGGCCATACGTTGATGCAGTTGTTGTTTGGGTCTCCCCACATACAAATCAGAGCATTCTTTCACTGACTGCACTGCGTATATGATGTCGCTTTTCTTGTTTCGGTATTGGGTCTTTCGATTTACCAATTGCTGCCTCAGGTTGCTCGTTTTAAAGCAGACAGGGATACGTTTTTTTTTTCAAATCATTTGGGGAGAAAACCCTCAAACTTGTACGGCAATATGAAAAGACAGCAAGGAAATTGGCAGACTACAGAAACCCACCTGCGATTTACCTCCGATGCAGACAACACAAGGCTGCAGCCATGCAGCATACGTCTGGATTCCACAGTTAAAAGGCATCAGAGCCAAACAGATACTGCAAAAAGCTCAAACACAGCTCCTAAATGACGGATACGACAGACACATTTTACAGTCGATGCTTTTGTGCACAACATTAATCAACTAGAACGAACCTGGCCTCACAGCTACCTGTGTCCATCTGGGAAAGAGTGATGGAGTTCACCAAACAAGCACAGCTTTCTCAGCACTGTAAGGGCAAACAAAGGCAACAGAACAAGTTCTCTATTCTGTCTCCACAAACAACCCCCAAGGGAGAACAACTACCTTGGATACAAAAGGAGGGAAGTGTCCCTCATCTAACAAGGAGGAATGGGTGAGACACCTTGTCTAACAAGGACTGCCTGAACAGCCAGAAATGGGAAGTCCTTTGCTAAGGGCTTGATATTTGCCATAACTCCTAAGCATCCCTGTGGTGGTATATATAGCAGCTCACAGAAGCCATAATAAGGTTAGGTAACCACAGAGTGGGCAGAACAACTTCGCATTAAGGTACTGCAGCTCCTTGCCAGTGCTAAAATCCTTCATCTAACCTGACCACACAGGAAAAGAGCCTAACACTCCCGCAAGAAGGATTCTAGATCAACCATTCTACCGGCAGACAAGGGAAAATGCACGTGGTACTCAAACCTCAGGACTACCATGATAAAGGTAGACCATGTCCTGGCCGATAACAAACACATATGAGGCTTTAACAAGGGACCCCACCACCGGTACAAGAAAAGAGGTATTGATACTACAACAGCTTCAAAGGATAAAGCCATTGACCGAGCCATGTATCATCGCCTCTACCCCTGTGTGAGGCACAATCCATGCATATTGGTGACTCCCAACAGATCACAAGGAGGGGCACCAACTAAGACCTAATAAAGTTCCCCAGCAGCATGCAAACTCGTACGTACAAGGGGCAAATACTAGCCAACATCTTAGACCATGCGTGGGAGTTAAGCATAACTACAGAACCTCAGGATTTCACCAACAAGATTGAAGATATAGTACTTTGCAGAAGAAACCCTAATGGTGTCCTAATGAGTGTTCATCTCTCGTTTCCCTGTTATCCACACCAAGGAGGCGTTGTTGGCAGGGAGAAACGCAGATAGGGCAAGACGCAAAACTCTCACCAGCAGAACTGATCTCAACCCAGAAACAGTGTGTGTGCCTTACTGGATCTATGCCTTATACCACCTATTTAAAATTACAGGGATAAGTTCTAAAGCAAAAACACGGATTGCTATGGGATCCCAGTTTCACGCATTAGCAAACCTTTAACATGGAGAGGGTAGAAAAATGGCCTTAAACTTTAAGGGCATAGCACCCATCATGGTTTCAGACGATTATGTGGAGAACACCTGGTTTAAAAATCTACCAGAAGGAAGTACAAGCTTTACACAGAAACACATAATGCGGTAGACCCAAAACATCCAAATTTACAAGGGAAGATCAAAACAACAACTGGCTTTCTGGACTGCTTGGTAGAGATGATCGATGGAAATGGTAAAACTTGAAGTAAGTTTACAGAAAACCACACCCCAAATCAGGTATGTGTTTGATTCCCAACCACCCTTTAGATCACAAGTGGGGGTCATCCAGAATCCTGCAAAACACAGAGCTGAGACATCCCCACTAGCACACAGAGGCGACAGGCTAAAGACATGAAAATCTCAGAGGAAGCCCAGTCTTAAACTTGTGGAATCCAGACTGGCCTTTGTCAAAAGAAGTAGAAAGGAAAGAAAAGAACACGAATACCAACAGTTGAAGGGAAAAGCAAGACGGAGAAAGAACATTGGTATCCCATATGTAGCCGGGGTCTCGAGAATAGAAGAATTTTAAAAAAAACAATCGTATCCCTGTCTGCTTAAACCGAGCAACACGTGAGCAGCAATTGGTACATCGAAAGACCCAATAACCGAAAACACAAGAAATGACGCAGCATATATGCAGTGCAGTGCAATGAAGAATGCTCTGATTTGTATGTGTGGGAAGACCAACAGCAACTGATCAACGTAGGCCAGACGACAAGAAGAGCCAATAATCGTCCGGTACTCGCCTGTGTACCTGATCTTAAGGAAAAGACATACCTTTGAGATTGTAATGTTAACATATTGGCAAAGAAAGTGACTGAGTTCACAGAGGTGTAGGAGGCCATAGCGAAAATAAAGAAACCCGCCTAAATTTTTTGTTTAAGAGGTGGGGGGGTCTCAACACCAATCGTCTCGGCCATTACAATGCTGTTTTGACAACCTTCTAACTCTGTGTGTGTCAAAAAACAAAGAGGTTCCTATAACACCTCTTAGCCACTATCAAATCACGCCCTAACACCTGGCATGTGATTGCTAATTGGGACTTCCAGGGTACATAATTGCCACGATTCTTGTACAGTCATTCTGAATGAGGAAAAGCCAGTTGGATGACTAGCGAAACGTCTTCAAGAACTAAACTTCAAGTCCCGTTGATCTAATGAATACAACAGATATACCTGGACCTGGAATGAATGAGAACCTTCACAAGCATATTATACTCGAGTTCAATCAGGTTTATCTAACTTTTTTAGGTAAAAAAGGTACCTTGACTTATACCAAATCAATTATATATTTGAGTATCTACGGTAATGAAATTGCATTGCTACCAGTATAATGGAGAAAGTTGTTAATACTTTCTGGCTTGTGCACGCCTATCTTTCGGTTGTCTGTGTTTGTCTCTCTGTCTTTCTATCTCTATGTGGTTTATTGGTGGGAGGAAGGGTCATGGCCTAATAAATGTTTTGCGTGTGCACATTGAGTGCCTAAAGTGCCCCCCATTTCTTCTCTCCCTAGAACAAAACCTGGATGGATTGCATAGATAGAAGTAACATACCAGCCAGTACCAATGTTGTTGGCCACATTTCATTTTCAGAACAAACTGTATTTTACCAGTTTACATTCACGTGATAAAATTTACCAGTAACAAAAACGCCAACTGTCCAGTCTCTGGTTATGTACAATGAGCGGTAGTCTGTCTCATTGTTCCTTTTTAGTATCAATGTTGCCTTAAGGGTAGAACTAGACACCTGCACCACACCTGGGACTGTGTGCATACGGACACCATGCTGTCTATGTACAATGAGGCCCGTAGGTTCTATTACACATAAGCTCGTAGGGTTCACAGCCAATCACGGACGCGGCATGCCGATTGGCCCTTGCTTGCAGTTTCATGTTTGCAATTTCATAGTTATGTACCATGAGTCCGGTAGGTCTATGGTACAATGAGCCGGTAGGTCTATGTACAATGATGCCGTAGGCTCATGTACACTGGGGCCGGTGGTCTTAGGTAACATGAGGCCGGTAGGTCTATTGTTAATGAGGCCAGTAACAGAGTTTCTAATTTTTACAATGAGGCCGTATCTATGTACAATGAGGCCCAGTAGGATCTATGTACAATGAGGCCAGTAGGTCTATGTACCCATGAGGCCGTAGGTCGTGTACAATGAGGCCCGTAGGTCTGTGTACAATGAGACCCGTAGGTTATGTACAATGAGGGCCCGTGGTCTATGTACAATTGAGGCCCCGTAGGTCATGTAAATGAGGGCCCATAGGTCTATGTACAATGAGGCCAGTAGGTCTTATGTACAATGAGGCCGGTAGGGGTCTATGTACAATGGGCCGTAGTGGTCTATATAATAAAGAGGCCAGTAGGTCAATGTACCAACTAGGCCCGTAGGTCTATGTAAAACGAGGCCCGGTAGTTGCTATGCACAACGAGGCCCGTAGGTAGCTATGTACAACGAGGCCCTTAGTGTCTATGGCACACGAGGGCCAGTAGGTCTGGTACAATAGGCATGTAGGTCTATGTACAATGAGGACGTAGGTCTATGTACAATGAGGCCAGTAGGGTCTATGTACAATGAGGCCCATAGGTCTATGTACAATGAGGCAAGTAGCCATGGCTAGTCTATGTAAAATGCCCGCCCGTTAGATCGATGTCAATGAGGCCCGTATTAGTCATGAGCAAAGTCTTGTACAATGAGGCCAGTAGGTCTAATGTACAATGAGCCAGAGTCTATGTACAATGAGGCCATAGGGTCATGTAAATGAGGCCATAGGACTATGTACATGAGGCCCGTAGGTCTATGTACAATGAGGCCAGATTCTATGACAAGGAGGCCCGTAGTGTTATGTACAATGAGGCCCTAGGTCTATGTACAATGAGCCATAGACTATGTACAATGAGGCCGTAGGTACTATGTACAATGAGGCAGTAGGGTCATGTGCATGAGGCCAGTAGGTCTACTACAATGAAATGTACAAGTAGGCCAGTAGTCTGTCAATATTACAGTGAGGCCTAGTCTCTATTCATAAGGCCATTAGGTCTATGTAACAATTAGCATTTAGGTCTATGTACAATGCGGCCCCGTAGTAGGTACATGAGGCCAGTAGCTATGTACAATGAGGCAGTAGGTCTATTACAAATGAGGCCAGAGGTCGTGTAACAATGAGGCCGGTAGGTCTATGACAAATGAGGCCGGTAGGTCTATTGTACAATGAGGGCCATAGTCATGTGACAATGCGGCCCCTAGGTCTATGTCAATGTGGCTGGTAGGTCCTATGTCCAATGAGGCCGGTCGTAGGTAGTGCTATGTCAATGATGTCCGTATGGTCTATGTTACAAAGAGGCCGTAGGTAGGTTTTTCTGTACAATGAGGCCCGTAGGTCTATGTACAATGAGGTCCCGTAGGTCTAGTACAATGAGGCCATAGTCCTAGTCAATGAGGGCCAGTATGGTGTCTTGTACAATGATGCCAGTAGGTCTAGTACAATGAGGGCCCGTAGGTCTATGTACAATATGCCCGTAGGTCTGTGTACATGAGCCCGTAGGTCTATGTACAATGATGCCCTTATGGTCTATTAACAATGAGGCCGTAGGTCTTATGTACAGAATGAGGCCATAGGTCCTATGTAGCAATGAGGCTAGTAGGTCTATGTACAATATGGCCGGTAGGTCTATGTACATGAGGTCCGTAAGTCTATATACAACGAGCCAGTAGGTCTAATGTACAACTAGGCTAGGGCCCGTATGTCTATGTACAACGAGGCCCGTAGGTCTCTAATGCAACAAACAACGAAGCTAGAATCCGTAGGTCCTATGAGGTACAGAACAAAGAACCACAAACAAAACGCGGCCCGTAGGTCTCTGCCATACGAGGCAGTAGGTCTGTGTGTAAACAGGGGAAGGCCCTAAAAGGTCATGTACAATGAGGCCCATTAAGGAGGTCTATGTACAATTAGGCCCGTAGATCTATGTACAATGAGGGCCCGTAGGTCTATGTACCATGAGGCCGTCAAAGTCTATGTACAATGAGGCCAATAGGGTCTATGTACAATGAGCTGTAGGTTATGTGTTTACGAATGAGGCCAGTAGGTCTATTTTAACAATGAGGCCCATAATGGAACTATGTACAACGTAGGCCCGTAGGTCGAATGTAATACCGTATATATCTCGAGTATAAACCAAACCCAACCCACCAAAACCCCCTACGAGTTTTTCAGGCTACAAATCAGCCTGAAAACTCGCCGGACTCGTTTTAATACTTTTTGAGTCCACAAAAAAAAAAAAAAAAAAAAAAAAAAAAAAGTCAAACCACGGGTTATACCCCCCCCCTTACCCCGCTGCTGCTGGTACCTGGGCAGGGCATGCTATATTGACTTGTTTTCCGGCAGTCCGGTCCGGCGCCGCACGAATCATCTTTTTCCTCCCTCTCCTGTTCTGTCTGCAAACTGGCGCGGGCCCCCCGCGCCGGGCCGCGCGCCGCCGCCTGGCGTCACTGCCCGGGTGGTGCCAAATAAGAAAAGCCCTCCCCCCGGCGCCGGGCCAGTGACGTCATCCCCGGCTTGCCGGTACAGGAATGGGGCGCCGGCTGCCGGATGCCGATAAAACCGTATCTGCCAAGCCACAAGATGGATGGAGGAAGACCCACTATAGAAGAAGAGAAGAGTCCTTCCACATTAGAAAGTCCACAGGGAGAAAGAAGTCCAATAGAGTCCCCAAGGGAGAAGATTCCACAGGGAGAGAAGTCCACAGGGAGAAAAGAGTCCACCAGGAGTCACAAAGGAGAGTCCCACAGGAGAAGATCCACAGGGAGAATTAGCCCACAGGTACAACAAAAACCACAAAAACAAAACACAGCGTGCACCAAACAACAAAAACACAAAACAAACAACAAAAAAGTTAACAAAACAAACAAAAACAACCAACAAACAAAAGACCGAAAAAAAAAAAGGGTACAAAAAAAACACAACCAAACAAAACAAAAAACAACAACAACAAAACAAAAAACACAAAAACAAAAATACAGCACAAACAAAACACAAAAACAAAAAAAACAAAAAACAACAAGCCAAACAATAAAAACCGGGTACAACAATAAAAAAAAAATAACAAAAACAAAACACACAAAAACCTAAAAAAGCAACAACAAAACAAAAAAAGGGGAAGAACTGAACTGAGGGGGATTGGGGGAGTGGGGGCATCATGATGTTTTGGGAACTACAACTACACTCCCACAGGCTTTATTTCGCTGTGGAGTTGTAGTTTCCGAAACATCTTGAATGCCAATGAGGGTGGCATTCATCGATGTTTTGGAACTATCTAAACTCCCAGCTAATACAGCATGCTGGGCGTTGTAGTTTTCCAAACCATCTTAATGCACCCTCACTTGTGCATTTCAAATAGTTTGGAAACTACAACTCCCATCATGCTTTATTATCTGTGAGTTGTAGTTGTCCAAATAAAAAAACATAAACACTTGAATAGAAGCCAAGTTTCTTCCCCTCGTTTATACTCCGGTTCAAAACTCTTATTCGGATTTGTGTAGATCTCTGAAATTTATGGTATCCACTTCGGTTATTAACTCGGGTCGGTTTATGACTCGATATATACGTACATGAGGCCCTATTTCTATGTACCATGAGGCCCGTAGGTCTATGTACAATGTAGCCCTAGTTCTAATGTACCATGAGCCCGTAGACTATGTACAATGAGGGAGCCCCGTATGTTCTATTGACAATGAGGCCATGTAGTCCTATTGTGAAATAGGCCAGTTAGGTCTATGTTACAATGAGATGTACAATGAGGCCAGTAGGTTCATTACAATGAGGCATAGGTCTGTTGTACAATGGCCGGTAGTGTCTATGTACATGAGGCCGGTAGGTCTATGTACAATGACGCCCGGTAGGTCTCTGTAACAATCGGCCCCTAGGTCTATGTACAATGAGGCCGGTAGTCTATTCAATGAGGCCGGTATGTCTCTTTACAATGATGCCTAGTATGACCACGAGGTCCGTAGTCAATGACCGTAGTCATGAATGGGCCCGTTAGGTCTATGTACACATGAGGCCCGTAAGGTCTATGTACAATGAGGCCAGTAAAGGTCTATGTACAATGAGGCCAGTAGGTCTATGTAAATGTAGGCCAGTAGGTCTATGTACAATGAGTCCCGTAGGTCGTATGTCATAGGCCGTAGGTCTGTGTACATGGGCCTGTACGTCTTGTACAATTGAGCCCGTGTCTATGTCAATGAGGCCCGTAGTCTATTTACAATGCAGGGCCATAGGTCCTATGTACAATTGAGGCAGTAGGTCTAGTACAATGAGCCCGTAGGTCTATGTACAATTGAGGCCGTAGGTCTATATACAAAGGCCAATAGGTCTATGTACAACAAGCCCGTGGTCTATGTACAACAGGCCCGTAGTCTATGCAACAACGAGGCCCGTCGGTCTATGTACAGACTACGAGGCCGTAGGTCTATGCCCCAACAGGCCAGAAGGTCTGTGTACAATGAGGCACTGTAGGTCTATGTACAATGAGGACGTAGGTCTTGTACAATGAGGCCTAGTAGTTTTATTTACAAGAGGCCCATAGGTCTATGTACATGAGGCAGTCAGTCTATGTATAATTAGCCCGTAGATCTTGTACAATGAGGCCCGTGTCTAGTACACATGAGGCCGTAAGTCTATGTACAATGAGCGTAGGTCTAGTACATAGAACCGTAGGTCTATGTACAAGAGGCAGTAGTGTCTATGTACAATAGTGCATAGGACTATGTAAATAGGCCCCGTAGGTCTAGTACAATGAGGCCATGTATTTTCTATGTACATAGGCCCGTAGGTCTATGTACAATGAGGCGCCTAGTCATGTAACAATGAGGCCGAGGACTAGTTGTCCTGAGGCCCTTAGTTCTATGGTACAATGAGGCCAGTAGGTCTAATGTGAACTGAGGCCAGTAGGTCTTTGTATATTGAGATGTGCAATGAAGGCCAGTAGTCTATGTACAATGAGGTCCAGTAGGGTCTATGTACAATAGGCCATTAGTCTATGTACAACCGTCGGCACCTGGAGTAGGTCTATGTACAATGGGGCCAGTAGGTCTTGACAATTAGCCATATTCTGACAAGGGCCAGTATTGTCTGTGTACAAGATGAGGCCGTAGGTCAATGTACAATGAGCCCAGTAAGGTCAATGTACCATGCGGCCCTGGTCTATGTACATGAGCCGTAGACTAAGTACAAAGTATTATGTACCATAGGCTCATAATCTGAGCCTGATCTCTGACATGAGCCATTAGGTCCTATATATACAACTGAGGGCCCCGTAAGGTTCATGTACAATGAGGCCGTAGACTATGTACAATGAGGCCGCGTAGGTCTAATGTACAATGAGGCCCGAAGTCTATGTACAATTAGTCTGTAGGCTATGTACAATGAGGCCAGTAGGTCTATGTACAATGAGGCCAGTTAAGGTCTATGTACAATGAGGCAGTAAGGTCTGTGTACAATGAGGCCGGTATGTCTATGTCCAATGTGCCATATTCTATGTATGACCGTAGGTCAACAATGAGCCGTATGGTCTATGTACATGAGGAGCCCGTAGGGCACTACCAATGACTTGCACTAATGAGCCCCTAAGGTCTAATGTACAATGAGGCCAGTAGGTCTATGTACAATGAGGCCCGTTAGTCTATGTATAATGAGGCCAGTAGTCTATGTACATGAGGGTCAGTAGGTCTACTTACACATGGAGGCGGCGTAGGACTATATGTACAATGAGGCCGTAGTTCTATGTACAATGAGGCCATGCTGTATATGTCCAATGATGCCAGTAGGTCTTGTCCAAGAGCCCTAGTTCTATGTACAAATGGAAGGCCGTAGGCTATGTACAGATGAAGGCCAGTAGGTCTATGTATAAAGAGGCCAGTAGGATCTATGTGACAATGAGGCCCGTAGGTCGATGTCAGTGAGGCATAGGATCTAGGGTACAATGATGGAGTAGGTCCCAAGTAAGGCTCCATGTCCAATGGGTCCAGAGGTCTTGTCCAATGAGGGCCAGTAGTCTATATATAATGGGACGCATAGGTCTATTACAATGAGGGCCTTAGGTTCTATGTACAATGAGGGCCAAGGAGGTCTATGTGCACTGAGGCATGATAGGTCTATGATTACAATTAGCCAGTAGGTTCTATGTAGAATGCGAGGCCAGTAGTGCTTGTACAATGAGGCCCGTAGGTCTATGAAATGGTATAGTCTATGCAGACCGTAGGTCTATTAAATGAGGGCACGTATGTCTATGTACAATGAGGCCATAGGTCTTCATGTACAATGATGGCCAGTAGGTCCTATGTACGAATGATGCCAGTAAGGTCTATGTACAGTCAATGAGGCTGTGAGTGTCTATTACAAATGAGGCCTAGCTAAGTAGGCCGTTCGATGTCCAATGAGGCCGTATAGGTCTAATGTCCATTGAGGCCGTAGTCTATGTACAATGAAGCCGGTAAGGTCTATGTCTACACGAGGCCGGTAGTCCTATGTACAACAGAGGCCGTGCTATGTACTGATGCCATATTCAAACAATTGAAAGGAGCCAGTAGGTCTATGTACAATGAGGCCTTAGGTCTGAATGACCAACTGAGGTGCCCGTAGGTCTATATGTACAACATGAGGCCCAGTAGGTCTAGAGGTGTACACTGAGGCCAGGGTCTAGTACACATGAGGGCCAGTAGGTCTAATTACATGAGGCGCCGGTAGGTCCTAATGTCACCAAGGCCCGTAGGTCTATGTACAACAATGAGGCCCAGTCAGGACCTACTATTACCATGAAGCGCAGTAGTTCTATGTACAATGAGGCCGGGGCCGTGGTCATGTACATGATTACATCGCAGGCCGGTAGTGCTTTTCTATGGTCCAATAGGCCCGTAGGTCTAATTGTACAATGAGGCTCATATGTCTATGTTTACAGAGTGCCATAGGTTCTATTGACAATGAGTGCCTGTAGGTCTATGTACAATGGGACAGTAGGGTCTATGTACAATGAGCCAGTAGGTTATGGTCCATTGAGGCCCGTAGGTCTAATGTACAATGAGGGCCGGTAGGTCTAATGTACAATGAGGCCGGTGGGAGGGGTGGTCTATGTACAACGAGGCCGTAGGTCTATGTACAAATGAGGCCCTTATGTCTATGTACAAAATAGGCCAGTATAGGTCTAAATGTCAATGAGGCCCGTAGGCTATATGTACAATGAGGCCGTACGGTCCTTATGTACAATAGGATGCCTGATGTCTAATGTACAATGGGCCATAGGTCTATGTAAAATGAGGCCGTAGTTCTATTCACATGGGCCCGTAGTCTTGTCTTACATGAGCCCGTAGTCTATGTACAATGAGGCAGTAGGGGTCTATGACAATGAGGCCAGTAGGTCATATGTACAATGAGGCCCGTAAGGTCTATGTACAATGAGGGGCCCGGTAGGTCTATGTCCAAATGAGGCCCTAGGTCTAATGTACCAGTCATGCTAGAAGCCAATAGGCCTATGTAATGAGCCAGTGGCTATGTACAAGAGCCAGTAGGTCTATTACAATGCAGGCCCGTAGTCTGATGTACATCTGAGCCCGTATCTATGTACATGAGGCCATAGGTCTATGTACAATGGATGCCCGTAGGTCATGTACAATAAGTCCGCAGGTCTATGTACAATGAGGCCGTACGTCTCTTTACAATGAGGCCAGTAGGCTAAGAGCAATGAGGCAGTAGGTCTATGTACAATGAGGGTCAACGTAGTCTATGTTACAATGAGGCCAGTAGGTCTATGTACAATCAGGCCAGTAGGTCTATGTCATGAGTGCCCATAGTCGATGTCACACCATAGTCCAGCGTCTATGTACAATGAGGCCAGTTACTCTATGGTACAATGATGCCATAGGTCTATTCCACTAGAGGCCCGTAGTCTATGTAACTAATGAAGCCCCGTAGGTCTATGTACAAATGAGGCCATGTAGGTCTATGTACAATGATGCCCGTCAGGTCTATGAATAAGTCCAGGCATGGTCTATGTACAATGAGGCCCAGTACTCTATGTACATGAGGCCGTATGTCGTTGTACAATGAGGCCATAGTGTCTATGTACAATGAGGCCAGTGGTCTATTACATATAGGCCCGTAGGTCTATGTACAATGATGACCAGTAGGTCTATGTACATGGATGCCCATATGTCTATGTACAATAAGTCCAGCAGTCTATGTACAAAGGGCCAGTACGTCATGTAACAATGAGGCCATAGGTCTATGTACAATGAGGCCCCGTAGGTCTATGTAGCAATGAGCCAGTAGGTCTATGTACAATGCGGCAGTAGTCTATGTACAATGAGGACAGTAGGTCTATAGTCCACGGGCCATAGTCTATGTCCATGAGGGCCAGTAGGTCTATGTACAATGAAGGCGCGTATGGGGGGTCTAGTACAATGAGGCCGTGGTCTATGTAAAAAAAAAAAAACCATGAAGGCCCAAGTTGTCCCATGTATAATGAGGTTCAGTAGTAGTAGATGCCATGTAGGTCATTCACAATGAGGCCAGTAGGTCCAGTCCAGCATGGTCTATGCCCAGAGGCCGTAGGTCCTATGTCAATGGGGCCAGTAGCTCTATGTACAAGAGGCCATAGGTCTATGTACAATGACGGCCAGTAGGTCTATTACAATGAGCCGTAGGTCTATGACAATGAGGGCCAGTAGGTCTATGTATAATAGAGGCACAATATGTCATGTATCCATGAGGCCCGTAGGTTATTGTACAAGAGGGCCAGTAGGTCTATGGCCAATGAGGCGTAGTCTATTGTACAATAATGCCATTAGGTCTATGTACAATTAGGCCATCAGTTTGAGGCCCGTCATGTACAATGATCCGGCCGTAGGTCAGTAATGAGCCAGTAGGTCGATGTTATCCCAGAGGGCGGTGCTATGTCAATGAGGCCAGTATGTCTGTGTACATGAGGCCGGTAGGTCTATGTACAATGCGGCCGTTAGGTCTAATGTACAATGAGGCCCATAGTCTATTTACAATGCGGCCCCTAGGTCTATGTACATGTGGCTGGTAGGTCTATGTACAATGAGCCGGTAGGTCTATGTACAAGTAGTCCGTAGGTCTATGTACAAGCTAGGTCATTAGGCCGTAGGTCTATGTACAATGCCAGGCCCGTAGGTCTATGTACAATGAGGTCCATTGAGTCTATGTACAATGAGGCCGAGGTCTCTGTCCAATGAGGCCAGTGGGTCTATTACAATGAGGCCCAGTAGTCTAATGTATGTAACAATCAGAGGCCCTTACTGTTGGGCCTAGGTCTGTGTACAATGAGGCCCGTATTATTACATGTGCGTAGGTCTATGTACAATGAGGCCGGAGAGCAGAGGTAGGTTGTACATCCATGTCTATCAATGAGGCCTAGTGCTATGTACACATGATGCCCCAGTAAGGTCTATGTAATGGGCATGGTCTATAGTACAATATTAGGGCTTCGGCCGTAGGGTTCTATAAGAGCTACATGTAATCGGCCCCGTAGGTCTGTGTACAATCGAGGCGTAGGTCTATGCACAACGAGGCCCGTAGGTCCCTTGTAAACGCGGCCCGTAGGTTTTGGCACAATCGAGGCAGTGGTCGTGACCTGATAGTTCTATGTACAATGAGGCAGTAGGTCTAGTACAATAGGCCGTAGTCTATGTACAATGAGGCCGTAGGTCTATATACATATTAGGCCATAGGTCTATGTACAACGAGGCCTAGTTAGGTCTAACATGTACTTACATGAAGGGCCGTCATGCTGATCCTGATAGTCCAACGAGGACCCGAGGTCTATGTAACCCGTAATATAGCGTAGTCATACCCAGAGACCGAAGGTCTGTTATCATCAGGCTTAGTTATATACAATAATCCGAGCCTGCACAATAGCTCGTACCGGTTTATACACTTGAGGCCCATAGTACATGTACACGGCATTCGCGCAGAGCGCCGATGTTCTTGCTTTCTCACGGCCGCGGGCCTGACTATGCCAATCAGGCTCCGCGTGAGTCATCCGTATGCTACAGGAGGGCGCCGTAGTCTACTGCACTGAGATGCCGATAGCCTGTCTAAGTCAATGGGTGAGGCTATGTAGACCAAGTGAAGAGAGACGAACAGGAAAGATCCAGGGAAGTCAGGAGGATTCCACGAAATGTCGAGAAGAGCCGAAGTCACGCTCAAGAATACGGGAAGACCACCGTACTGACGGAGTGGGGCTTAAATGTTGGAACAATCCGCATTTATAGTGGTATTCCACTTGATCAGTGTGCATTCATAGATTTGAACTAATCTTCGTAAGCTGCGTTTTCCAACTGATCACCTCACTTGGCATTAATGTGAAACACTCCCCGAATTTTGCGGTTGTTCCAACTGATGAGTTCTCGGTTAACTGGGTCAATACAATATTATGATTTGTAATGTACATCACCCTACCGCGTATATCGCGCTATCCGTAAGGTCCAATGAGCACTTTCTATGTACAGAGCCCATTATGTACATGAGGCCCTGTCAAAGGGCTAGGCTTGTACAATGGCCGTAGGTCTATGTACCAGATGCCATAGGCGGAAATACCATGTCATGTAAATGAGATGACATGAGCTAGTCATGACAGATAGAGGCATATGTCTATGTAATTGTCACAATGAGGCCGGTAGTCTATGTACCAATGAGCCTGGTAGTCTCCATAGTCAATGAGCTAGGTCGATGTAGACTATGTACATGCAGCTGGCGGCCCTGTCTATGTTACAATGAGCGTAGCTAGCATAGGCGGTAGGTCTATTTAACACTTTGCGTACATGTCATACGTCCGTTAGCTTACAGAGCGTATCTATGTACAATGGGCCCGTAGTCTGTAAGGCCGTAGGTCTATGAATATCCTAGGTCTATGACAATGCGCCAGTAGGTCTCTGTAGACCGAGGTCTATGACAATGAGGCCCGTAGGTCTGTGTACAATGATGGCCTGTAGTTCTATGTACAATGGGCCCGGTAAGGTCTATAATTAAAAATGAGGGCCGTAAGTCTATGTACAATAGCTGCCCATTCTATGAGTAGCTGTTATGTTCCAATGAGGCCGTAGGGTCTATGTCAATGAGGCCGTAGGTCTAATTAGCAAAGAGCGCTAGGTCTATGTACAACTGAGGCCGTAGGTCTATGTACACATGAAACAAATGCTCTGGCCCTAGCTATGCTCCGCCTAGTTGTACAAGACAAAAGAGGCCCCCGTAGGTCTATACCCATCGAGCCAGTAAGGTCTATTACAAATGAGGCCTTAGGTCTATGTACACTAGGACGTAGTTCAAGCTGATAGGTTTGCCATATAGTAGCAATGATAGGCCGTAGGTCTATGTACAAAGGAGGCCAGTAGTCTATTACCAATTAGGAGGCCGTATTGATTCTTACAAGAGCTAGGTCTATGGTACAATGGGGCCAGTAGTCCTTACAATGAACCAGATGCTACGTATCATACAATTAGTCAGTATGTTATCAATGATGGCCGTAGGTCTATGTACAGAGGAGTCCATAGGCCTATTACATTAGGCCCTAGTCATGACAATGAGGCCCTAGGTATTTTACATGAGGCCTAGGTCTAGTACAATAGCAGGCAACATGAGGCTAGATGTACAATGAGGCCCTTAGGTCTATGTACAATGCAGCCAGTAGTGTCTAGTAATGAGGCACGGCGTTGTCATGGATACGTTAGTAATGTTACAATGAGCCGATTGTCTATGTACAATGAGGCCATTAGGTCTATAGTACAATGAGGCCACGTAGTCTATGTACACAGAGGCCCAGTAGGTCTATTGGGGCCTAGGGCTATGATGAGCCGTAGGTTCTACTCGTACAATGAGGCCAGTAGGTCTATGTCAAGAGGGCCCGTAGTCTAGTAAATGAGCTGTCTATGTACATGAGGCCGTTAGTCTATGTACAATGAGGATGGCCGGGAGAGGGTCTCTGTATGTCGTAGTCTCTGTACATAATGAGGAGCCTCGTAGGTCTATTCATATGAGGCCCAGTCAGTAAATGCTACATATGGCCGTAGTACATATGTAGCATGAGGCCAATGTACATATGATACAAAAGTCTCTTGTTATGATATGAGGGCCCGTAGGTCTATGTTACAAACATGAGGCCAGTAGGTCTATTATACAATGAGGGGGCCCGTAGGTCTTTACATGTATCAACATGAGTGCCCGTAGGTCTAATTATCAGATGAGGTTGCTGTAGGGTTCTATGTACAATGAATGAGCCGTAGGTTAGTCAAATGAGGCCAGTCGGTCTATGTACAATGAGGCCTTTCAGTCCATTAGTGCCATTAGGGTATTACAAATGAGGCCCGTAGGTCTATGTACAATGGGAGGCCGTAGGTCTATGTACATGAGGCCCGGGTCCTATGTACAATGAGGCCATTAGGTCTAATACAATGAGGCCCTTAGTCTCATGTACAATGATGCCGCAATTAGGTCTATGTATAAAAAAAAAAAACAATGAGGCCCGTAGGGTCTATGTACAATGCGGCCAGTAGTTCTAATGTACAATGAGGTCCGTAGGTCTATTTACAATGAGGCCAGTATGTCTATGTAACATGAGGCCACCGTAGGTCTATTACCATGAGCCCATAGGTCTATGTACAAATTATGCCCTTATGTCTTATGTACACTAGTCCCGTAGGTCGATGTCAATGAGTCCATAGGTCTATGTACAATGAGGCCCGTTGTATATGTACACAATGAGGCCGTAGTTCTTGTAAATGAGGCCAGTAGGTCTATGTACAATGAGGCCCGTAGGTCTAGTACAATGAGGCCAGTAAGGTCTAATGTACAAGAGGCCCGTACGGTCTATGTACAATGAGGCCCGTAGTCTATGTACCATGAGCCTTAGGTCTATGTACAACGAGGCCCAGTAGGCTATGTACAATGAGCCCGTAGGTCTATGTACAATAGGCCAGTAGGTCTATGTACAATGAGGCCAGTAGGTCTATTACAATGATGCCAGTATTCTAGTACAATGAGGCCCGTAGGTCTATGGACAATGAGGGCCATGTATGCTAGTACATGAGGCCCGTAGGTCTTTATAATGAGGTCAGTAGGTATATGTCCAATGAGGCCTAGGTCTATTACAATTAGGCCAGTAAGTCCTATTACAATGAGGCCAGTAGGTCTATGGACAGTGAGGCCCGTGGTCTATGTACAATGAGGCAGTAGGTCTATGTACAATGAGGCCAGTAGGTCTATGTACAATTAGGTCCAGTATGGACTATGTACAATGAGGCCCGTAGTCTAGTACAATGAGGCCCATATGTCTAGTACATGAGGGCCCGTAGGTCTATGTACAATGAGGCCAGTAGTGTATATGTACAATGAGGCCGTAGTCTATGTACAATGAGGCCAGTAAGTCTACTGTACAAGAGGCCAGTAGGTCTATGTACAATAGGCCCGTTAGGTCTATGTACAATGAGGCCCGTATGGTCTATGTAACAATGAGGCCGGTAGTCTATGTAGCAATGAGGCCGGTAGTCTATGTACATGAGGCCCGTATGTTATGTAGCAAATGAGGCCCGTAGGTCTAATGTAAATGAGGCCAGTAGGTCTAGTTACAATGAGGTCCGTAGGTCTAGTAACAATGAGGCATTATGTCTATGTTCAATGAGCCCGTAGTCTATGTACAATGAGAGCCAGTAGGTCTATTACAATGAGGCCCGTAGGAAGGATCTATGTAAATGAGTCCCGTAGGTCTATGTACAATGAGTCCAATAGGTCTTGTACAAATGAGGCCGTAGGTATATTTAAATGAGGCGTAGGTCTATGTACAATGATCATTAGGTCTATGTACAATGAGGCCCGTGGTCTATGTAAATGAGGCCAGTAGGTCTATGTACAATGACGGCCCGTAGGTCTATGTACAATGAGGCCCGTAGGTCTATGTACAATGATGCCAGTAGCTATGTAAAACGGCAGTAGGTCTATGTACAATGAGCTCCTATGGTCTATGTACAATGAGGCCAGTAAAGTCTATTACACTGAGGCAGTAGGTCTAATGTACAATGAGGCCAGTAGGGCATGTACAATGAGGCCCAGGTCTATGTACAATGAGGCCAAGTAGGTCTATGTACAATGCAGGCCCGTAGGTCTATGTATAATGAGGCCAGTAGGTATATGTACAATGAGGCCGTAGGTCTATGTACAATGAGGCCAGTAAGTCTATGTACAATGAGGCCATTAGGTCTATGTGCATTGAGGCCCGTAGGCTATGTAGAAAAAAACAATGAGGCAGTAGGTCTATGTCAATGAGGCCAGTAGGTCTATGTCCCAATGAGGCCATAGGTCTATGTAACAATGGGCCGTAGGTCCTAATGACAAATGGGCCCATAGGTTCTCTGTACAATGAGGCCCGTAGGTCTCTGTACATGAGCCAGTAGGTTATATGTACCATGAGGCCGTAGTCATGTACAATGAGGCCATTAAGTCTATGTACAAATGAGGCCAGTCGTTCCTATGTAAATGAGGCCCGTAGGTCTTATGTATGCACTGGGCCCGTAGGTCTTTACAATGAGGCCGGTAGGATCTATGTACAATAGGCCGGTAGGTCTATGTACAATGAGGCCCGTAGGTCTATGTACAATGAGGACCATTAGGTCTATGTACAATGAGGCCAGTAGGTCTATGTACATTAGGCCAGTAGGTCTATTACATGCGGCCCGTAGGTCTATGTAGCAATGAGGCCTTAGGTCTATGTACAATGCGGCCCGTAGGTATACTGTCATCATTGAGGCCGTAGGTCTATATACAATGAGGCCCTAGGTCTATGTACATGAAGCCGTAGGTCTCTGTACAATGAGCCTCGTAGGTCTATGTACACTGAGGCCAGTAGGTCTATTTACAATGAGTCCGTATGTCTATGTACAATGAGGCCAGTAGTCTATGTCCATGAGCCCGTAGGTCTATGTACAACAGGCCATAGGTCTATGTACAATGAGGCCGCGTAGGTCCTATGTACAATGATCCCGTAGGTCTAGTAACAATGATCAATAGGTCTATGTACAATGAGGCCGTAGTCTAATACAATGAGGCCATAGTGGTTTTTTGTGGAAAAACTTCAGACTGTTCAAATACAAAGCTAATTTTTTTTGCTGCTACTGACATTTGGCACTGGTCACGCTCTGGGTTAGTGGTAGCCATATCTCTGGGTACACCTATGAATGTGGCATACCGTTTTATTCGGGAGGGGTTAGGCTTTCATATTTGAGATGCGTTTGAACTTTCCTCCACAGTTTTCAGCTGAAATTCGCATTTGATTTTGTCTCTGATTTTACAGTTGAGGAAAAAAAGGAAAATGTGAGAAAGTAACTTACAATTTGACGAAGAGCTGCGTCCGGTATCTGCATTTTGATCGAAACTAACCTCACTCGTAAATCCTGCGAGTGTGTAGTTTCTAAAAATATCTCACTTGTGGGGATATTTAGATAATTTGGTAGATATTCTATGTTAACTGTCAGTATGGTTATACATTTAATTTGGTGTAATATTCTAGAAGGTGCAGTTTTAGTTTGGGGGGGTCTCCTGTACAGGAAAAGTGGAGTACCTACATATATCTGGTATTGTTGTACTCGGGAGTATCAGAGCTTTTTAGAAACAGTAAGATTTTGTGTGTAACCTTAAGATAACTATAAGTAAAATGGGAAAATCCATGAAAATTTGCAAATTTTTCATTTTTTACATATTTTACCCATAATTCCAGTAAAATTTCCAGAAAAGTTACAAAATTTGTTTACCATGTTAAAGTAGACTTTGTGCTGAAAAAAACAATGTATAATATTCCTGATTTACTGCAGGTTTCCTACTGTAAAATTAGTTCTAAACGGATTAAGGGCAAAATCCTGAAAATTCTTCTGGCAGTTAACGCAAAAAAAAAATGAAAATCTCCTGGCAGTGAAAGGGTTAAAAGGCAACTAAAGCCTCAAAACAATACAGAATCAGAAGGAGAATGGTTTCTATTGTTGCCTTCTGATTCTATATTGTTTTGAGTCTTTAGTTGCCCTTTAAATGGATAGCAGATTTCCCATACAGTAATCCAATACAGTAATAGCCATACTGGATTTGGCTATTACTGTATGGGACTGCTGTATGGGAATTCTGCTGTCCATTTAAAGGGCAACTGAAGCCTTAAAACAATACAGAATCAGAAGGCAAGTGTGGTCATGATTTTACCTTGTTTATACTCGAGTCACATCACTTTTTTCGTTTTTTAGGTAAAATTAGGTATCTGTTTATAGTATAGTATAGTATTTGAGGTTGAATAAAGACATACGTCCATTCAGTTCAACCCATCTGCAATATCCTCATTTCCTACCTAACTGTTGATCCAGAGGAAGGCAAAAAAACCCCACCAAATTTATGAAGGGGGAAAAAATTCCTTCCGACTCCAAGTGGCATCGGAAATTTCCCTGGATTAACTCTACTTTATGTATCAATACCAGTAACTTGCAACATTCCTTGTTTGCAGAAACTCATCCAGCTTTTTTTTTAAACTGACCAATGAACCTGCCATAGCAACGTCCAAAATCCAGGGGCCCCTCTGTCCCAAATCCAGGGCTCCCCCTCTGTACCAAATCCAGCCCCCCTCTGTCCCAAATCCAGCGGGCCCCCTCTGTACCAAATCCAGGGGCCCCTCTGTCCCAAATCCAGGGCTCCCCTCTGTACCAAATCCAGGGCTCCACCTCTGTACCAAATCCAGCCCCCCCCTTCCCAAATCCAAGGCCCCCCCTCTGTCCCAAATCCAGGGGGCCCCCCTGTACCAAATCCAGGGCGCCCCCTTTGTACCAAATCCAGGGCGCCCCCTCTGTACCAAATCCAGGGCCCCCCCTCTGTACCAAATCCAGCCCCCCCGTCCCAAATCCAGGGGGCCCCCTCTGTCCCAAATCCAAGGGCTCCGCCTCTGTACCAAATCCAGGGCTCCACCTCTGTACCAAATCCAGCCCCCCTCTTTCCAGAAAAAAAGCTTGTGCTATACAGGTACTGCAGAATGATCTGAATAGAGATCAGACTGCAGTACCTCCACTGGACCACCAGCAGCATAATACCTCCATATGGGAAGACCCCGGTGAAGGAGGAAGTTCTGTGATGTCACCGGGGTCTCCCATGCAGCTTCCTCCTCCAACTCCACGTGGGACCAGCAGCTCCTATGCGGTCACGGCTTTAAGGTAGGATATCTCCCGATCCCCCCCTCAGATTTGGACAAAACTGAGGGGGGATCGAGGGGGCTAGGGGGGCAGTTGAATACTGCCCCCCGATCGCCCCTAGCAGCGTTTTTTTTTTTTTCAGGTACAGCCACAGATCGTATATTCACGATCTGTGGCAGTTTGGGCATACACTGCACAGATCGTGAATATACGATCTGTGGCAGGGAAAGGGTTAAATGGACAGCAGATTTCCCATACAGTAATAGCCATATTACTGTGTGAGAATTCTGCTGTTCATTTAAGACAACTAAATTCTCATTCCTCTCACTCCAGATGTTTGAAAACTACAACTCCCAGCATCCTTTACTAGCTGGGAGTTGTAGTTTCCAAACATCTGTGGGAACCTTCTGCTTTCTTGGGCTTTCTTCTGTGTTCATCCATCTGTGTGCTCTTCATCGCTGTGTGCGTCTCTATCCTACCGGTATAACTGCAGTCTGTAACTAACTTTAGCAATCCGGCAGCCGCTCGCTCATACGCTGTACTGGTGCGCTGGCTGACGTCACTACTCGGCGCCGGGCAGAGACATCAGCCGACGCGCCAGTACAGGGAGTGTGCGATCGGCTGCCAGATTGCTAAGGTTAGTCACTAGACTTTAAAACAGCATTACATGGAGAGTCAGGAAATGTTGGGAGTTGTAGTTCAGTTCACCAGACAGTGTTTAGAGCTGCACTGGTCTGATTACAAACTAACTGAAATTTCCTGCATTCATTTTCACAGTAATTAGAGACAATTTGAATTTCTCAGCCTATTCTACATTTTGATTATAACATATATAGGACTATAAATATATTGTGCGGCCCTCGAAGGTAGTCAGGGGGCGCACATAAGGCCCTTGAGGTCAAATGGGTTGGGCACCCCTGCTTTACAGTATAATAAAAAGTTGAGACCTGATATCCTTCTCCTACAGGAAACACACGACCTAAAAGGAAGAGAACCAGTTTGGGGGGGGGGAATTTACAGCTCATTATTATGCATCTAATTCGACTAAAACTCGAGGAGTAGCCATTGTTAGAGACAAAGCTGTGTCTTTTGAAGAAGTTCCATTGAGATCCACAGGGCTGCTACATAATATTACATGGCACGATACACTCAACTAAAATAACATTAGTTAATATTAATGCTCCAAATCAACAAAAGCAACAATTCCTACAAACATTAAAGAGAATGTCCACACCCCAAAATAACTTTTAATATGATATTGGCCAAAATAATAGCTTCCAAACAAGCTTTACCGCTTTTAAATCGGTTCAGCCGTTCAAAAATAACTCACCCTTCTAGCTGACATATTCCTGCAGCATGGATAAGTCCACTGAATCAGGTTACGTCACCTCGCCTGTGTTCTTTTTATGCTCTCGCGCATGTTCTACAGCGAGCGCAAAAGTAAGTCCCATCTCACAATGATCAGTCGAGAATTGACCCCTGGATACCGCCCTCTTTAGTAACATCAACTAATCAGGAGGTATCATTGTTTGTGTTCGGAAGAAACACAGAAGTCCCATGCTGCAGCATTAGTTAAAAGTTCTTTTTTCACGCTCCCGTTCTGTACTAAACACTCTCTGCTAGCTGGGTCAGAATATCTAACTGTCTGGCTGTCAGCAATGTTTAGACTGCTACGATATTGCATCTTCTGTTGCGTATTTGAAGATGCGCGAGAGGAGGTCTGGAATATTTTAACGTTGGTCATGTAACGTAGCAGGACAGTGCAAATGGACCAGGCTTGGTGTTTCTCATAAACTAAACGGATTTTAGCAAATCAATTATGGCGTTTCAGGTTTGTGATATAAAATAAGCAATATATCAAAAGTTTATATTTTAGGTGGGCATACCCTTTAAATGATAAACAGAACAACAATAATTGTGGCGGATGATTTTAACATTAAGTTTAAAGGGTATGTCCACCCCCAAAACTACAATTTAACCCACTACTGGCCCCACTATGTAGTGTAGAAAAATCCTTACCTCACATCCCAGCTCCAAATGGTTCTCCAGTAATCCCCCCCCTAAATTCCAAAAATATAGGACTCTGCATCCTGTCTCTCCTCCGGGAAAATTTTGTCATGCTTGGTACAGACCTCCTCCCCCTCCCTCCCGTTTCTTTCTCCCTCCCCCTAGCACTAAACCCCTTTTCTGTAGTGTAGGGCTCCCTCCCCCAACCCCAAACGCCATAGTAGTTTCACACAAAACACCCCCGATCTGTACTTACATCACCTCTTTCCCCATCGATCTGCACAGCCGGAAGCCGCATCTGTGATTGGCTGCCTCTCAGCCAATCACGGACGTGGCTGCTGGTCCGGCCCCCTGCTTGCAGTTTCATGCAAGCAGAGGGCCGTGACACATCGACGGGGGAAAGAGGTGATGTAAGTACAGATCGGGGGTGTTTTGTGGCAAACTACTATGGCGGTTGGGGGAGGGAGCCCTACACTACAGAAATATGTTGTAAAAAGGGGTCGACATGCCCTTTAAAGTTTAAACAACAAACAACCAAAATAGACGAATCCCATATTTAAACCCTATCACAGGAATTACCAACATCTAAAGACCTGAAAACATTTCTACATGACAATAACCTCCTAGACATTTGGTGTCTCTCCAACCCAACTGCTAGGGAATACTTTCTACTCAGCTCCACATAAACTATACACGTGTATCGATTATTTCTTTATCCCCCCGCAACTAAAATACCTGCAACCAAATTATATAATATACACCCACAACTTATACACTGTGATTAAACAGGTTTCATACCAGGCCATGACACCACTAACAATATAAGGAAAAGCATTCACTTAATGCACATAGCACAAACCCAAAAATCACAAACTCTTTTTCTATCATTATATTTCGAAAAAGCATTGATAAAGTGGATTGGGTCTTTCTGCAGAAAGTGTTACGGTATATAGATATGGTTTCCCCACCCAGTTTGTCAGAACAAATTTGGCATGTACAACAACCCCATTGCACAGGTACACAACATGGGCTACCCATCAGAAATCATACAAACCCGAAACAGACTCTTTGCACTATGTATAGAGCCACTAGCAGCTACAATACGAGCATCACCAGATATCCACAGAACAAAATCTAAGAAAACAGAACATAAAATAACATTTTTGCAGATGATACCCTACTATCTCTAACCACTCCAATCATTATACACAAAATCTTAGATGAATTTGGTAAGATATCAGGTTTTATATTGAACCATTCTAAAATCGATAGCCTACATGATGAATATTTCACCAAATTTAAGCGAAACCCTCATACAACACTTTTTAAACACAAATTTAAAAAAGCAAAAACTACATTCAAATATCATGGAATTCAACTGTTGCATGATACAACCACTTTATTTCAGTACAATTATACAGTAATGATTCGCCAACTAATTAAACTATTAGACACCTGGTCCTCTTACTCACTATTTTTATAAGGAAGAAGTAATGCTAATGGCCCTTCTCCCCAAGATTTTGTATCCTTTTAGAGCCCTTCCCATCACACTATATAAAAAAGGTTTAGAGACACTGCAAAAATCAATGATCAAATTTATTTTTCAAAATAAACGCCCTAGAAAAAAAACTACTTACTTAGCCGGACATAAAGATAAAGGAGGATTTGCCCTACCCATTCTGTATCAATATTATAGAGCAGCCAGACTAACCCAGCTAACACAATGGACAAATGGAGCAGTCACAACCGGATGGGTTAAATAAGAAAACTAATTCCTAGCCCCTTTACATTCATCGTCAATACTTTGTATCCCTCCAAAAATACGATCCAAATATATACAAGATTTACCCCTAGTGATAAAGGCATCCCTTAGAATTTGGGATGCTTGTTCCATGCAAACAAAATTAACCTCTTTTGCATCCCCATTAACACCTCTTTTCTACATCCCAAATTTCCCACCAGGTATGGACGTTACATACAGTATGTAAACAAATGGCAGGAAAAAGGAATCAATAAACTTAAAGCTATCAGAGAACTAACAGGGGACATTATATCATGGGAAGCAGCAAAAATTAAATACAAATTACATCCTAATGACTGGTTTCAATATATAGAAATTAGACAATACACCCTTTCAATACTCCGCCTGACAGATGAGACTGTCCCCACAAAGTGGGAAATAATGTTACACACACTAGACGAATCTAAATGGAAAAGCATTTTCCAAAACTCTGGTAAATGTTCGGCAAAAGTGATTGCCAAAGAAAAATCATATACCGTATATACTCGAGTATAAGTCGAGGTTTTTAGAAAAAAATCCTACCTCGACTTATACTCGAGTCACTAACCTGAAATCCTTCAGCCGATCGCTTCCTCTCTCTTCCGCATTCCACGGTGCAGTGTCTGACGTCGCTACTCGGAGTAGTGACGTCAGGCGCCTGAACTGTGGATGCGAGATGAAGCGTGTGGCTGCAGGATTTCAGGTTAGCGTTTTGAGAATGCTCTAGGAATGTAAATGTAGCAAGTAAATGGCTTGTTCAAGCAGGTACCGGTAATACTAATAGGTTTTGTAAGCCCAGACAGTGCATTTCAGCAGCCTAGTTCCAATTACACCATAAATATCTCCTTGCCACTGTCTTATCATGAACACAATGGCATTCGTGGATATTAAAACCATAGTCTTGGTAATAGCAGTACATTTTACTGGTAAAAAAAACAATTCATTACAAGTTGGCCTGGCAGCAAAAAGACTGAGTGATCAAGACAGTGTGGGAGTTTGTAGGAGAAACGGGCAGATTAAATAATGAAACATGTACACTTGTATCTAGATTTTTATTGTACTTAAAATATATGTAGGAATCTTACCTTTTACATAGTAAAATTAAAATCAGAGCTAGTATTATTAGAATGAAGAGGCAGTTGTAGTCCTAGTTTCTACCCTCGACTTATACTCGAGTCAATCGTGGTTTACTCATTTTCCAGGTCAAAATTGGTACCTCGACTTATACTCGGGTCGACTTATACTCGAGTATATACGGTAAGATTCTCTGACTGATACAAAACCCTGCTATCCATTTCACGCATCAACTTACAGTTTCCTAACATCTGTTTTAGGGGATGTAATACGTTGCAGACCAGGATCATTGTTGGTGGAGATGCCCCCAGGTCAAAAAGCTTTGGAAAATGTGTGAAGCCATACTGGCGGGTGTATTTTCTAAAAAAAAAAAATAAGCCTTATTTAATTTACCGTAGCTGACTTAGGCTGGGTAAACACCATCAGATATTTTCTGCCGATCGACCGATCCACAGCACTATCGGTCCCCTGTCTGTAAATCACAATCGATTGCGCGATTCCCGCACGATCAACCGTACAAACTGTCGGTCACGGCAACACAAATAGTCCCTTCGTGTGTACCCAGCCCTAAACCAAAAAGCAAATAAGTTGATTTTCCATATCTGCACTACTACACGAAGTCTACTTGCAGGCACCTGGAAGCAACCTAGCCCTAACAAAGATATGCTAATTAAGCATATTTGGTGGATACATGACAATGAATATTTAGCATACAATCTAACAAATAATTTAAAACAATGGACAGAGGTGTGGGACATCAGGGTTCTACGTATCAGTCCTCCTTGAAAGAAACTATAGCCCAATTGGACTACTCTTGGGGCACACCTTTCAAAATCTACCAAATGTTTTGAGGCTGGGGATGAGGAAGTGATACACAATCTTGTACTAGATAATAGAGACAGGTAACGGTTGCGCACCAAGGAGTATCTTGTCGTGGTGGTAATGTGAAAATAAGGTATTAACTCATAGAAATGTTATTTAGGTGTGTTGATTTAGAAAAGCTATATATAAAATTATATTGCATTATATTAATATAACAGAATACGCTGTGAATTTCGAAAAGTATTGCTATTTTCAATTTAGTGTAACAAAAACAAAAGTAAGGACACTACATGCGATGTTTCTTTTTAAAAGTAATATGTGTATTCTTTATTGTAAAAATCCAAAATATATTCTAATTATTCTTGACTCTTCTGCCAAAAATCTTGAGGAGCACCTTGCTGGAGTTACAGGAGCTGTTCTGCCTTTACAATCCTTCCTGCTTCCTGTAGTCTGGCTGCTGTACTCACTCAGCACTGTCACTGCTCATCTGGATGCTGTAAATGTGATGGGTCTTCTCAGTTTGGGGCAAAAAACTGTTGCTAGTACAGTGCAAATTTCAGCATGATACTACAACTCTAAGGTGACATTTTTAACTATTGGGATCAGAGAGTCCTTTACTATATGGGGATCAGAAGGCCCTTTAGTATATGGGGGTCAGAGGGCCCTTTCCAATATGGGGATCAGTAGAATTGAAAATGATGGTAAGCTTAATTAAAAGTTTACTGAACCTTGCCACTCCACATGTTTAGAAACTCAAACTCCCAGCAACAAAGCATGCTGGGAGTTGTAGTTTCCAAACATCTGGAGTGCCAAGGAATTGGGGGTTATTGGTACTGGATTTGGCTATTACTGTAAGGGATTCATGTATGGGAATTCTGCTGTCCATTTAAAGGGCAACTAATTTCTACCCTCAGCTTATACTCAAGTCAATCGGTTTTTCCAAATTTATCAGGTAAAAATAGGTACCTCGACTTATACTCGGATCGACTTATACTTGAGTATATACGGTATACTTCTTGTGTGATACCTTGGTAATGAGAAACCTTTTCAAAGACCACCAATTATTAATAAACTAGTTGATATTAATTTGCATTGATACCAGTTTACAATGAGTATTGGACATTTACAAAAACAAACTGTTCCCGCAACAGGCCTAGTCTGCATAATTTCCTTTGGTTTGTGTTCCTTGAGTCACTTCTGCTCATTATTAGTAATAAACAAATATCCTTGAAAACACTGGCAATACTTCTATCAGCAAAGGTCAGCTGGTAGCTAATTGTTTAAAAGTAATCTTTTAAATAAAAGAGGAAACACATTTTTTCAAAATGTTATACCAATTGGTCTGACTGCACACGAGGATCCCTTGATAACCCACGTATGTAAAATTTCTAGACTCCTGGCTGAAGATAATATCAAAACTAAAATGCATTCTTGATTCTTGAATCAAAACCAGATTTGAAATTAAAACAAAAGAAGAAACTGTGTGACACAGCAGATCTAAAAAAACAAAACACATTAAATGCTTAATCAAAAATATACTAATGATACAGTATAGAGATTAGGGGAAAACTACTATTCTTCATCACCATAGCTAACTCTTTGTGTATGCTTACCCACTGAAATCTGCCCAGGGAAATGATGAAAGTGGAATAGTCAAATTAGACATTGGAATTTAAAGCCTGGCAAAGCAGGTCAATAAACTGATTGGTAGTCTGTTTGTCTGTCATTCGTAAATAAAAGCAATACTACCAATCTTTCAGCGTGACTGGTGACTGATCATATGGCTTTTTAAAGACCATGTTATTGCCCAAAATTTAATAACATGTCTGATACATTTTTTGTCCATTTTTTATCACAATTGCACAAATAATGTTAGTCGGGTTAAAATATCGACCTGTGTGTATCTAGCATAATAATGATGCAAGAGCGTAATAATGTTTTTCAGATCAAAAAGTGGCTAATTCATCACATCATGCTTTGCTTTTTTATATTTTCCAACCCGTGTGCACATAAAACAAGTCAGCTATAAATAAAAAAAGTGATCAGATAGACAACTTTAAAATGCACAATTGTTACATATCACAAAAGCTTGTTCTTAGGAAGGATTGTCAAAATTCTCTAGAAGGGCTATCCTCAGTATCTGTTTCTGAACTAATATTATTGATATGGATGGGGAATGTAAAAGGAACGTCAAAAAGTAAAACTGTCTGCAGGTAAGGCTTTTTATAAATAAGATTTGGTGACCTCAATCTAATTTTCCTTTAACTCTGAAGGTATGGTCAATATTTTTCCTGACCTTCAAAGCTCAAAATTTATAAAAAAAATAAATATTTTTGTCTATGACTGACCTCTTCCTCTAATGCAGTCAGTTTAAACAATGCTCTGATTCCTGATTTGGCTGCATGAGAGGACTGGGTCTTTGTTAAATTTCATTTATTTTCTTTAACTGATCTTGAACTATACTGGAAATAGGGATTTTTTTTCCATGTTTCAGAGACCAGAAAAGCAAGAAAACTATGTAACATGGGTATTAATTATTCTAAAGGTGGCCATACACATGCAAATTCCACAGATCACATTGGTGGCCATACACGTGCCAACAGATCACATTGGTATCTGTCGGCACACATGCTGTGGGAACAGCACACACAGACCCAACCAATCCCCATACACAGTATGGGCATCGCTTGGCTGTGTGGCTATACACAGAACGATTGGGTCAGCTTCCTCTAGCCGACTACGGTCGTTCGTTGGCAATCAGATTGGTCGGGAACAGTCCCTACACACTGACAATAATAGGTAAATCCTGTTGTTCCCCAAAAGGATTTACCCATTATCGTACTCCTCACAATATCCAACCCTTGGTGGATAGGTATATCAAAAGAAGACAAACCATCGAGAGGCGCACTCCAGACAATAATTTATTAATTAGTGACTACACATCATATCACAACGTTGCGGGGGTATAAACATCACCTGAGGAAGGGGGCACGTTTATATCCCCCGAAACGTTGTGATATGATGTGTAGTCACTAATTAATAAATTATTGTCTGCAGTGCGACCTTCTAAGTCTGCTGTCCATTTAAGGGGCAACTAAAGCCTCAGAACAATAAAGAATCAGAAGGAAGTGGTGGTCATAATTTCAACCTTTGGCTTACACTCGATTCAATCATGTTTTCCTAATTTTTCAGGTAAAAATAGGTAACTCGGCTTATACTTATGTATATACGGTAATAGTACTGATAGAATAGGACCCATCTGAACATTGGTGGCTGGGCTTAAAATAATTTGCCCAAGTTATGAACAAATTGCTTTTATTTTTCCATGGAGAAAGTTACACTTTTAAAACAGCATTACAATGCGACAATGTCATGTTTGAATTGAAATTGATGAAATCTATGATTCTGTTCTGCGTGTATTAAAATAAATTGGTCACAAGTTGCACTTCATAATATGTGGATGGACTTGGTCCCATTATACCCACACCACCAATCTACACTGCCTTCTTTACCCACTGGAGAACGTTTTCTAAACGACCTTAATTGATTTATATCTACAAACACCAGGAACGTTTGTGTTCTTAAGAGAGAAGTCGCTCTGTGGCAAGTTCTTTCAGTGATACTATTTACAATACGAAAACCTTCACATACAATACAATACAATAAAATTGGTAAAGCGCTTTTCTCCTAAAGGACTCTGACTCTTTTTATGACTAAGCTGCTTCCACACACAGGGGGTCAGCAGTAGATTGGCAGTCTCTTCACTGTCTGTACACATCTGAGATCTAAAAGAAGTACTAGCTCCCAAAAGATGTATGTTGTGTAGCCACAACTGTATCATGCTTCTTATAGGGATACTGACCAGCCTTTCATCATGCTGGTTGTGTGTTGGTTAGGTGCCCACCAGACATAACAGGTAACTTTATGGTGCAACATCCAGTTCTGTTTACTGCCCACCATGAATGACCCCAGGGATTACCTGCCTGGTAAAATGAACCCACAATGCAGTTCAGTCAGTGCTCTGAACCAATCCCTACACTGACACCAACAACATTAAACATCGCCCTCAGCATGAATCCATAACAGCAACAAGGTGAGTGCCATGTGGAACTACACCCGGAACTGGAAACAGAACCAACCCAAGAAGTTACCTTCTAATAACCATTCTAACTGCTAGGGCTGTAGGGCAGTACAAGGGGCAATGGCACCACGTGTCCCCAGAGTCCTAAACTCCCGTCGCCGTTACAGACCCGGGAGAGTCACTTACCAGAAGAACACTTTAGAGCACACGTTGGCATTCTGAAGGGGGTTCGCTTTGCCTCCCTTGGACACTGGCTCCATCGTCTCTACCTTTCAACAGTCGGTCGTGTTCCGGCCTTCCTGGACATTACAACAGCTCCTGGGTTAGTCACTTAATCAAGGTGCTGCCCTTAGCGGCACTGCCAGCTCAGTCACACACACTGCACTAGCACTGCGACTCGCCTTTCCCTGAGTTGACCTGCAGCTCAGTAACAAGGACCGCTCTGCTCCTGTGCTCCGCCCACTTCTCGCTGCTGATATCTTATTGGCTGAGAGTGCCCAGACGTAGGAAATCTATCCCACTTCGCACAGTATCTGAGAGAACATGCTCTGGGCAGGGTCTCGGGGAATCACGGAAATTAGGGGAGCCGGACAGTGAGATGTGGTTGTAGCGGGTGACTTGGCAAATCCATCATGTACGGGGGGGCGGTTAGAAGGGAAAGTGAGTGAGTTCCAGTTCTACTCTATGTGGCTTATGTAACAAGATGTTCACAAGTTCCCGTGTTATCTTCCTACTGATCTATCGCAGTAGTCAGAAAACACTACGAACCGTTTATTACATAATCCCCATAGTGTTCAGGGAATGTCCACATGGCTTTATGACAGTCCAGACATTGATTAAAGGGCAAAAACTTACATACATGTAAATCACCCCCCAAAACCCTAAACGGTAGTAGTGTGAAATGTGAACTATATATATATATAAGTCTAACCTGAAATCCTGCATAATGTCCAGTTTCCCCTGTTTCTGTTTCCTGGTTCTTCCAGTTAGTAACTGTCAGTTATGGATTTGACAGTTGACATCACAGCCAATGACTGAATGTTAATCCCCTGTCTGCCTCTTCTGAGCATGCCCAGGCTCAGTACCATCTCAGTACAGGTTTCTAAATTGCTCATTTTCCATGAGGCATCGAGAAACAGCAGGCATACAGTAATAAATTCATAGGACAAACTATGATATATCAACATATTATAAAGAGGCCATTCTTTCTAAAATATGTTCTTATGAGGGTGGAGTTGTCCTTTAAATAATGGTGTCTCTGTGTGTGTTAATTTCTAGTAGTCCTGACATTCTATGTTCTATATCTATTATATTAACATTCCATTAGAGGAAGGTACCAAGTAACCAGATTAGAGAATGCGTGTGTGTGTGTAACCAAATGTTTTTATCGCTGTAATGTAAAATCGCTATGCGCGCTTCTAACCGCTTTTCTGCTCGCATGTGCTTTCCGATCTGCAGATACATTTTATCTTTAATTGAAATTGCAGGAGTCCGTTCCCACTTTCTGAACCTTTTATAATCGCATGCGTCCGTTTGTGTGCATTCCTGTTAACTTTGGGCTTGAATTTAAGTGTATGGAAATGCAGATAAGATCATGGACAAGCAGACACAAATGCAATGCTAATGTGTTTTACCCACACGCAAATGTGATGCAAACGTAGATAGACTGTATTCACTGACATGTAACCCCTTTAAAAATTGGGTTAGGTAGCTGTCAGTGCCAGTACACCATTATCCCTTTAAATAGCCCTGTGTGCATCTACTGGCCACACCTTTTCATTTCAGTCACATTTCCTTGTTAAAGGACATGTCCACTCGGGTCTTGTAAGTATATGCCTTGGTATCTTGGGGAAGGTAAGTAAAAAGGATTTGGTGGGCTGCTTAAAGGGCATCTATACTGAAAAATAGCTTATTTTAAATTGACCATAACTAGAAACTATAATTCTTCCCAGCCACCACTGTATCATTTATTTGTTGATCTGCCCCCTATTTCTTTAGATATCCAATCTAAAACTTCTTATATTTCATTTGTCAATCAAGTTCCTTGCTCTCAAAAACTATTATTTCTGTGAGTAGTTTTACTGTAGCTGGAATGGTGACAGAGTTTTCACAGTTGGAATGCTGTGTGCAGGATTGACAGTTGCTTTTTGGGAAAAAAGCCAGGTCAGATGGAAGTGGGAGTGCTTAAAAGAGGGATTAAGATGAGGCAAAGTCATTTTTTCAGTATAGTGTCCCTTTAATCTGTGTATGGAATTTGTTTTTATAGGTGGACATGCCCTTTAAGTTTTTAAACTTTCTTGATTGTACTGGACTGTAACAAGTTTGACTAGAGACACCTATGGGGAAATTTTAAGAGATGCAATCACTACTTACTTTTACTTAATATTGCAATCTTTCATTGCATGTGATTTAAACCTTGTAATTTGACATAGAGCCACACAACGTTTTGGGGGTTTACTCCCCTTCCACAGGTGATACACCATGCGCAATGTGATGCACATACAAGACAGAGTTTGTCGAGACCTGTCAGACTATACGGCAGAGGAGCGAGCGAGCGCGTAAGTAACTTTCTTACCTTCTCTCCTGGCTCCTGCAGGTTTTAATGAAGAACGGGAGGTAAGGCACAGCACCTTTACCTGCCAGAAAAAAGATTGAGGTAGTACCAAGTATCAAAAGACTCTCAAAATATACCTTTAACTGCTTTATTCACACATAACATGTTTCAGACTTGTGGTCCTTTATCAAATGTATGACAGATCTGATTAAGGACCATGTGAATAAAGCTTAAAGATATATTTTGAGAGTGTTTTGATACCTGGTACTACCTGTGATTATATGACAGCTCCTTTACCTCCCGTTCTTCAATAAAACTAAATGGCAATTTTTTTTTTCAGTGTAGATACCCTTTAATGTACTGGTGATTAGGTTTGAAGCATGTAGATTTTATATGTCTTGAGTCTTAAAAGGGAAAGGTATGCATGATCTGAATGCATACCCTCCAACATTCCCATTTAAAAAGGTACACTCTAAGATCAGGTTTCATTTTATTACCCACTGCAGACCTGCCACACATTGTATAAATTTACCGTTTTAAATAGTATTGTTAGAAGGAATGTTTATGTATGTATGTATGTACCCCCTAACATTCACCTCCATCACTTTTGATAGGCTGCAGTCAGGAATATGATGTGATTTTTTTTATAAAACCATTATCCCACCCCAATACCCTAGAATTGAAATACTAACCTAGATACCTGGTATTCCTGAAGGAAGATACCACAAAGTTCACTGGTCCCTTATTTAATTATTTCTACCTCCTTTGACATCTTAACGTGCTTGTGTATTTATAAAGGAGAGACTCATATAGCCATTGTCATTGGCCATGACGCCACTGGGACAGCAGTCGTAACATGAGGAACCAGTGGACCTAGCGTGAGTATCTTTCTTCAGGAATGCTGGGGATCCAGGTAAGTATTGCAGTTCTAGGGTTTGAGGGAGTCCTTTAAAAAAGCTACCTTTTTTCATGCCCTCTAGTTTGATGCAGGACAGCAATTCAAATCATATTCCCAAGCTCTGTCATAATAATTTGAAGTGGAAGGAAGATAAAGGAATGCTCAAACTAATGGCATACCACACCCACTTGACCTTGTCCTTATTCAGTTGATATGGGTTGAATTAGATAGAAAGATCAAGGCTGAACAGCCAACTAATGAAGAGTGTTTGTAAACATTTCTGCATCATGGTTAGAGAGAATTATTAGAGATACATTAGTGTTTAATTAAAATGCCCAGCAGGACTATTTTTTATCAGTTTGTTGTACATTTGTGTTTATTTAAAAGATGTTTGTGATTTTTGAGGAGTAAATTGCTTTTCTGTAAGGGCTCATATACACTACAGTTTACTGGTACTACTGCAATTTTTTGTGTGTTTAACTCCAAGTGTATACAGGGAGATGCCATATCCCGTGCTAATGGGAAAATAAGCGCTAAATTCACACTTACTTATAAACTGACGTGTTAGCGAAGGTTTTGCGCTGCCTGCGCCATGTCACAATTTTTTTGTAAAATTTTATAAAATTAACACCTTTTCAATTGTGTCTTTAAAGCCGCTCAAAAGTTGCAACTAACCACTAGCATATTCCCAATGTATTAACAGTCGCAAAGTGGTTAATGCATTGCGGGAACAAATGCAGGTAGGTTGCAAATGCAAAATTTATTGCATCTCCCCCATAGTGTGTGATGCAGTTACTGTTAATTTTTCATAGAAATTACACATATTTTTTGTGTAGCAGAGATTTTGTGACAACAGTTGAAGTCAATGGCACTTTTGAAAAAAATGCAAAGAACACAAGTGAAGTAACGTGTGATATCTTCTCGATTTTCCCACAATCAAGTAAAAAAAAAATAGAGAGTTAACCGCACTCCTCCACCCAAGTCAATTGTGCGTGTGCTGGTGTTCAATGTGCCCATGCTGGAAGGCCACGAATATAGAAGGAAGCAATTTAACATCACACTCCGCTACTTGCAACAGTTTTCATTATTGCCACACTGTGTACATGTGCATTGTTTTGAGGCGCACTGCCTCTTTGTCAAGCAACCAGTGTAGCACCCAACAAACAGTGGCGTAACTATGAATCACTGTGGCCCCCCAGCAAAACTATGATGGGGTCCTTATCTGTGCTTCATCCACAGTGGTTTTCAGAAAGGAGGAAATATCTGTCATAGGAAAAAAAGAAGATGGGGCCCCTTGGCTCCTGGTCCCCCCTGCAGATGCTGTTGCTCTCCCTGTTCCCCTGGAAGTTTTGCCTCTGCAAACAAACAAATATGGTTTACAATATTTTCATTGTGTTATATACCACTAAGACACACCTGACATGTTACAGTCCTGGACTTACCTGTCCGCGTATGCGCGCGCTGGAGTTCACACGTGGGCGTGCATCGCAAACAGGCCAGTGTCCTGATGCACAGGCATGGGCACCACAGGTCCCAGCCCTTCCTGGTCCTTCTGACAGATCCGGTCTACTTGTGCACGCGCGTGCTGGTGTGCGGGCATGCGACACGGGAAGATGACACAGCCAGTTCTATTTAAACCCTCCATGCTGTTCTGGTTCTTGCTGCCAGTTCAGTGTTGCTTGCTTTGTTCTTCAGCTCTGCTTTTGCCTTTTTGATCCTGTTTATTTCTGCTTCCAGTTACTCCTTGGTCTCCTTACCTGTCAGTTTGCTCCAGCTTCCAGTTACACCTTGGTCTCCACACCTGCCAGTTTGCTCCAGGTTCCAGTTACACCTTGGTCTCCACACCTGCCAGTTTGCTCCAGATTCCAGTTACACCTTGGTCCCCATACCTGCCAGTTTGCTCCAGCTTCCAGTTACACCTTGGTCTCCATACCTGCCAGTTTGCTCCAGCTTCCAGTTACACCTTGGTCTCCATATCTGCCAGTTTTCTCCTTCTTCCAATTACACCTTGGTCTCCACATCTACCAGTTTGCTCCTGCTTCCTGATCATCTTCTGTCTGCCTTGCTTGATCTTTTGTCCTGCTGCCTTCTCCACATTGTGGGATTGTTTTTTTCAGGGCTCTCCTCTGGAGCCGTGATCTGGTGCCTGCTTTGCCACACAACAGCCTCAGGCTCTGGGGAAGACCGGCAGGTACTGCGCAAGTTTAACCGGTGAATACATACCTCCTCCTCCTAAGGATCAGTTCCCTATCCCTTCCCCTTGGCGGTCTCAGAACTTCTTCCAATATTAGGAACTTTTATCATCTTCTTTTGCTGTAAAGTGAGCAGATACAGCAGTTTACAATGCATCTAAAAGTGGACCTATGCTGTGATATCATACCCTTCACTGGCTGAGTAACATTTATAACAAGACCAGTATTAACGTAGCAGCCAGTGGTGCATTCCCTGTAAGTACTTTAGGCTTTTCTATAGTGAAGTTTATAAGGGATAGGGACCTTGTGTCTGATGACCAGGTTTGCTCTAAGGTAAGGTAAATGGCACACATTGCAATATTTGTGACCCCTTTTGGAGCTGGGGAAATCTGGATAACTCTACCTGCCTGTTCACTGAAACACGGGTAGATTTTGTAAAAAAGTGAACACTGCATCTCTAGAACAAACAATAGGAGTAAGATTTATACAAAATTAATATTATACAAAAATAATATGTTTCTGACCAAATTAAATAATCTACTATTATGTGGAATTGTATTAAAAACAATTGATCATTAATTCAATGAAATAAATAAATCTGTAATAATGAGGTACAAGGCAGGTTTGCTCTCTGCTTTTTTTGCTGTACATTAGGAGGTGACAGCTTAACCCGTTGGCCACCAGTTGGTTTTTAGACATGATGCCTCTAAAAATCCTGACTACCTACACCATGGCCTAGATGGCCTTGTCTGAAATCTGGCCCTGATTACAGCTTGTTGATTGTGTGAATGAGCCCCAACTTACTAATTTGAATGTTGCAACAGCAACATTCAAATTAGACATGTAAGTTTTCTAAAATATATAATTAAAGGACAATTATTCTCCCTTCCTGCTAATGTGTGTACGGCTAAAACAACCGTTTCCGGTACCTGCGAATATTCTGCGTCAGCATTGGAAATGGTTGGTCTGACCCCTGTACTAAAGTAGAGGGAGTCGCCCGCCATCATAAGGAGTATGGTAGTCACAAACGTTCTCCCTATACTTTTTATAGGTAGAACGATCGTGTGTGTATTCCCATCTGTCTTTGACAGATTGGTACTGTGTACCCACCTTTTTATCCTGACCCTGGGTATTATTAATTGATGGAAGAAGAGTAGCAACGGGAAGGTGAGTATAATTGTCCTTTAATCTTGTACAATGTTTACAAAAAACAGATTGTACTTTTTATTGCTTAGATTTTATCTCTTTTATAACTCCTGTATTTGTCAAGTATTGTTATTAGAGAGAAATATCTGTGATGGGGATAATATCTGTTAGTAATATTTACTTTTTTTTCTGTACCTCAACGGGACAATCATACTACACAAGAAAACTTAACAAAAATGTTTCCTTCTGTATTCCTATCTAAAGGCTTAAAATGGTTCTGTTTCCAGTCAAAAATGTGTTGTTTAAAACCGGGACCCAGGCTTCATAGTAACATAGTAACTGAGATTGCACAAAGACACACACTTCAAAGTCCAACCCATCCACCCTCCCTTTTAACCCTATCCAACAGATGATACAGAGAAAGGCAATAAAAAAAACAGCTAAAATGGGGGGGGGGGATTCCTTCCTGACTCCACATGGCAATAGGAAAGTATCCCTGGGTCAACCAGAACTACAGTATATGTATAGCTTTCATTTTAGAAACATATCTACCCACTTTTAAAGCTATTCAATGAACTTGCCATTACCACATCTGCTGGAAGACAGTTCCACAATTTCACCGTTCTCACTGTAAAGAAACCTTTCCTAGCCTGAAGATGAAACTTCTTTTCTTGCAACTTTAAAGGATGTCCACGTGTCCTCTGATATGACCTATTCGTGAACAATGCACCAGAGAGTTTTGTCAGGAAAGTGTGTACTGACTCGGCAAGTATGGGTTAACTATTGGTATTAGTTCTTGCAAAGGACCAATAAAAATACCATTCCACCCTGGAACAGTCCTATTGTTTATATTACGATTAGTGAAGCATGGGACCAGATCTTCTTTTCCAGACAATGTGGGGCCGAACCGTGTATCTGGAATTCTCTATAGCTAGCGGTCTGGTGGGTACTTTAAGAGGTCATTTTAAGGACAAGCAACAAAGTTCATGAGAGGAGCACTCTTCCGTGAATACAAAATTCTTTATTAGATCACATCAACACAATGTTTCAGGGACACACTGTCCCTTTCATTCACACCTGATGAAAGGGACAGTGTGTCCCTGAAACGTTGTGTTGATGTGATCTAATAAAGAATTTTGTATTCACGGAAGAGTGCCCCTCTCATGAACTTTGTTGCTTGTGCTATAGCAGTAGGTCCATGGTAGAGGACCTGAGAAGGGAGCACCTTTGAAGAAAGCGGCTATACTGCCAAAAGGAGTGCCTAGGCCCGAAATCCAGTTTGCATTTTAAGGACAACCATACATGGAAAATAAATGTATTTCGGTATTGGAATATGTAAGACAGAAACCAATATTATACTTGTGAATGGGAAAGTAGGCCCTTAAAAATGATACCCAACATGGAGCCATTATTCCCTTGCCAAGGCGAGTTATTAATATCTTGGGAAATATGGATTACACACAGGTCATGTTTGGTATTGAAGGAATTGATAATTAATACAGGAGAGGAATATGTGGTCAATATCCTAATACAATGTACATATCTACATTTATACGGAATCTGCCTAACTGAGGGGGAATGAATGCTTTTAGCTAGTCGTAAATCTGGACATTCTTAGGCACTCCCACCTGCTTAGCCCACAAGAGGGGGTGGTTCAACAAGGAGTTTAAAAATCCTTGTAGCCCCTATAACTTTGTTCATACTGAGGGGACATGCTAAAACCGTGTGTATGGACCCAATGTTTCTTCCCGCCCCGGGATACAGGACTTCTTCTAGTGAGTAGGGTCTGTGAATATTTTTATTCTTTTTATTTTATATAACTGTTGTACCTATTGTATGTCATTTTATTATAACACCTTTTTATTTTATTTTTGTATTTTATGCACTGTCCACCTTTTGGAATATTAAATCTAAAATTTAATAAGTTTTGTCTTTGATGCTCTAAAAGAACTCAGTTAGCCTCTGATAAGTTTATATGTGGTTGAATGAAATGTTTTGCAGTGTAAATGCTAATTAACTCTGTGACTGCTTGTGAAGGACTGATGCTAATTAACCAGTTAGTTGCTGGAGTGAATAGTGTAGTGTTAACTATTTAGCTGCCAGGACAGGGGTGTGCATAGTCAGTGAGAGTCAAGAGTGTTTTTGGGGTGTCTTTAAGGCCGTAACTTAAAGTGGTGGCAGCGAGTACTGACTGATTGGTCAGATCACGTGCCCAGCGAACTGGCGTTCGTGACAAGTTTATTGTATGGCCTATTAATATATTTGTGTAAATTGATCATTGAGCACACTTGCTTCTCCAATGTAAACAGCTGTAACTTGTCTTATCTGCCTGCATAGTCAAACCCCTCCATTCCTCCATTCTTTCCTATTAACCTGTGCTCCAGACAGTTGAAATGCTATAATGAGTACCCTATAAAGCCAAGTGCATGATGCAAATGTAACAGCAGTGTTTTTATAGTAAAGTTTTTTTTAAAGAGTCAGATGCATTTACCTGAAGACACTGTACAAGTGGCAAGGTCATTTTTCCATTCACTGGGAGGTTCACACACGATATTGAATTGCGAGCAGGAAATTTACCCAGAGCTACAGTGGCTCTGGGTAAATTTTACCCTATATATGTTTATACACATACATACAGTATATTTAAAAGTATAATGCTTGGCTTTTCAGTTTCTTGACCTCAAACAGAGGGCTGATCTTTATATATAAAGATTTATAAAGGGTGTTAATTATTATAGTGTCTCTGTAACTTATTATCACTTGAGATATGCGGAGGTTACTGAGTCATCATGACTGAATTACTGCCTAAATAACACTGATGAATGTAGCCCTTATAAATGGTTAATGCATCAGCAAAATAGGATGGGGCACATATACATATTATGCAGCTTTCATTAAAATAAGTGGAGTAATAGAAGAGCTACGGGGCACTCACTTGATAGCCATGCTATAGACATACAGGCTCATTTACCCAGAGCCGCTATCGCTCTGGGTAAATGCTCCTTTCGCGATTCAATATCGTGTTTGCAAATGTGGGTAAATCCTGGTAAGGGATTTACCCACTGCGGGATTTTAATGCCAGCTATTTGCCTATGGGGCCAGTTTACCCAGAGTCGCTGGGCAAATATATGGAGTTAAGGTAACGGTTAGCACGCCTTTAACTCTATATTAGCGTCGGAGGCACGGGTTATGCAAAAATCACCCACACATCAGATGCTCGTGATTCAGTATCTAGTTTTAGTGCTGGATTTTAATGCCAGCTAATAGCTGGCGTTAAAATCCCTAAGTGGGTAAATCCCTTAGTGGGAATTACCCACATTAGCAACCACGATACTGAATCGCAAAAGCAGCATTTACCCAGAGCAATAGCAGGTCTGGGTAAATGAGCCTGATAGTATTTTTATTTTGTTAAGTAATAAAGTGATGCAGTAAAAACAGGTACTTCTACCAGTGTCTCTCACCTCTGAAATTAGCAGTATTGCGAACAATTTTTCATCCTTGCATGTCTCTTGCCTTTCCAGAGGTCTGCAGCTCATCTTCCAGAATCTTTTGTGGACACTTATACATTGTATAACATGCTCAGTTATCTAGCCCCAGCCCAACATTCCCAACAGTGATCTCAAGTAACTACTGGCAGGGGCATTTCTAGACCTTTTTATCACTTAAAACAAACATTTAAAGCCGCCCCTGTATCATCCGGCAGTGTGGCTTGTGGAGATGTGTGTGGTGGGATAAATAACAATGGTTGGTGAACTGGAGCGCTGAACTAACACATGATGGTGGATTAAAGGGAATAATTAGCGCTGGCTGGTGGACTGGAGGGCTGACTTAACACTGGTGAACTTTTAAATATGAGATGTGCTTACACAGACTTGTAAATATATAACGCCCATCCCACACAGTCTGTGCTTAGTTCACACAGACCTTTAAATATAAGATGCCCCACCAACACCGACTGGTAAATATAGGATACAAAGTTCCAAGACCGCACAATGGCACACTGCTGTTGGCTCCTTGGCCAGACAAATTAGGTAGGTGCAATCCTCTCAGCCCCCTACTTCCAGGGCTGCAACATCCAAGCAAGGAAAAAAGGTAGAGGAGCACACTACTAGGGTGAATGCTTCTTTATTAGTGCAAAAAACAACAAACAACATTTCGGGACTCAAGGCCCCTTCCTCAGGTAACCTTTTTTCCTTGCTTAAATATAGGATACCCACACAGACTTGTAAATATAAGATGCTCAGCCCACACAGACCTTAAAATATTAGATGCCCCGCCCACACAGACTAGTAAATGCAAGATACCCTCACAGACATAGACTAAGACTTATAAATATAAGATGTGCCCAAATAGACATGTAAATATAAAATGCCCAGCCCACACAGACTAGTAAATATAAGATGCCCAGTCCACTCATACTTGTAAATATAAGATGGCACCATGCCAAGCCCAAGACTTGTAAATATAAGATGCCATCTTTTTTATGTGTGATTTTCAAGTTGTAAACTAAATGTACAGTCTAACCTTCAACTGCAAGTTATATTAAGTTCACGTGTTTAAAAAAAATACAAATACAGTGTAAATTAATTTATACTAATTTAAAGGAGATGAAAGGTTTTTTTATCAACTCAGTGCATCTGGGGAAAGGTTAATAACCGTGTGTTTACTGAATGATGTCACTTTCAGCAATAGTTAACAGCCTTCATGGTGTGCTCTAAATTATTCATATTTTCAATTCACACAACTTTCTGTAGCTATAATTTGTCTTTCTTGTTTTCCATAATGGACACAGTGCCTCTGGCCCTCTGATCTGCTGTATTGCCATGGTAATCCTTACAATATTTCCACATGCAAACGTGTGGATTATAATGAATTATGTACCTTCTGCAATAAATTATAAGGATATTAGAAGTCACCTCCATAAACTTTATAAAACCACTTCACTTGTAGTCTTGTGCTTTTAAAATGATTGACAATGCAAGCTTTTGAAGCACTTAAAGGGAATGTCCTCCCCTCTTTTCAAAAATGAATATATTGTAGATTACCCCCCAAAACCTAAAGATCGTTTTAGTCAAAAGCTTTAATCCGCTCCCACACAGAGTTATTATACTCACAATAATCTACAATATATATTTATTTTTGAAAAGAGCGGTGGACATTCCCTTTAAGCTTCTTCTTCAGGCATGATATCATTACATTATATCAGACAATAAAAGGTATTACTTTATATCCAAGGTGTCTTTGCTTTCATCAATGGCTAACATGGTACAATTCGCTACTACATTTTATTAGCACACACTTGTATGTTAGGGAATAATGTGCTCCTTGCAGGGAATTATATGATAATTATGTTACCCAGAATTTCCCTGACCATATAAACAGGGTTGGACTGGCCCACCAGAGCTCTCTGCTATTCCCTGGTAGCATTCTAGTGTTGGGGAGCCTTTATAAAGAGAATGTTAGGGGGCAGGGCACCTATACCAATAGCACTCGAACAAAGGAAAAAAGGATTTGACGCTAGAAATCTCCATAGCAGAGGATGGATCCGGATGGTGGGAGGGAGGGGGGAAAGGGCTCCCTTGCTCATACAGAAACAACTGAGAGGACCCACCAGAGGCAGAAACTTTTCCCTCAGGAAGACAGCTCCTACTCCTCAGTTTCCTGGACTTTGGAAAGACACTGCAGAACAACCCTAAGGAGCTGGGATTTAAGGTAAGGATCATTTTAAACCACACAGTGGAGCCATTAGTGGGTTAAATTATAGTTTTGGGGGTGGACATGCCCTTTAATGTCCCTTATGATCAATCCCTGTGTGACTATTTAGCTGGCGTTAAAAAGTCTAGCAGGAATGGCTTAGAACCTTTGCTGCAAAAGAAGCTCAAGGGAGGGGTAAAATCTGTTAAACAGTATTAGGGGTCCTGTGATCTTTTTACTCTGCTTCATCAGTTTTTACACCTATTCTTACCAATGTATATTCTTGGTTCTTTTCTGCCATTAGCAGTGATAATGTAAGTATACAAGTGTTCCTATCTCCTTCTAAAACATACTTTCATTTAACTTCAAGTTGTTTTTTGTGTTGAATGGCCCTTTAATCTACAGTATAATTATTATATGTATTATATAATTTTTATCTTTTCCATAAATATTTCTATAAATACTTTAATACAAAATAGCATTTACATCTGCTTCTCTATATCACTGATACCCCTGAGCCTTTATTCTTCACTCTGTACTGACAAAACATGCATTCACACCTCTTCACATTGCAGTGAAATGGGGAAGATGGGGGAGAAGCAACACTATTTTGTTTAAGTTTGTATAGACAAAAGGAAAAATATAGCAGATCCAAGTTTTACGTTTTATTTAATGTAATTAAAAAAATCATGAATTCAACATTTATAATATGTGTGCATTGTAAGAGAGCATAGATGGCGTCGGCACCTGTCAGTAGAAGCAGCAGAGGAGTGTGATCATGGTTAAAGCTGGGTACACACATTAGCGATATAGGGCCAATCCTATCAGTAAAGATGGGATCGGCCCTATATTGCTAATGTGTGTACTAAGCTTAAGAATCTCACCCCTGAGTACTTTACAAATTGGAAACTGTAGTTTTGACTGAAAAATTTCCCTCGGTCACGGTCGGCCCTACTAAAGTATAGGGAGTCAGCCGTGATCATAGGGAGTATGGCAGTCACAAATGTTCTCCCTATACTTTCAGATTCTGCCTGTCATCTTTGACAGAGTGCTACTTTGTATACCCACCTTAAAGGGCAAGTCCAGCCCCAAAATGAAAACAGGTAAATCATCCCCCAAAACCCTGAACGGTAATAATTTGAAATCTGAAATATATGTCTAACCTGAAATCCTGCACAATGTCCTGTTTCCCCTGTTTCTGCTTCCTGGTTCTTCCAATTAGCAACTGTCAGTTATGGATTTGAGAGTTGACATCACAGCCAATGACTGTATGTTAATCCCCTGTCTGCCTCTTCTGAGCATGCCCAGGCTCAGTAAATACTCAGTACAGGTTTCTAAATTGCTCAGTTTCCACGAGGCCTCCAGAAGCAAAGAAGACATACAGTAATGAATTCATAGGACAAACTATGATATATCAACATATTTTAAAGAGGTCATTCTTTCTAAAAGATGTTCTTATGAGGGTGGAGTTGTCCTTTAAGTTTGTTTCCTTCTCTCTAGGCTCCTGTGGGAATTATTGAAGAACGGGAAATAAGACAGCTCATTTACCTCCTGTTCTCCTGTTCTTTAAGTTATTTAAGCATGAGAACAGCCACAAATTTTTACACTATAGTATTTGTGTTTATGTTTGTGTTTTGCTGGTGATACTCTTGCCCTGGCCCCAGTCCTTCCTTCTTTTTTCATACTCTGGCTTCCTTGTTTTGGCCCTTTTTCCCTGCCTTGTTCCTCCAACTGCCCTTCTGGCTTTTGTACTAGTCTTCAGCAGACTACTTCTTTGACTGAGCCGAAACCTGGTACATCTCAGCAGTGTAACGAAACCTGGTACACCTCAGCAGTGTAACATTGCCACCATTAGGGGCTCTGGTGAAAATCTGGTCTTATTTGGACTCTTCTGCGCTTCTGTATCAGCAGGAACTGGTGAGTCTCCCTTAATTGATTTCCTTACAATGCTGACATTAAATCCATCCATAAAAGATATGAATTCCAGCGAAGTTGCTAACTATTCCGCTCTTACTTAACAACTGACTGGTCTCTCAGATGCCATTCAAAATCTACATGAAGACCTTCAGCAAATTCAGACTTGTATGGATAATATCTAGTCTCTCAGCATTCCGTTGCCTCCTGATTAACCCTTTTGCAGTGCTTACCTTCCTTTCACTTCACCCCTACATGAACTTCGACTTCCATTGCCTGAACAGTTTGATGGAGAACAAGTTTAGGGCATTTAGCCACAGCTATTGGATACTTTTTGAAATTTAATCACATACTTACCCGAATGTCCGTGTTATGTTGGTTATTTTTCTGTTCCAGGGGTCCCCTCAATCTTGGGAGATTCAATAAAAGTTCTTATCGTTTAAAATGGTGCTAATTTTGCCCCAACCAATCAGAAATTATGTAACATTTGAAAGCCAACGTGATTGGTTGGGGCAAAATTAGCACCATTTTAAACAATAAGAACTTTTATTGAATAACCCAGATTATCTTCTAAATTGTTTGGAAGGTTTTTTTTTTCACAGCTTTAGCTACCAACTACGATGACACTGTTAGGCCAGGTATGGGACCCTATCGTTCCAAAAAGGATGCTAAAAATATAGATAGTCAAATATGAAGCTGAGTGTTTGGAGCCAGAAGGGTTCAGCCCCAGCATGGATCAAGAAATGGAAGAGAAGTCTGCCAAAGTCATGGATCAAGAGCCAGAATAGTTAGCAATATCATGGATTTCCCAAAGCAGTCCTGGATTTTAGCATGCAGTCACACATGCAGTCTGGTGTCCCACAATCCAGTTCACAGCAAGGACTGTCCCTGTAAAATTTAAAAGGTAGCACAGCCCTTTAAACTTTGCTCCCACAATGCCTGCACACAAGGAAGGAGAGAAATTTTCCTATTCTCTTTAATTGTCATGTGCATCAATCCCAGCTCCTAACATGCTTGTGGGGCTCTGCTCAACTGGCCTGTTTGCTGCTGGGTCACACAGACATTGTTTCTTCTTCCAGACTTAAAATTTCATCCATTTTTTGTGACATTTCAGTGCCTCTATGCACCCTCTTCATACCGGAACAGCCCGATTGTAATGCTGCCCTGACTCCGTTGGGGTAGAGTACAGGGAAGACTCACGTTTTAGTGGGATGAAGGAGGAAGTAGTGGGAACTGGATGCTGGATTGCACTGGAGACCGGAGCTGGATGCTGGAATACACTGGCTGGATAGGTGGTAACAGGAACAATGGCTGGATACAATAGCTGGATAGGTGGTAACAGGAACAATGGCTGGATACAATAGCTGGATAGGTGGTAACAGGAACAATGGCTGGATACAATGGCTGGATAGATGGTAACGGGAAGGGGATAACGATTCTTTATCGTAATTTTGTTTAGACCCCTATAGTCTATGCAGGGGCGTAAGCCTCCATCTTTCTTTTCGACGAAAAAGAAACCAGCTCCAGCAGGAGAAGTGGAAGGACGAATGAACCCTCGGGACAAGTTATCCTGAATGTATTCCTTCATGGCCGTGGTTTCAGGCTGGGATAAAGGGTAAGTTCGTCCACGAGGGGGCATGGTTCCGGACAGGAGGTCAATGGATCGATGAATAGGCAAAGTTTCAGCTGATTTTTTACAAAACACATCAAGGAAGTCTTTATATGTTTCAGGAAGAAAAGAAACGTTCTTTTCCGGAAGAAGAGTGGAGCAACGAATAGTGGGCAAGGAAAGACAATGGGAAACGCAGTTAGAACTCCAAGCAATTATTTCTCCAGAAAGCCAATCAATAGACGGGTTATGGAGTTGAAGCCAGGGAAGGCCTAGAATAATGGGTGTAGAGGGACAATCAATGACAAAGAAGGACAACTTTTCATTATGCAGGATAACTCAGAAGTGATTTGAGTGACAAATTCTGAAGATAGGGGTCTATTGTCAATAGCCAGTACACGGAAAGGGTTAGACAAAGCTTGAAGGGGAATATCATGTTGTTGAACAAATGAAGAATCAATGAAGTTGCCTGCTGCGCCTGAGTCCAGGATAGCGTCCCTGGATAGGACTTTAGAGTTGAGTTTTATGGTGACAGGTACCAGAAGATGAGGAGAAGGTTTCTTTTTGCCTAGAAGATTTTCTTCCTCTTAACTCTAGGCAGAGTAGTTTCCTGGTTTGACAGGGCAGGTTTTGGCAAAATGTCCCGAGCCAGCACAATATAGACAGGCCCAGAGATCTCCTACGGTCTCTCTTTCTGGAGCAAACGAGTCCCCCCAATCGCATGAGTTCTTCGGTAGTGGGCGTAGGAGCCGAGAAGATAGGAACAATCAAAGAGCAATCAAATCCTCAACAGGGAGGGCATATCTTTGGAGACAAGGTCATCTTTAATACGGTCTGATAGACCTGAAGAAAGGCAGCCACAAGAGCCTCGTTTTCCAGGAGATTTCTGCTGCAGTGTAGGAACTCAATGGCATAATGTCCCACAGAACGATTGCCCGTTGTAGTTGCAACAGACGGGTGGAAGCACTATTTTACGACCAGGAGCGTCGAATACTTTACGGAATTAGCAAGAAAATTAGTGGTGTCAGAGACTAATGGGTATCGTTCTCCGCAATGGAGAGGGCCAGGCCAGGGCTCCACCTTCCAACAAAACAACCATATAACCCACTTTGCTCTATCTGAGACAAAAGGGAGGGTTGGTTCAAATTGAATTGACATGATAAGGAACCCTCTACAGCCTTGGGGGTTCCCATCAAACGAGGAGGGGAAGGAATACGGGGTTCAGGCCAACTTGAATTGCAGGTGCAGGATAATTAGGAAGAGAAGGTGATGTATCAACAGGTGATAGACGTGAGGCCAATGAGTCCATAAATTGTGCCATACGGTTGTTGATGCTCAAAAACTCCATCCGGGTAGATAAGGCTTGGAGAGTTTTGGATAGTTCGGACATTACTCCTCAGAAGCATCATGGCCGCTTGTACTGTAATGCTACCCTGACCCGTTGGGGTAGAGTACCGGGAAGAATCACGTTTAGTGGGATGAAGGAGGAAGTAGTGGGGACTGGATGCTGGATTGCACCGGAGACCGGAGCTGGATGCTGGAATACACTGGCTGGATAGGTGGTAACAGGAACAAGGCTGGATACAATAGCTGGATAGGTGGTAACAGGAACAATGGCTGGATAACAATAAGCTGGATAGGTGGTAACAGGAAACAATGGCTGGATACAATGGCTGGATAGATGGTAACAGGAACAATGGCTGGATACAATGGTAACAGGAACAATGGCTGGATACAATAGCTGGATAGATGGTAACAGGAACAATGGCTGGATACAATGGTAACAGGAACAATGGCTGGATACAATGGCTGGATAGATGGTAACAGGAACAATGGCTGGATAGATGGTAACAGGAACAATGGCTGGATACAATAGCTGGATAGATGATAACAGGAACAATGGCTGGATACAATAGCTGGATAGATGGTAACGGGAACAATGGCTGGATACAATAGCTGGATAGATGGTAACAGGAACAATGGCTGGATACAATGGTAACAGGAACAATGGCTGGATACAATGACTGGATACAATGGTAACACTAGTTCGAGCAGCAAAAACCCTAGACGCCAGTAACAACTGACAAGCGGGCGTCTAGGGATGGAAGGAGCGGATTTTTAAACTTTCGCCGGCCGGCGCCCCTGCGTGGTGATGTAACGACGGCGCTCGCGCAGGACACGCGAGCGAGCGTCGGCGTCACTTGGGCCGGAGCGCCGCCTAGCGGATCGTCGCTGGAGCGGACACCCGGGTAAGTACCTTACACCGATGCACCGAGAACCGCTATTGGCAACCCGGTGCAAACAGACAGCTGCCGCAATGAAGGAGTTTAAGTCACGCTAACTGATATAACATCGGTAAGCGTGACTTAAAGGATCTGTACACTGTAATAAAAACATTAGGTTACTGGGAAGCTGTGGCTTTAAAACTTAAGTTGGCAAAATAAAATTCTTCTATTCCCTCCCCCCAGAGCCTCCCTTTATTGATTCAATCTTGCTGGCTTCCTCCTCCTGAATAATGGCATCCCCCCAACGAGATCTCCAGCTTCCTTGGCCCCAAAAATGTAAGTTCTGGTCATACCACCTGCCCGCGACATCATTGCACATGTCACATGACGTCAATGCGCATGCATGACCATGCGTACCATGACCAAACATGGCAGCGAGGTTGCACACACATGGTGCGACCAGAAATTATATTTGGGGCCCAAGGAAGCAGGAGGACCCAGGAGATCTCGTCAGGGCAGAGCTCCAGATGCCATTATTTAGGAGGAGGAAGCCAGCAAAATTGAAGCAATGAAGGTAGGCTCTGGGGAGGGATAGAAAAAAAAATTGCCAACTTTAGTTTTAAAGCCACAGCTTGCCACTAACCTAATGTTTTTTTTATAGTGTACATATCCTTTAAACTCCAGAATAGGAGCGGTGTGCCCGTTGGTGCATCGCCCTGGAAATGTCAATAAATGCATGAAATTTTAAGTATGGTGTACCCAAGAGTGATTTTGTGCTAGTTACATTCTTGGAGAACTCAGCAAGTATTTAAGACTAGTCCGGAAGGACAAAGACATGCATGCTCCACACTTGGATTTGGTGGGTCACACAGACATGTAACTTTGAAAATCAATATGTGCTCTGCTTTATCCTTCCAAATGTTCCTTAACTTGCGGACAGTATTCTTTATTGTGAAGAAACAGCATTGACTGGATGCCTAGGAACACTAGGAGAACACTAAGAGATTTTCAAAGTTATCATACCTTATAGTATGTGCAAATTAACTAAATCCAAGCAACACTCTTAATCTGTTTAAAGCCTTTACTATCTAACCTTACTGTGTGAGACTGGCAATTGCTAAGGGAATATATATATATATAAGTAATCAGCATGGCGCAGTTGGGTATAGATTAAATAAATTCCACAGTGTGCATAACAAACACATAGGGAAAGGCCAGGACTGGGGTTAGAAGATTGCCTGCAGTGATCCTGACACAGTTGATGTAACCTGCTTGATCTAAGCATTTCTGATCTTTTTGCCACACCAGTGCAGCAGTTGTAGATTGTCCCTTGTGACTCCTACTGGCTTACACTGTTTAGGTAAGATAGCAGTGGAATGTATAAACTGCAGGCAAAGCTAGGCGTGGTATTTAGAAATTTAGCACACAATCTAATTCACTTAGACAAATAACAACTGGAATTGGTAATTAAAACAATTACATTTAATTCCTAATTTTCCAGTATTTCCCTTAAAATTATGTACCCAGATGCAATAGGGAACATCCTTCTCTTTCCAAACAGAACTTCACAAAGTAAATGTACTCAGTCCACCAAAGGTTCCAGACAAGGGATGATCTATTATTCAACCATTTCACTGGACTTTGGTTGGGTTGAATTGTTAATTTAAAATGTTGGTATAAAGATTAATTCCAAATTTAAAGGGGAAATGGGTTACTAGAAATGTTGCTATGTAAGAACATCAGAATGCTTCTTAGTTCATTTTACAAACTCTATTAATATTTATATTTTACTTTTCATAGACATGACTATATATTAATTCAGGTAACGGTTTACCTTTTTTTCTATTTTTTTGTTTGTTTTCGTTTTGTTTTGTTTTTTTGCATCATCTGTTTTTTTCCTAGTGAAAGCTACTTTGGACTCTATTGGCAATGAAGCATGAAGGCCTTGTTTTACAAGCACATTAGAATTGTACACCAGGTGTAATTTGTACAGATGACAGATAATACAACACAAGACTATCACTGCTCTTAATTTTGTAAATTGTTGCCTACAGAAAGCCTGGGGGGTGCAGACTCTGTACCCAAATAAAGATGTTTAGCATGCAGATTATAGCTTTGGCGTTATGTTTTTCTGGCATTGGAGCTATTATTGGTGCAATAATATCAAACGAGTGGAAAGTTACCAGTCGAGCCAGTTCGGTTATTACAGCTACTTGGGTTTTCCAAGGTTTGTGGATGAATTGTGCAGGGAACGCTCTAGGATCTTATCACTGTAGACCTCACTTAACAATATTTAAGGTGGAAGGTAAGAACAACGTATATATCATATAAATATCAACAACGTATCTTTTTATATTTTGCATCAAATGCAAATATTTTTTATGAATAGAAATTCTTTGTGTTTAGTAGTGTAAGGATTCTAAGAGTTCTGTAGTGTGATAAATAGTTCATTAAATTGTTAACTTTTCTTTACATTGTAGGATTTCATAGCCAACCCTTGACCCTCTTCTTTCTATTGCGCAACAGGGGGAAAAACCTATAAAAATCTTACGTTTTATTGGGTATCAATATTTAAAGGAGAACAAAAGCTAAAATGTAAATGAGCATGAATTGGTTTTCTATTTCCTAACTAGCAGATATCAGCAGCGATGTAAAGAAATGATCTACAATTCCGCAGGTTTATTAGGTTTGTCATTTTCTGGTTTCTCCACACTAGGAATTATACAACACCTTCATAGTCATGTATATTTTGATTTAGTTCTCCTTTAACACTGTAAGAATCAAAGGATGTCAGGATCAAGAAACATTAGAATGTAAATATTATAATAGTATAATATAACAGACAGGTGTGGCATTCTGTAGGTCTGTTCTGTAATGCAGTTATACGGTAAACTTGATTGTGCAATGCTATTTAAATAGTAGATTTAAGTAGTAGAAATAATGTGACTTTAATACTTGTCTAGCAGTTATGTGACTATCTGAAAATAACTTATTGAGGAAAAAACACATCCCTTTTATACACCCTGACAGGCTTTGTAGCAAAACCTCAAATTTCTATTGTTTACATTGTTTCAGCTCAGATTCTGTAGGGCGAACTTAAGACTGTATAAACATTGTTACATGCCATATGAAAATAATAAAAAAAAATCCTTGCACACAAAAGGGCCTTTGTATATAAAATTCTGATGAAAATACAGGATATCTTCTTAGCTTTTAGAAAAAGACAGAAAATACAGTGATTTGTATTCAGTATCACCCTTTTGGATGGTGAACAGTTTTTTTGTGGATGGAGTTACCCTTTAACAGGCCCACCTAACATTTCTTATCTTTATTTTAACTCATTTTCATATCTATCTTAAGCTAGGTACACACACTAGCGATAAACCCCAATACTGTCATAACAATGGCATCGAGGCTTTATTGGCTGTGTGTGTAGCAGCTTTCCTGAACAAGGGCACAACCGCTGATCATTCCTGTCGGCCGAGCGGTCGTTTAGTAAAAAATGTAAATTTCCCTTGACTGCAGTAGTCTCCCTATAGAGTGAGTCGACTGCAGTTGAGGGAAACACACAGTCCTGAGCATTAACCTTTTGCTGTGTAAAAGGAGAACGTTAAGGACTGTGTGTATTCTGATCTTTAAAAAAATGACAGACAGGATCTTGCAGATCCTGTCTGTCATTTTCTAAAAATCTTTCCTGTGTGTACCCAGCTTTATTCCTACTGACACCTATTGTTTAATAACCTGCAGGTTTTACTGTCCCTTTGGCTCTGTATATAAAATCAGCAGTCTTCTCTGTTTTCCTGACTGAATAGGCTGGGCAGGGGGGATTACCCTGTGTCCAGTCTGACACTAAGGCCACTAAGTGGTCCGTATTTTTACCACATCTATTTGCAATTTTTTTTTACTGGCCACACTGTGGACAATTTCAATATGTGATCACCGTTTTAGTGTGAATCCCATGTGCTTTAAATTTAGCTATAGGAATTGAAAGGCAAGCACACAGAAAAGTCACATGCAATGCAAAAGCAAATCCGTTCTGTTTATTTATGTGGTTTGGTGTGGCCCCAGCTGGGAGCCTGACAGTCATAATGCAGTCTGTCTAAAGTTCATATTTTAACTAAAAATATAAAATTCTGTCAGGCTGAAAAGTTTATCTCTTGCTGTTTGTGTTTCATTCTCAAAAATAGATGTTTTTCTCTTCTTCTGATTTAATATAGTTATTTACCTAATTTATTTTTTGTGGCTCATTAAACAAGGAAATGTGACTTGGTAAATAATATACAGTATATTGGTTTAAAGTGATCAGATTAAAACTTCTTAAATGCTTTGAGTAACTCATGTGCCCTTCCTTTTTCCTCTATTGTTCCCTAAAGCTGAAGCTGACATTTCCTACTCTGCCAGTAACTGATTCACCTTCATGACATTTTCTGCACACGTGTGCTCACCGCCTAATCGCTGTGATGCATAAATACTCTAATTCAAAAATATTCAAATTGCAGCGCACACAGGGAGGTGCATAGAGCTCCATTCACTGATTTGCGCATTCCTAGTAGCCCACTAGCCCTACTATAATTTTAGTTTTTTTCTCCATCCAGCTCCTGTGTCATTTACTTCAATCCTCTAGCTCCTCTGTTATTTTTTTCTTTCCCTCCTGTTAATTTGTAGTTTCCTTCCCTTCTGCTCCTAGGCAGAGGAGGGGCAATTTCCCTGACCCAGGCCAGTCATTGCTACACTAATTGGGCCATAACAACTGGTATAATGTCATGCCACAAGGCTGCACAGAATTGTACTGGCCAGCCAATGGTCCTAATAACATTAAAGCTCTCTGGCTGCTCCTATGCATGTTGGTGTTTGCTAATGTATTGTACAGGGAGAACTAAGATGAAGTTGGGAAATTCAAACTCCTGTGGTCCAGTATCGTGGTTATATTTAACATAACTGCAAATAAGTAAAACTTTCTGTTCACTCAGAGAGTAGTCCTTATGCTGAGTTAGGAGCCCCATGCCTTTCTCAGAAAGTTATTTTACAAAATTAGTTGCTGTGAACTGCAGGGTCCTGACAGTAAAGGTTGGTAGAAGATGCCAGATTGACCATACTTTTGCAAAAAATATATATATTTTGCAAAGGATTATATACATATATTTTGTATACATGAGTAAAACTACAAAATATGTTATTGCTACCAAAAGCACTGACAAATTTGTATGCAAGCAAAGAAATGCTATTATCCACCCAGACCAAACAGGATTTATGCCGGGCAAAAGCACATCCATAAATATCAGACGAACACAAATACATACACAAATCCTGCACGATGAAACAGGAGACAGATATTCTTTCATTAGATGCCTGCAAGGCTTTTGACTCCGTGGAATGGGACTTCCTATGGGCTTGTATGAAGAGATTCAGCTTTGACCCCAAATATATACATTGGTTTCGACTACTCATCACCACGAGTAACAGTCCTAGTAAATGAACATCAATCCGAACCATTCCTGCTGTATCAAGGGACAAGACAAGGATGTCCTCTCTCACCGTATCTCTTCTTGCTAGCCATTGAGGCCTTAGCAATACAGCTCCTCGCTGATCAAGCAATCAAAGGACTAAGCAGAAATACACACACTGATCTAATTGGACTATTTGCGGATGATATGATTCTATACCTATCAGACACCGGACCCTCACTAAATCATACAGCAGAAATAATAAATAGATACAGCTCATATTCAGGCCTATATATCAACTGGCAGAAATCTGCTATATAACCAATATAATATCAGGGAGGTGCACTCAAATAGGATATAATTTGTTTATTGTGACAAAGCGGTGCACAACGTTTCGGGGACGTTCCTCTTCCTCGGGTGCTGAAACGTTGTGCACCGCTTTGTCACAATAAAAAATTATCCTATTTGAGTGCGCCTCCCTGATATTATATTGGTTCTGAGGTTTGAACTGTGAGTGGTTGAGCAGCTGGGGAAGCAGCGCCTCTATGGATTCAGAAGATTGCAGGTGTGTGAGGACCTGTATATATGTGGATTAGAAATCTGCTATATACCCACTAGACTGATAAAATATCCACAACCACACTACCCTGTCAAATCCCCATAGCAACCAAGTTCAAATACCTTGGCATATGGATATCCAAAACTCTGAAAGATTTTAAAGAATTTAATATTACACTTTTGATAAACAAACTTCTCAAAAATAGGCAGAATAAATCTTGTAAAAATTATTCTTCTTCCCAAAATCCTTTATCCTCACCAATATACCTACCCAAAAAGGTATCAATTGACAACTAGAAAGGGAAAGTTTAAGTATAAACTTTGAATTTGGCTTGAAGGGCTGCATTTTGGAAGGGAATATGTGTGTTTGCTGCAGATTTTAAAACTCAATAATGGGAATGATGAGTTTGTAGTGAATGCTTGTTTAGGACAAAAAAAACTTTTGTGTGTACCCAGCCCAAAGTGGTGCTAATTTTGATCCAATCAATCAGAAAGCTAACATCTGATTGGTTAGGGCAAAATTAGCACCATTTTCAATGATAAGAACTTTCATTGAATCTCTCTGTATCTTTTTGATGATTGGTCAAAAAAATGTTTTTGACTTTAGTTACCCTTTAAGTATGGCTGCCACAGTAATGGATCAGTAGGTGTGTGTAACTGTGTCGGGTTGGGGGGTTAAAAAAACAAACTTTTTTGATGAATGGTCAAAATGTTTTTTTTACTTTAGTTACCCTTTAGGTATGGCTGCCACAGTAATGGATAAGTAGGTCAGTAGGTGTGTGTACCTGTGTCTGGTTGGGGGTTAAAAAACAAACTTTTTTGATGATTGGTCAAAATTAGTTTTTTTGACTTTAGTTACCCTTTAGGTATGGCTGCAACATTAATGGGGGTAGGTCAGTAGGTGGGGGTAGGTCAGTAGGTGTATGTAACTGTGCCACATGGGGGTTAAAAAAAAAACCTTTTTTATTAATCAAAATTAATTTTTTTGACTTTAGTTACCCCTTAAATATGGCTGCCACAGTAATGGATAAGTAAATCAGTAGGTGTGTGTACCTGGGTCTGGTTGAGGGGGTATGGCTTTTTTGTGTTTACAACCATAAAATTATATTTTATTGAGGATAAATCTAAATTAGTTTTTTTGACTTTAGTTACCCTTTAAGTGTGGCTACCACCATAATGAATTAGTAGATTAGTACTGGGTCTGGTTGAGGGGTTATGTCTGTTTTGTGTTTACAACCATAAAACTATCTTTTATTGAGGATAAATCTAAATTTTTTTTTAACTTTTGTTACCCTTTAAATATGGCTGCCACCGTAATGGATAAGTAGATCAGTAGGTGTGTGTACCTGGGTCTGGTTGAGGGGGTATGTCTTTTTTGTGTTTACAACCATAAAACTATCTTTTATTGAGAATAAATCTAAATTAGTTTTTTTTTACTTTAGTTACCCTTTAAATATGGCTTCCATGGGAATGGAAAGTTAGGTCAGTAGGTGGGTGTACCTGGGTCTGTGTGGGGGGTTGGGGGTATCACCATTTGTATTTATGACCATGAAAAAAACTGTTTTTAAATATCCACATTTGAGGATTGTTACCATTATAGACTATGGGAAAAAATGTCCGGAAATTCATCGATAACGCCGTAACGCTTCCGCGGATTCCTTAGCTAGAAGATAGCACACTTCTCCTATATGCCCCGCACGTCTGTACCGAATTTCATGTCTCTAGCTCAAAAACTGTGGGAGGAGATACGGTCCAAAAAAGCGGAAGAATAAAACGGAAGAAAAAGAAGAAGAAATAGAAAGAACAGTAATTTGGCTTTTTCAAGCCAAATTAACTAACATCATTTATCTGGTCAAAGAAAAGAGCCGACTTAAATTAAGCAAACTGCAGCAGCCAAAGGAATGCACTGGACTGGCACTACCAAATTTGCATATGTACTATTTTGCTGGACAACTCCGATACATGGCAATGTGGCTGAGAGAAGGAGAGACACCCCCCCTCCAGCGGAATATATGCTAGCCTCATATAGCACTGAATCCATTCTAACAACAGCTGAAGCACCAAGCAAACATTTAGTCGTTACATCCACTCCATTAAATATGAAAAGAAACAAACAAAATTCTTCAATACTCTGGAATCCCTCCTGAAACTGCACTTTGGCATAACCAGCTATACCCCCAGCTGGCAAATTTCACTGGCAGTACTGACTGGGAAACTAGGGGAATATGTCACTTTGGCTAATTAATTAATGGAGACACCCTGAGAACGTTTGAAGACATTAAAACAGAATTCAATCTACCTAAAACATATTTCTAGAGATACCTGCAACTCAGGCACTGTATACATACAGAATTCCCAAATAAGAAAATACCAATAACCAAACATCCAACAATTGGAATCCTTAAAACCCAGGGTCTGCAGGGACTGGTCTCTCGACTATATAAACATCTTATCAACTCCCAAACTGAAATACAAAGCACAACAATACTCAGACAATGGCAACTAAACCTACCGGAACTCACCATCATCAGGACTGGAATGAAATTGGAACATCACACATTACCGCATCACCCTCGGCCAATAACCGCCTCATACAGTTATATATTATACATCAAGTCTACCTGACCCCGGTGAGACTACATTGCATATGAACAATTCCTCCAAACACATGTCCTAAGTGCAAAGCAGATGAAGCAGATTTTTGGCATCTGATATGGAACTGTCCATCTGTTAACCAATTTTGGACAAAGGTGACTAAACAGCTAACATTACTACTCCCTTGGCCGGTACCTATGGACCCTGTGCTATATATATTGGGCATGAACATCCTACAAATAGAAGATCGCTACAAACTGACCTTTTTACGTGAGACCCTGTTTATGGCAAGGAAAACAATAGTACTTAAGTGGATGGCCCCAGATGCCCTCAAACTGAAAACCTGGCGAGAATTAATTAATGTTCTACCTTACCATAACATGATCTATAAACACAGACATTGCCCTGCAAAGTTTAATAAAATTTGGTCAGTATGGACTGAAGCCTCAACAACTGTCTGAACGGATGATAAACAAAGAAATACTGGAATATTTACCAAACCGGAGGCCCCAGAGAGCTGATGTGAGGTGCAATCCCCAACCCTATTTTTCCACCCCCCACCCCTCCCATCCTACCTTAATGCAGGCTAAATTAGAGTAATCAAGAAATAATTCACATACAGTACTTAGAAATGTTCTCACTGATATGATATATATATTTTGTAAAATGAAACAAGACATAACCGATATGTTGTTGTAAATAGTTTATTAAAAAATAAAAATGAGGGGGGAAGGAGCCTGACCACTGACCAAGATGGCCGCACAGTGCTAGAGCTCTGAATAGATCTCGGCGCCATCCTAAGCTATCGCTAGTTAATTGGGGACCCAACTAAACAAAATCACCCTAAACAAACCCACAATGGGTAAAAGAGGGGATATGACTAACTTTGTCACCAGCCACGCCGCAAGGCGCCAGCATGAAGGCCGCATCGCCGGAACCTGCAGAGCCAGTCACAAGGCGCAACTTAGAGAACCCACCATAAAACTGTCGACCAAGTCAAACAAGAGGTTAGTGCCCTAGGGGACCGGGTAGCATGCCTAGAAGCCTCCCACATTGATACAGTTCAATAATGCACCCAGGTGGAGACAGAACTTAAGGAAATAAGGGCCCAATTACCCTCCTTGCAAACCCAGCAAGAGGACATAGAGAATCACTCTAGCAGAAATAACATTAGAGTGTGAGGGATACCCGAGCACATAACAGATATACAACTATACCGGACGCATCACCGGACAAACTCCTCATGGACAGGGCACACCACATGCTACGCCAAAGAGGAGGCCCAGGCGATCCCCCTACGGATACTATACTGCGAATGCACTACTACCCCACCAAGGAGTAAATACTCCAAAAGGCCCACTCCCTACAAAACATCATGGTGGAGTCCCACCAGATCCAGCTGTACCAGTACCTGGCCCCACAAACATTGACTAAGAGAAGGGCCCTTAAACGGGTCCTACACCAACTTAACAATGTGAAAATTAAATATCGATGGGGCTTCCCATTCAGACTCTCGTTACCCACCTAGGCAAAACTACCTCTATTGATGATCCAAGAGACGGCCCGACCATCCTAAGATGCCTCGGCCTACAACCACTATGCCCAAGCCACAAGGATAGCGCTGAGGAACATATTTTACCTCCAAGAGACACCTAGATCACAGTCCCTACCAACCCCCTTAATACACCAAAAACGAAAAGACCAGAGGAAAACCGGAGAGACCCCCCCACAACCCTAATCCATCCTTGAAAATAAAACAAAATTCTCCCCAAGAGATAAACCAAATCCCAAAGAAAATTCAGTGGAACTAAGTGACACAAAACATTATATCCCAGGACTCAATTTTTAAAGCAAAAAACTTAATTGGGATTAAAAAACATCAATCCAATCTCCACTAGAAACCTATATCCTCAAAAAAAAAAAAAACTTGGAGGAACCTATAGATACAAACCTTCCTGCAAAGGTACTTAACCCACTTCACCCCCAGCAGCCTCAGAGACTCCTTCCCAGGAGATAGGGAGAACGAAACAACAAAAACTGCTCCTGAAAAAAAAAAGAGGGGGAAGTCTACAATGTTAAAAATGGATATCACAATACAAACTCCGACCCCTCAACACCCGTCCCACCCCCATCAACCCTGGAATTCTAATACAGGTAAAAAATATAGAACTGTAAAGCAAACACTAGCCTCAACAAAAGGAGCCAATGTACCCAAAACCCAGACACCTTAGTACATTTACTGGACCTACCTATGGAGTACTCTACATGCTTCATCCTCACTAACTCCTAGAACCCCATCACAAGCCAAACCATGGAACTATACAACAAGAACCATCCCCAGCAAAATGAGACAGCGAATCCAAAACTCAAACATTTTAATATATTTATTGGCCTTACCAATAAGGTTCTCCACCCGCTCCATCACCAGAAACCTTGGAACTTTATTACTACAAACTTGACAACAAAAACTATCCTAAATAAACAGGACCAATGGCTTAAAACAGCCAACGTATCCATCTAAACACCATAGCAAAACCTTCATTGATCAATCAGATTCTTTGAACACCCGGAATATAAATAATGGACCCAGGAAACTCAAACCGACCGAGAACCCACCTTCACCAGAACCCCTATCACCATCCCCACTCATATGCACTGCCGAGATCGTGGGAGCTCGACCCACTAACAACCCAGGCCATAACATCCTAGCCCAGCTAGGCATACTCCCCCCCCCCCCCCAGACTTCACCGCTTTCTGCTTCTATTGTGGGATTTTCCCACCACCCATTATGAAACCTTAAAGCACACCAACTTAAAATTGTATATAGTTTTAAATGTTAAATTTTGTTTTTCGTTATGTCTCCAACCTCAGAAATCATACTTGGACCTCCACCTGCGGCTCTACTACAGATTTGAAGACATCCTCTATGGGCATTAGCAGGCTCGCCCTCCTCCTCCTCCACCAAGGTAAGCTTCCCTTGCTGATTGACAAAATATACACTAATACACCCAACATCACATTAACCATGAAGGATAACACTTTTTGTATCCTAAGCCACAACACTAAGGTCCTTAATGGCCCAATCAAAAGATGCATGGCAATGCAATACTGTGAAAGAGAGATATTGTCTTCATACAAGAAACACACTTTATAAAAGGTAAAGAACCTTCCTACCTAACAAGAAATACTCCACACACTAATATGCCTTGGTCAAGAAGGGAGGGGTAGCAATTTTGATACATAAAAGACTACCATTTACGGTCACCCAATGTATAAGAGATCCAGCAGGACATTATTTATTGATCCAAGGCACACTAGCCTCTAGACACTATACACTAGCTAACATTTATGCTCCCAACACAGGCCAATCAGTATTTTTCAAGAACTTAGAACAAACAATCTTAGGCCTAAACTTAGGCATACTAGTATTAGCAGGTGACTTCAACACTACACTGGACCCAAAAATGAAGAGATCCTCTCCATCCACCTCAATCATACCTTTCACTTCCTCTAGATCCCTATGAGCTATGCTACGTATTCTCAACTTATGTGTGGAGACTGAGGCACCCCAGTTCGAGACATTACACATTCTTCTCCCACGCTCATATGACACAAGAATAGATTACATCTTTATAAATTCTCAACTGATCCCCTCCATAGAAGCAGACATAGCCCTGATATCATGGTCAGACCACTCACACGTTTCAGTAGACCTATCAGTAGGACACCCTTTCCATACCAATATCAATGGAAACTGAACAAATCAATACTTTTAAACACAGAAAACAGAGAGTCTATAAACAAACAAATCAAACTATACTTCAAAGAAAACCTCACACACGAAATCCCCACATCTACAATATGTGCAGTACACAAAACCGTTATCAGAGACCACATAATCCAACTATCCTCCAGATTAAAGAAACAACAAAAAGACATAACCCAGAAACTTTTATCAAACCTCAAAGCAGCAGAAAAAACATACACATCTCAACCCTCCAAAAACAACCTAGACATTCTGAATACAATCCGCAATAATCTGAACAACCACCTCTACACACCTCAAATACTTCGAAAAAGGGAATAAATCAGACACAATGCTTGCCAGAAAACTTGAATTTGAGAAATTTACCCAAAATAGACTGTTACCACTAAGACAGGCAGACAACACCCTCATACACAACCCGATAGAAATTCTGGCACAATTCTCCAAATTTCATACCGACCTATACAATGGTAAGACAGACAAACATAACTCTATACACAAAAACTTTATTGAAAACTACCTCCAAGAAGCTCATCTTCCACAACTCGCAATCAAAAAATTTTTTACCCTAGACTCCCCCATCACTGCATGCGAGGTCAAATAAGCAATCAAAACCCTTAAAACAGGCAAAGCTCCAGGACCGGATGGGTATACAGAAGGATACTTTAATAAATTTGAAACGGATCTCACTCCACATCTCACATCCCTATATAACAACATACTATCAAATACAGAACATATACCTCAGGACATGCTATGAACAAATATATTAGTCAATCCCAAACCAAACAAAGACACCACTCAATGTAATCCCTTATCAACATAGACCTAAAAATACAAAAATATAGCTACACGCCTTAACACCATACTGCCTCGCATTATTCATCCATATCAATGCGGCTTTATTCACGGCCGACAAACCACTGATAACATCAGAAGAACTCTACAACTACTACAACTAACATAGCTCACAATAATAAAATCCCAACAACCTTCTTAGCACTCGACGCCGAAAAGGCATTTGACAGGATAGACTGGACCTACCTACAAAAAGTATTAATAGCCTTCCATTCCCCCCCCCCAAATTTTATCTCTGATAAAAGCCACTTCACCTTAGAGGCTAAAAGGCTTCACCTCAGAGGACTTCCCGATTTTAAACGGCACTAGACAGGGCTGCCCCCTCTCCCCATTGCTGTTCACCTTATGCATAGAGCCCCTGGCGCAACACGTAAGAAATGATACACAAGTTACAGGTCTTCAAATGACAACGCTGACCCTACTACCCAAACCTTTTTATCTTTTTAGAGCACTACCTATTGAAATAAAGAAAGCTGCTTTGGCAACCTGTCAATCCCAAATAAACAAAAAATCCAGATAAGACCTAGAAAACAAGGGGGCGTAGCTCTGCCTTCCATCCAACATTACTATCTGGCAGCTAGGACAAACTCTACAATTGCTAGATGGGTGGAACTGGGAAACCAAATATTAGAGGCTACCCCCCTAGACACTATTTTATGGCTATTCCCAACATGCCACCTGAAACACATCAATCCTTACATAAACCACACTATTAACACCTGGCAACATACCATATCTCTTTACAAATCAATCAACCCATATACACCATTAGCACCTAGATTTTTTAACCCAGATTTCCCCCCTTCCTTAGATAGTGGATGGTCCCTATGGAGAAACAAAGGGATCACCAAGGTAGCTCACCTACTCTATATGAACAGACTTCTCACTTGGGAAGAGGTGAAATCCAAATGGAAACACCCGACTGCGGTATGGTTCAGATATACCCAAACTAGCCCACTTCACCAACTCTATAATACTATCAAAATGCCAACCTATGATCCTAACCAGATTCGAAACTCTATGCATGAACTCCACCCTTGGCACAAAGATAATCACTAACCTGTATGATATACTTATATCTTCTAGAGCAAAGGTGAAACTCAAGGTTCAAACTCAATGGGAAAATTGGTTGGGCTCTACCCTACCCCCAGAAACCTGGAGTCAGATTTTTACTAACATGCATAAATGTTCAATCAATACCTTGATACAAGATTTTTTTTTAAAAAGATATTACATAAATGGTATGTTACTCCTGAAAGCCTCCACAGAATCTCTCTCATCATCTTTCCACTATGTTTCCGAGGTTGCGGAGAACACGCAGACCTTCTCCACACTTGGTGGAACTGCAGAGAGATGGGAAAAATATGGGACGACTGCTATTCCATAATTGCCAAGGTCTTTGATAAACAAATAACAAAAAACCCATGGGTCGCCCTGTTCGACAAGAAGGAACCCACCTTGAACAAGGAGGGAAACAAATTACTACACTACATCTGTGCTTGTGCAAGGTGTGTCATTGCACACTCATGGAAATCCCCAGCCCCCCCACAGCAGAGACTGCTGACAAAAATTAAATGGGTCTATCAAACAGAAGGAATGTTCATAATATTAAGGGCACTATAAATACGTTTATGAAAGTATGGGATATATGGTGTTTGAGGATGGAGGAGGAGGATGACCTACAATGAACAGGATGGGGGAAGCTGATCCCTTACTGACAACTTTGTAAAGCCCAGAGCCACAGAGGGAGGAACCAACCACCAAATGATAAAAACGTAAACAATAAGAACCAGGTATGAACAAAGAAACGAGAAAGTTCTAGTTTAAATATGTTTTTATTTTTACTGTCTATTAAGCTCATATAAGTGACAGTGACAACTGCTTAGTCTCCTTCAAAAACACAGAGAGCAAAAGCTATGAACAATAGAATATCCATCATTTTATTGAATCAGCACCCTTCAGTATATACCGTATATGAAGATTTATCTTGTTATGCTCAGACTATTTAATACATAAAGTATGACTAATTTATAATCAATGTTATATGAAAAAATGGAAAATAAAAAATATTGAAACAAAAAAAAATAAAAATGAGTTTAAAAAAAAAAAATGTGTACCAGGCGAACACAGATTGACCCAAGAACTTGCCCTTAGAATCACATATGTGAGATTCAAAGCAAAACAGAGAGAATAACAATATTAATATTCATTTGTTAAAACTATACATTACATTAAGAAACCAAAAAAATAATAATCGGTGTACAGGATTTCAATTCACTGACTATTATTTATGGACTTATATTTGGACTTTTGCACTAGATACTCGAGTTGTACATTACACTATTGCATGTATACTTTGTATCGTATTTGGTATTCATGGTGGGTTACTTTGTGAAGAATTAAAGGAGAACTAAACTTATTTTTTTAATTTTTATGTAAAAGCTTTTTATCTCAGAACACCTATACAGTTTCTGACAAAAGTCTTGTCGCTTGTGTACAAATAGACCTGAAGTGCCGCTTAACAATAATTCTAAGGGCTCGTTCACACTACATCAGTTTGTATCCATTTTGAAATGCAGGTGCGTTTAAAAAAACGGACAGACATTAAAACTCCATAGGATTTTATAATATCGTTCACATCTGCTGCGTTATATTCTGTTCCGCTCCAGTGCGTTTTAAAAACGCACTGCAGCACACATTTTAAATGCATGAAAATGCTGTAGAACAGATAACAATGGATAACAACGCACGCGTTTGTGTCCATTTTTCAAAAAGGATGCCTGGGAGTTCCTGTGATGTCATTTCCGATCGGCAGGCTATAAGAAACACATGGGAGAGGGCAAAAACTTATGTAAACGCAACGGACAGAAACGGACACAAACGGGCAGCAACAGATACAAAAACGTTTTGAAACGCAATACGTTTTTAAGTTGCGTTTTTGTCCGTTCCTAGTGTGAACGAGCCCTAATGCAGATTTTGTTTCAAGAAATGGTTCATTTTACCCCAAACAGCTTTTGTAATAATGTTTCAATGCAAAACGAAACTAACAAAAAGTATTTTAATATTCACAGCTTGGTAAAGCCCATTGAGTCAATTTTTGCAGACATAAGGGTTGTCGCCTTGTCATATGGGCTTCACCTGTGACTAGGGCCGGCCTTTGATATGGGTGACCTGTGCGACCGCACGGGGTGCCTTACCAGGGGGGCGCCAGCTGGGAATCTTAGGTTATGGACCTGTAGGTAAAAGTTGTGCATCAGTGCCACAGCCCCCCCAGTTACGGTCCTGCAGATCAAATATATGTATCAGCACCACCCCACAGACAAAGCCCCAACACATGTACTTAAGATGTCTGTATGCTGTGCTGTTCTGTCTGGGCAATTAGTGTGTTACATGTTACATTATGATGTACTCACAATATATACAAGCACGCATTGCAGATACTGAAAGACAGTAAGTGCATTGGCAGACTTGATTTAAAGCAGGCCAAGGCAAGCAGCATTCAGCAGTATATTGTGTGTGCCATGGCGGTCTTTTTGGAGGGGGTGCTAGGTGCCAGTAACAAATCTTGCACAGGGTGCTATTTATACAAAGGCCGGCCCTGTCTGTGACTAATAATGCCTAATGCCTAAGATTCACCCTGAGACTAAAGTGTTGATTATCAAGAGGCTGAAGACCAAATCCACTGCTGATGTGGCGCACACCTTCAATGTCTCTCAGCGCCAAGTTCAGAGGATAAAGAAAAGATTTGAAGAGATAGAAGTCTTTGACAATACCAAGTCAGGCAGACCCCGCAAGACAACTGCTCGAGAGGACCGTTTGTTGGCTCGAAATTCCAAGGCAAGCCCATTTTCAACTGCAGAGCTCCAGGAGACCTGGTCACCTGAAATCCCCGTGTCAACCAGAACAGTTTGTTGGATTCTGTCTCAAAATGGCCTCCATGTTCGAATCAGTGCCCACAAGCCAGCACTAAACGAAAGACAATTGAAAAACCCTGTGGCATTTGCCAAGTCCCACAGCCTGCTAAAAGGATGGACGCTGGAAAAGTGGCAAAAGGTGGGTTTTTCAGATAAATCTTCTGTTGAATTACACCACAGTCGCTGCAAATATTGCAGGAGACCTACTGGAACCCGCATGGAGTATTTACCCAGAAAATATTGAATTTTGGTGGAGGAAAAATCATGGTCTGGGGTTACATCCAGTATGGGGTGTGTGAGGGATCTGCAGGGTGGAAGGCAACATTGAGAGTGTAAAATACCAAGAAATCTTGGCTACCTCATATATTCCCAACCATTAAAAAGGCCAAATTCTGCAGCAGAATGGTGCTCCATCACATACTTCCATATCCACATCAAAGTTCCTTAAGGCGAAGAAGATCAAGATGCTTCAGGATTGGCCTGCTCTATCACCTGACATGAACATCATTGAGCATATGTGGGGTAGGATGAAAGAGGAAGCATGGAAGACGAAACCAAAGAATATTGATGAACTCTGGGAGGCGTGCAAGACTGTTTTCTTAGCTATTCCTGATGATTTCATCAATAAATTGTATAAATCCTTGCCAAACCGCACGTATGCTCAAGGAAGTCATACAAGATATTAAATTTGGATCTCACAGCACCACTACTTAATTTGCTGACATATTTTTGGATTGGCTGTAAAGTAGATCATTTTCTATATAGGCGACTACACTTTTGTCTTGCAACATTTTGACCTTTCTGTCTTGATTAAATGATAAATCTTTTTTCAGTGAAACTATTTTTTACCAGTACATTTAATATTATTTGGGAGGGCTTTAGCTTTTCATATGAGCTATTTCTAACACCAATTGATCAATTAAAAATCAGGTTAATAGCAGGAGTTACTGCAAAATACATAGGCGACAAGACTTTTGTCAGAAACTGTAGATCCTGCTCTAGTAAGTTGCATTTATTCTGTAATTAAGAAGGCTTCTGTGTTGTTCACAGCCCATGTAGTCTTCAAAGAGCCTTGAAAGCATGTGCACTTATTGGCCATGCCCCCTGACACCAGTATACATTGTCTTTATGTATTTTCTATACAGATGTCTCCATGCCAATATGGAAGTCTCTAATAAGACTGCATGTTACCCTGCAGTTATCATTATTATTTTTTTACTAGCTAGCGTGAATTGCAAACAGCAGTTTTACCAGCATAATTACCAGGGGAGCAGCCGCAGGGGGTGGCGGGGAGCCAAGGGGCACCATCTTCTTATTTTTCCTATGACAGATACAGTATTGCCTCCTCCCAGAAAACCACTGTGGTTCCTGGGGGCCCAGTGATTCCTAGTTACGCCACTGAAACTACAGTTGTATTTTCTAAGCATTAGTACCAAGGTTCAACTGTCTTATATTATATCAGCCCCATTTTGTAGTACAATTTTAGTTTACAGACTGTAATTATCCACTCATAGACAAGATATAACTCAAGGACACCAAGTCCAGTATTTTGCTTATGGCAGATTGTGTGACCCTCACAGCTGTGGAACAGTTTTTTGCTTTCTGTGTACAATATGTAATTATCCTTTGTAAGCATAGGTTATTTTTCTCAGCAGGGAATGTCTAACAACATGCTGATTTTATGATATTAATAAAAAAAATCTGTTTTAAATCCAACCTATTATATAATTTTTAACTTAAAATGATATTAATCCCAACGACAGAGAGCTGATAAAACAAGCACACACACTTTTACTTATTGGTCTAGTTCAGAAGATGCAAGCTGTACTGGCCGTAGGTTTAACCACTCTGTGCAAGATTGCAACAGACAAAGACAGACACAAGACTCCTAAGAAAATACACTGTCCCCTTTTATGTTTGCCAAATAGTCCATTATTAACAAAGGACACAAACAGATTCTAAGCATCACATTAAGAACTCCCAGGAATTTAAAAAGAACTAAGACCCAATAACAAAACACAAGAATAGCAGAATCATATACACAATGCAGATTGTGTGTGGGGAGCTGCACTTATGTATGGCCCAGCACAGAGGAGACCATTTTGCAGGTCAGGACTCAACCATGTACCTGTAGCTTAAGGAAAACAAATACAAGTTTGAAGACAGCAATGTCAACATCATGGACAAAGAAGACTGGCATAAATAAGGGGTCAAGGAAACCATTTATGTCAAAATAAAGAAAGCAAGCCTGAATAGAGGTGTGTATGTGTGTGTGTATGTGGGCTGTTTTGACACCTTACCCTGTGCAGTTTCGATAACACAATATCTACAATACAATAAACACCTTGCATTCAGAAAGTCCCTAACACCTGGCTGTCATATGCTAATTGTGACACATACCAGGGTATTTATTGCCAGCATATTCTTGTACAAGTCATTCTTAATTGAGAAAAACAGTTGATTGACTAGTGAAACATCTTTAAGAACTAAACAAGTCCAGCTGATCTAACTGAAACCACTGTATAACTCAATGCTGCTAACTACCAATTAAAATAATCAGTGTAAGTATATAAAAACAACTGGGTACTTATCTGTCTAAGTAACCCCTGTGTTAGTAAAATGATCATCAAGGTTGATACAAAATACATGCCAAGGAGCCATATTACAGGAGGGTAGCAGCACAACAAAACAGAATAGGTCATATTGCGAAGAAAACACTGGGCATGGTTTCCCATTACATGCGGCTTCCCAAAGTGGCTCAAAATGATATTACCCTGGTTGTGTACATGTACAGTATAAATACATGCAAATCCCACAATCAAATGTTCACTATTAAGGAGAAAATAGGTAGGGAAAGGCAATTATGGAACAGGGAGTGATAACAAGATGCCCAGACTTCACCTGTTGAAGTCTACGAACCTGAGGGCCCCTTAGATTTTAAAGGGACCATGTCTAAAAGGAAATCAAGCAATAGAGAAAATTAAAAATAGAGACTTACTGGAAGCTATAAAAAGGCAAACAGCATGGCAGATAAACTAAATTGTCCAGTCTTTTCCTTGCAAACTGACCCGCTCCATTTGCAATAATGCTACAATCCTGTAATATGGCTTCTTGGTGGTCATTCCAATCTAATGGATGAATGTATGGGATTACTGTTTTTGTTGGGTATTACATGTATTTTAGTATTGAGGTATTTGGAGGAAATGCAGGTTTAAAAAAAAGCATCATAACTGCACAGAAATGCATTTTAAAGAAACATTGAGTTTATTTTGTAGTGCAATGGGGCCTCAACCTCTGGGTAAATTGTTGGGTTGACTTAGATTTTGCAATAGATCCCAAATATGTTTCATTTTGCGTTCTTGTATAGTAGTTAATAAAGTTTGAGCTATTAAGTGACTATTGTCTATGTTGCACATCCATAGTTTATTCATTCTTCATGCCCTTTTTTTCATAAAACTTTGACAAAAGAGTTTTACTAAATTGTGTTAGACTTGTAATAAATGATTACCTTTTTCGCACAAAGTAAGATACTTAAGATAAAGCATCGTTAACCCATAATAGTAACCAGATTGTTAAGCAGTTCGCAATATTAGAGAAAAGTAAATGTAATATTTATCCCATAGTAAAAATTTGATAACATCTGTCAATGTATCATCAATTTGTTACTTTAGTACTGACCCTGATGTCTCTCCTGAGACAAAACAGGAAATAGTTTCAATTATCTGTGTAAAACAACAAATGGGTTTTTATAGACATTGATACCACTTTCATAGTAAACATGATTGAAGTTTATACCAATTGCTTCAGATTAAAGGGCAGTCCAGCCCCAAAATAAAACTTACATACAGGTAAATCACCCCCCAAAACCCTAATCGGTAATAGTTTTAAATCTGAAATATATAAGTCTAACCTGAAATCCTGCACAATGTCTTGTTTCCCCTGTTTCTGCTTCCTGGTTCTTCCAGTTAGCAACTGTCAGTTATGGATTTGACAGTTGACATCACAGCCAATGACTGAATGTTAATCCCCTGTCTGCCTCTTCTGAGCATGCCCAGGCTCAGTACAGGCTCAGTACAGGTTTCTAAATTGGTCATTTTCCATGAGGCATCCAGCAGCATAGCAGGCAAACAGTAATGAATTCATAGGACAAACTATGATATATCAACATATTTTGAAGTGGCCATTCTTTCTAAAAGATGTTCTAATGAGGGTGGAGTTGTCCTTTAAATTCAGTCAATCATAATCTACTTTTTGAAAAGCTGTCCATGTATATAAGGCATAAGAAAGGGTTAACCAAAAATATCACTGGAATAATGCATTTAGATAAGATAAGGGCAATCTAACTGTTGTGACCCTTTCTGTGTATGTTTATAAATCCTCTTACTCAAGGAGAAAGGACTTCTGGGTAATGCACACAGAAATTTGGTGGAATATAGGTTCTGTGGTATCTAAAGGTGGCCATTCATATGTTTGATATTACTTACCCGACCGAGCACTCACGCAACATTCGTGCGATCCTGCTGGAATCGTCTCTCCCAATCTTATATGCGACCAACTCGCGACCGCAAAATCCCATTCATTTTGCGGTCGCATGTCAGTCGTATATAGAGGGAACTTTGTTTCTGGCTAATTATTTTCTTTGTAGCCAGATTGTGAATATCCCCTGAATTTGCTTTTGTAATACTCCAAAAGTACTGCAAAAGGTGGAGCATTTGCAAAGTGTACAAAGTACCTAAAACCTATTCTCCTTTGCATAGAGTTAATATTGAACAACTGGAAACCAGGGCAAAGGGCTAATATACAGTTTGCCTATGTAGGCCAAGGTGCACACGGCAATATATTTATAATGTGTGCATGCCTGGCACTCAGTTATAAGTATCAGTATAAAAGTAAAAACCCTTTCTTAATACATAGCATGGGGCATGACACAGGTCCGGTTAAAAAACATTAAAGCCTGATTTATCCTAAAAATTAAATTGGCTGGATTTTATCGGCCAGCACCATACACAGAGCAATAATGTTATCGGGCAATAATATATCTGCATATATGGCCACTATTTCATTATATATTATTTGTGTTAGAACATCTGAACTACTTAGGTGTGTCAGTGAATGATCCTTTCAACATTGCAGGAGGTGCAGGTGGGACATGTAGGGGTAAAAGGCTATTTTAGCTCAGGTAGGGCCCTATTTATAAAAGATCGGTATCGTTATCATAAAATACCGATCGTTATCGTAAAATAACGACCGGGTTTTTACCGATAACGACTGTTATTTACCGATAACGACCGTTATTTACCGATACCGGTCGTTATTTACCGATATCGGTAAATAACGGCCGTTATCGGTAAATAACGACCGGTATGTAACGATAACGACCGGTGTTTAACGATATCGGTAAATAACGGTCGTTATCGGTAAATAACGGTCGTTATCGGTAAAAACCCGGTTGTTATTTTACGATAACGATCAGTATTTTACGATAACGATACCGATCTTTTATAAATAGGGCCCGTAGTGTTTTCTTAGCGTTTAGAGCTAGGCCACACTAGCGTATTTCTCATGAAAGTGCATGTGCACTGTGCGCTAGTGGAACATTATAAATAAAGCTGTTATTACCCTCTCCTTTAAAATGACAGAGAAAAAAATCAAATGGCAAGAGCACGGAATTGTCAGATCCTCTTTGTCTGCTCAACTTATAGAGCGTTCAATCCATATTTTCCCAACTTATTTAAAGGTACAGTTGTATTTTGTAATGGAGAAATATGTGACAAATCTAGCAGTGCATTATTGTACAGTAAGTAGTTTGTGGCCTGGTTCTGAGCGGCTTCAGATGTTTTACCACTAACAAAAAACTAAAAGTAACGCTATGCTATTGGCAGAGCCAAGGGACCGCTCAAGAAGAGCATGAAACGACTGCATGCTGATTGTGTGAAAGTAGGCTCGAGACATCTAAGTAGAATATGAAGTGTTCTGATACCGGAAATCATAGACCCACATGTCCTATATTTCCATGTTTATTAGGATATGTGCAGGCCTGCCGAGCTCTTATGATTTCAGCTGTATGCCTTGGATTCTTTGCAACCATACTTGGATTTGTTGGAATGAAATGTACTAAGATTGGAGGCAGTGAGCAGATGAAGTCTAAAATGGCCTGTTCAGCAGGAGCCCTCTTCCTTTGCTCAGGTAAGCATTTCAATATGTTCAGATGCCAATTAAAGTGATCACATTCTTTAGTTTTTACTTTACTACCCTGAAAACAATATCAGGCTCTATTAATTTTACTGAGAAATTATTCAGTGGAGGTTGGTATTGTATAACTCAGTGCTGAGAACAAGGGGATGTGCGATTTAATGCCTAATGTATGAGCAGCTGGTGAATGGCTCAGTTTGGTATTGTTTGTGGTCCACCCCACCAGAAATTGCACTTCTTTACTAGGCTAAGCAATGTGAGTGGGGATGTTATAGTCCAAATCATTCCAAGGTATTTATTTACCCCAAGAGGCCAAAATCTAGTACAATAAACATTAGTGTAGGTAATACAGAACTACACAGTAGGGCCACACTGCAGCTAAAAGTCTGATTCTTAAAAACTGTGTAAACAAGCCAAATTGTATCTGAATCTGATGTTTTTGAATCCGTTTTTGACCACATATTTATGGGCTCTAAATCTAATTCAGCTCTGATGTTTGGACAGTCTGAGCAGTTAAATCAGAATTGAGACTTTTAGTCCCTTTTTCATTAAATAAGGCTGACAAAGTTGTCACATATGTGCAGCTGTGATAGACTGACTGACAGCTATGTATGTATCGCAGATGTAGTAAGCTTTGCTCTTGACATTTCTAAATAATAGACAGGAATAAATCAGCATTTTAGCAACCCTTCATGTTAACTTACTGTAAAGAAATCCACATCCTGTGACATTTGTTTGTTGTGCACATGTGGATCACTTTAGGACCACAACCTGTTCAGACTGATATCAGATACAGGTCACATTTAAAGGGTATCTCCCCCTAAATAAAAACCGGCATCTACGCCTGTAACTGGTTGAGAGGAAGCCAATCACAGACGTGGCTGCTGGCAATGCAGAGCGCTGGGGGAATGAAACAATGAATAAAGCATTTCTGCTTTTTTTACCAAATGAAAATAAGGCTTGGTGGTGGGCTAGGGTTTTATAGGTAGGGCACCAGGCAGCAAAGATGGATCCAGAGGGATGGGGGGGGGGGGAAGACTCCCCTGCACATGCCAGAAACCTCTCAGAGGACAGGTACTGCAGGAGAACTGTAAGGAATGGAGATGTGTTTTACAATACACATTGGGGCCAGTAGTGGGTTCAATTTTAGTTTTGGGGGTGAACATGCCCTTTAACAACATGTCAAAAAATCAGACCTTAGCATTAATTAGGAAATGAGAATTAAGGCATGCAGTGTGACCCTAGCGTTATTCCCCAAATATGCCAATAAGAGGAAAACTGGATTATCCATGTTACTGCTAAATCCATTTTGTTAATTAACTGCCACAAGAGAAGGAGAAATAAAATATTAAAATAAAAAAAATGACTGTCCAACCAAACTGTGCATTTTACTCTCAAAGCAGATCTTTTGGTCAGATTATTGGTCAGTTCAGAAATGCAGTGTTGTATGTAGTGTACTGTAGACTATTCAGACTACGAGTTAGTTCTTTGAGCAATTTTAGAAACAGATATTATGGGCAAAAAATGAATTACAGTGGCAGTATATATTCCAAATAACGAAAACACGACTGAAAACATTACATACAGCTAAACACCCTGTATAGAGCAAGGGGTTAAAATGTCATTTTGTTTCTTTTGTTTTGACTTACTAAGGAGTAGTTATTTCTGTAAACATAATATATTTAGAGAACTTTGAAACTGTCATAAAATATATTGGGCAAACATTATGATTTGTACTTGAGCAGAAGGTCATTATAAAGGACAGACAAGTATAAATGGAGCCAGAAATGAGATAAAAAATATTTTTTTTTAAGATTAAAAATAAAGCTTTGAGAAAAAGAAGCAACCCACAGAAAAAGGCAAATCAAAAGGTCGAGGCCTTAATACTTATTCCAACAGCCTTCTGATCATCAAAAACAGCTGGCGGCTGAAATAGGTTAAATGGTGAATATATTTTAAACCAGCGGTACATGGGTAGATTATGCCCCTTTAATAACTAATGCCTTGAGTCTCTCCCTGCGGGTCCTCAGACACCCAATTAGAATTCTAAATTTTGAAATCCATGTGATTGACCAATTAAAGGACATGTTTACCTTTTAAAAAAGCAAAACTGGCTATTGTCACAGCTAATATATTTTTCACTACTACCTGCATTACTAACCAGATATTTAAAGGGCATGCCCACCCTCAGAAAAAAATGTCATATGTTTTAGGCCTCCCTCTAATAACAAATAACTATAGCATTTGGGGGTGGGAGAGGGAGCCCTACACTATAGAAAATGGGCTTGGAGTTAGGGAAAGGGAGAGGGAGGGGGGGAGGGCTTCACTGAGCATGTCAAAAACTACTGAGAGGACGTTGTAGAGGCAGAAACCTTTCCCACAGGAATACAGCTACTACTCCTTGATTTCCTGGACTTTGGATGGACATTGCAGAAGAACCCTAAGGAAATGGGATGTAAGGTAAGGATAATGTTAAAGTACACAATGGGGCCAGTATTAGGTTTAATTATAATTTTAGGGGTGGACATGCCCTTTAAGGATTATTATTTTCCCCATTCTGGTAGACCCACCCTCCGTGCAGTCAATCAAGACTGTGGCTGCTGACATTACAACCAATGATTGACTGCTGATTCCCCTGCTGCCTCCTCTGCACATGCTCAATCATTTAAAAAGCAGAGGGAGGAGGCAGATACTTTTTGCTATAAAGGAATAGAACTTATCATTAAAGGGTATCTCCACTCATTTTTATAAGTTTTGGGAATCCAGTTCTATTGAAGAACGGGAGGTAAAGGAGCTGTGCCTTACCTTCCGTTCTTCAATAGAACACACAGGAGCCAGGAGAGAAGGTAAGAAACTTACCCGCTCGCTCGCTCCCCAGGCGCTTGGTCTGACAGGTCCCGACGGACCTTGTCTTCTATGCGCATAGATCGCGCACTAGTATGTCATTAAAAATAGCCTTGAGGTAAGTTCTTAATGTGGGTCGTGCATCTCAATGCATTCTTAATGGGCGCAATGTGTGGCACTAACACGGAGGAAGCATAATAAAATCTAATAGAAATGTGTGTGCCATGAATCAGACATATCCGTTAGGACTGCTTTGTTAATTTTTAACATTAACCTATGACATTGTGCTAAAGGTTGAGAGGTTCATTTATGGGCTCTACTATGGGCTCCTCAGTCCAATAAGTTTTAAAAGGACATCCAATGGTCACATTAGCAGCCCAAGTTTCAAAATACTCAGCATGACTTTTGTAATAGGATGTTAATTTGTTACAGGTATGTGTGCCTTAACCAGCTGTTCATTGTATGCACATAAAACAACTTCGGAATTCTTTGACCCAAGTTTTGTATCACAGAAGTAAGTTTTCTTTTCTAAAAATAAGTCGACCAAAAGACAGAAATAATTCAAACATAATGGTAAGTGATTTTGTATGTGTTACAAGATGTACAAATATTTTAGGGCTAGGCCCCACTAGGCTGTTTTGGTGTGCACAGCGCTCAACGAACACCAATAGAAGTGGATAGGGATGGCCCCACTATCCCCGCTGCCCTGCGATGTGATGCCGACCCTTTTTGCAGCGCATGCGATCAACATTTGCGGTGCACATCACATGCGCTGCGATAGGGTAACATCAAAGGAATGTGCGCTGCCTAGTGGGGCCTTTCCCTAAACATAGATGTAATTTTTCAAGAATTTTATCTTTCATAAATGATGTACACATATTATTAAATTAACATTATCACACTGGTATCTTTTAGTAAAATTTTCGGTATCTACTGAGCAAAATAATCTTAAACCATGCAGAAAATAATAACAATTGTGCTACATGAAAAAGTTTATTATCGGGTAGACAGGTGTAGTCCACCATTCACATTTAAAACTGTAAAGTAAGTTGTCCCAGAATGGTGGGTAAAAAAGCAGTGTTCTCCCTAGGGTCTTTTAGCCGGGCGGCCCACCCGGGTACTTTTTCATGCCACCCGGCTGGAAAAAATTTCTAGAGGGAACACTTGTGATTTGAAAGAATTTAGATGTAGGTTTAATAGGTGTACCAATACACTTGCAAGATTATTTTAGCACATGTTAACTAGCTTTTCCAAGATCCCTAAGGCCACAAAAGGGTGGCACGTGCTTGTGCTGCTATATCACATCTGGGTTACCTTCAGATTTTGCCGAACGACAACCCCCTGCAGATGTCGCCGAACGACACCCCCCTGCGGATGTTGCCGAACGACAACCCCCTGTGGATGCTGCCGAACGACAACCCCCTGCGGATGTTGCTGAACGACAACCCCCTGCATTCTACAACCATGGAATGCTGGGAGTTATAGTTTTTAAACATCTAGTGGGATGAAAGTTAGACATCCCTGACCTATATAATGAGCATCATGCAGTGCACATTTTTCCCCACCACCAAATTTCCTATCCCACCCCACCCGGCTACTTTTTCATGCCACCCGGCTGGAAAAACATTCTGGGGAGAACACTGAAAAGTTTATCAATAGTAAGCTTTGTTATATACTATGGTACAGTATGGTTTAGTGTTGTAAAAAAAAAAAAAGAACCCAGATGGCGATCAAAATAACACCACCCAAGAACAGCTAATAAATCTTAAATTCTGGTGTAGAGACACAGTTTATGGAATTAAAATAATAAAGTGCCCCCTGCCACCTTGGATTAGGCCCTGGAACAGACTGGAACGTCTGGACGACTACAGGTTGGAGGTACTGAGAGTTGTAAAAAGGTATAGGGCTGTACTGAGCCCTTTAATGTTATAATTAGCTGTTATCACTAATCACTAATCAAATATTTACTCTGGAGAAGGTTTAATAGAATTTCCCAGTCAGTGAACTAGACGATTTAGTATTTCACATTATCCATAGCATCCTGAGATTTATCAAGATTTGAAGCTGATTGAGAGCCCCATGTATTATTTTGTTCCAACCAGTGCCTTCCCAATTCTAAATTACCTGTAGTAACAATAATGTGAAGTTACCAAAGTTTCCCTTTTGTCTTTCAGGTATGAGTTAGGGCCAGCTTTGTTTGCTGGATGGGCTGGAGCAGCCCTTTGTTTGTTTGGTGGTTGTATCTTTTGCTGCTCCTTTTCTGCTGAAGGCAACAACTCAAGGTACAAAATACATGTATACAGATGGATTACATATTTCTTGGTTTACACTATACCACGAGTTAACTGATACTGAGAGATTTCCTAGAATATAAAGTATGGCAGCTTTAATTCATACTTTTACAAAGGTGGGTTCTACTATTTTGGCCTGGAATATAATTCTGAAAATCTTGTATGACCATGACATCAAGAAAATATATTTTGACTCACAAGTTAAAATATGATTAAAGGGAAACTATAGTGGAAATGGAATTTAAAATTCGGTTACAATTTTCTAGGGAGGTAGGAGACCATTTTGGTGCATAAGACACATGCCGGCAAATATATGGAGTTAAAGTAGCGCTGACCGGTTCACTACCGGTTAGCGCAACTTTAACTCCATATTAGCGTCAGATGCGTGAGTTACGCAAAAATCACCTGCGCATCCGGCGCTCAAGATTCAGTATCGCGTTTGTGCTAGATTTTGCACAGGATTTTTACGCTAGCATATAGCTGGGATTTACCCACATTTGCAAACCCGATATTGAATCGCAAAAGGACCATTTACTTAGAGCTATAGCAGCTATGAGCCTGATGGTGTAATTTATGTGCTTTACCCTTGAAGTTAGGGAAGATTATTTCATTAATTTTAATTTCTATCGAGAGATGTTATATTATGTTCATTGGGGTAAAATGGATTTAAAACCATGCTTCCTGATGTAATATTGGGTTAGCGTGGGTTTAACTACAATTTTCCGGGGCCTGCACTGTTTTGTATTAATGACACAGGCAGGCACCCGATGTAAAATCCACTGAAGACCAATGCCTTTTAAATTGAAGTGGTACTATGCTCGCCTTACAATGTAGTGTAGTAAATCACAAGTGAGTAATATACTGCGGGTCCGGGAAGGCAAGGGAGTGCAAAGGTAAGTATTACATTTCCCCGTATATTTCTAAGCATACATATCTACTGGGCTGTTGGCCCAACCCTTTTCTTTGTCTTATTAATGCACACATCATGGGAGACATAATGGGTCACTATACTCAAAACAAAATTACTTTACTTCCACTAAATCAATTATTCCTTCAGGGAGCCAGGAGCAAGTATTTCTACCTCTCATTCACAAAAAAGATTGTTACAAATATTGTTAGGAGTCAGGCAGGGAAATTGCTTACCTGACAATTACATTTTTCTATGAACACAGCCAGTAAGACTGAAGGCATCAAGTACTCACTAACTAAACTTCTTAAAGGATAAGTACACTCAAAAAAGTTAAGTGTAATTTGTAGCAGAAGTTTAAACTAATCATTCCCCCCTCCCCCTTTTTTTCTAGCTCCCTCCTGGGCCTACCTGTGCTGAAGTAAAGTTCCTGACATCTTGGATCTTCTTTCAAGTCATCTTGAAGCACACAGAAGCGCCCGGAGCACACAGACATCACTTTTCCTGACCACCAACAGAAGGAAATTAAGCAAATCACGCAGGGCCGAGCTAAGACGACTTGAAAGAAGATCCAAGATGTCACCACAGGTAGGCTCAGAAGGGAGCTAGAAAAAAAAGGGGAGGGGGGAATGATTAGTTTAAGCTACAAATTACTTATTTTTTGAGTGTACTTATCCTTTAAAGGAATAGATCACTCTCAATGTGAACTATTCCTTTAATATATTTGATTGAAGCCCAGGAGATTAAGGAGCTATGCCTTACCTCCCAATCTTCAATCAATAAAGCAGGGTCCAAGAACAAAGATATGATGGAACTTACCTTTAAAGTGATCCACAGTGGTCAAGCTGAAATCTCCAACTGCTTTCCTCTCCTGTACAGCTATAACGCGCCCGCTCCCTTGTGCATGCCTCAGATCTTGTTGAGGCAGATACAGGCACCGGATAAATCACTGAGAGCTTCTACTCTTCAGTTTCCTGGATTTTGAAAAGGCATAGCAGGAGAACCATTTGGAGCAGAGATGTATGATAAGGATTTTTTTAAACTACAGAGTGGGGCCAGTATGGGATTAAATTTAATTTGAAATAGTTTTGGGGGTGGACATGCCCTTTAAGCTAATTATTTTTAAACAAAAGTTGAATGAGAGGTAGGAAAACTTGCGCCTGGCACCAATAGAAATATAGATTTAAATGTACAGTAAATCCAAAAACTACATTAAGTACCTAGTATCAAGAGCCTCAAGACTGTAAGGCAGAGGCCACTATGGACTGTAACCTACACGTTTAACGCACGTCACCATCTATTTGTGCTGCAATTTTGCTTTATCAGAGCACATGCCATTCGCAAAAGAATGGCGATCACATTCACAATAAGAACACCAACATTACATGTACGGATCTCAAAACAGGATCGTAAGTGCGTGAGAAACGCGATAGGGTGGCCTAGCCCTAAGTACTGTCTGAATGAATGATTTTATGTTTTGTTAAGATGTAACATTTTTCTAATGGTTTCCATACAGAAAAAGATTTTCCTTCGCTGGAGCCCCATCACTATTAAGTTCACGATCAAGAGAAGCCAGAGCAACAAAGGATCTGGTGGCCACTCCGAGATTCTCAAAAGAATTTAAAACAAATTCTTATGTTTAAATTGAATAAACTTTTTAGCTGTTTTATTGTAATGTGAGAAACGTTAATTAACAAAGGAATCGGCCACATAAAGTCTCCAGGCCAGAAATAATATATATATTGCTATCTGTACTCACCTCAAAGTTACAGCAGCCTGTGACAATGAAAATTCATGCGTCTGAATTAGCCTTGCATCATGCTTTCTTAATGTTTTGGCACATACCACAGAACTGTTTCCATGCTCTGTGTACTCTATATGAAAACTGAGCTAATGAAATGTTTAATACTGTGCAATAAAATCTACCCTTAATAACATGCCTAGAAGGACAGAAGTTTTGGTTAGCATGAAATGAGTAGGGAAAGTTTTTACCTCCACTCAAAATTTATTTTTTTAAGTTTAATTGAAGAATAGGAGGTAAAGGAGCTATGTCTTACCTCCCATTCTTCAATTAAACAGCCAGGAGTGAACAGAGAGAATTTACCCATGATTGCGCTCCTCCACTGTTCCTCTGACAGGTCCCCACAATGTGTTACCATGTAGTGTGGTCGCATCCTAAATCAGCTGAAAAGGCGCGTTTTACACTCTTTTTTTTTAAACTCTAGTGTATTGAGTTGGAGGTTACAATTCAAACACTTTTGTAGCAAAGACCAATGGAAAAATCTTATTTCTTTCAGTAGTGCAAAAGCCTGGAATGTATATAAACTAATACGTATTTGATTTGCCACTAAAAGCAGTAACATGTATGTTCTTCGGCAGAGACATCTTTACAGATAGTAATTAAAACAAATTGATATTAAAAAATGTTTATTAGTGAAGTAAATTAGTAAGTGAATGTGCAATGCTGGGGTTCCCAGTACTGGAATCATGGGGTTCTAACAATGCTTATCAGTTGCCCAGTTCCTACTGACATAGACGTGCAGTTGGACTGATCTAAACACAATCTAATATATGTGCTGAGCATAAAGCTTCACAACCAAGGCCTTTGCCTTTAAAGTGGGTAAAAATCTGTGGTCATTATGTACAATGTTGTTATGTACATTATGTTGTCTTAACTCTGTAGAAGCACAAATCTGGTCATTATATACAATGTTGTTGTGTACATTATGTTGTCTTAACTCTGTAGAAGCAGAGATAATTACATGTAAAATGATTATTCACATGCTTTCCCTTTAATCAAATCAAAGCCCTTTTCTTCAGTTTTAGATCAGTTTTAAATGCATCTTTTAATGTATTAGCTAGAAAGGGGGAAAAAAATCCCCATGGGGCATATTTATTATTTATATTTATAGGTACGGTACTTTTAGTATGGTTGTAAAATACTGTGCAGTGTCATTATTTCAAGGCCGTGTATGTATTTTACAGACAAAAATACCAACCACTTTACAAAATACCACTTTGTATTTCCCATTTGCTTATCATTATAGTATTTTATGACGTGATTATAAAAAAACAACAGTCGTAAAATACCGACCTGTGACCGAGGCTCTTCATAAAATGATACTTTGCTACCTCTCAGAATCAAATTATGTTTTTCACTTCAGCTGAGCTTTCAAACATATTGGCTTGGGAAAAAATCACATCTTTTGTAACTGTTTGTCAGCAGTTATTCTCAATACAAATTAACTTAATAGTATATGCTCCCTATGCGCAGGAAGATGCAAATTAGTGCTTTGAAAACTTATACTCTTGCTCACTGGATGAAGCATACTGAGCATGCTTGAGCCAGTGGCTTTGGCAAGAGGAGGGATTAGAAGTAATTGAGGGCCTTTGCTTTATATACCCATGTTTCACAAGTGAGACACAGGGGCATTTTTAAAACCACAGTATCATAAATTTCCATAATTTTTCTTAATTTTGTTCATTTCATAAATGTATGGCCACGATCCTACGTATAAAATTGAACATGCATACAATACCATGCCACAAACCTCTCAGAGGAGCAGAAAGAGGCAGAAATGTATTACACACAAAGAGGCTTCCTACTCTTCAGTTTCCTGGACTTTCATTAGGCCCTACAGGACAACCATATGGAGCAGAAGAGAAAGGTAGGAATCTTTTCACACTACACAAAGGGCTGAACAGTGAGGCAAATTTTAGTTGGGGGGGGGGGCATGCCCTTCAAAAATACACATCTATGAATATAACCAGGCTACCCCAGGACACCAAAATAGGTTCTCCAGGCTTTCAATACCCACACACCCTTTTCAATAAAACAAATGAATTGACAGTTGTTATGGAGTTGAAAAGCCATGTCTGAGTTTTATTAAAATTATTTCATATGATATTAAGACAATATTAATATAATATTAAAGGGTAACTGTGGTCTCCATACAGAGTACATACCTACCTTAAAAACAAAACTGAATGGATCATGCTCCTAGCTGCAATCTTTGAAAACGTATAGCAATATAAAAGGCAGTGTTTGCAGCTAGCTTGCAGCTATACTGTAAGCTGTGACAACACCAGTACTATGCTCTGAACCCCTTGCCACAGACACTCTGAACCCCTTGCCCAGTTTTATCCTATTGCAATAGCTATCTTTAAATAGTTTCAGAAAAGATATTTTTTTTGGGGGGAGGGGCTTCTTACACAGCACATCATGTGACTATCACACACTTCCTTGTTCATCCTGACTGTAATTTAAAAGTCTGTTTGAAAGGTATATATTAAATAAAGGACACTTGTATGGAGACCACAGTTACCCTTTAGGTCAGTAATATCTTTTACAAAATTCACTCCTAATGGAATGTATTAATAAAGTAGAGAGGACAGAACTCTTCAAAGTCCCTCTTAGTGCTGTGGTTTGAAGCAAATAAATAACAGTAATGTTATATGCCATCCCTTCTCATTCCTGCCACTATGATGTAGTGTGCTGTAGCAAATTTAGTCAATTGTTTAGACATGGTAGCAGGAAAATTTCTTCAAGGCTTCATTCTGGGGTGTAACTACTAGGGGAGCAGTCCCTGTGACTGCTTGGGTTCAGTCTTCTTACGTTCCCTTTGACAGATACAGCCTCCCCACAGATAAAGCAGGGAGGGGTCCCCATCATAGTTTTCCTCAGGGGCCCAGTTATTCCAAGTTATGCCACAAGCCCACTGTCTGTACGTATATTCCCAGCTTAGTAGTCTGAGGGAGAAGAAGATTTGTATGATGTTTCTTTGAGGAAAGTGCTGCATGAGACTGGCCCCTTTCTACTTCTTATGTTTACTCTGTTCTATACCAATATTTCCCTTGTCTCTGTATTGGCTGGTAAGGGGATATTTTTTCTTGATCATTTCATAAAACTAATTATACTGTAAAAAATACTGCATTATTATTGATAAAAAAAAAATACCCATAAGGATACTAAGAAATCTTTTCTTTCGGCTTAAAATAAAGCAATTTTTTTTTGGGGGGGGGGTGTGTGTAAAAATGTTTGGCACTTTTGAACATTATAAACAAAACTGAAAGAAACAATTTGCCCATGTGGCTGCAATACTGCAATTTATGTCACTAAAATCAGGTTAGCTGCTTTTAGAACGTAATGGACAAGATCACAGTTAACCTGATCAGAATATATTATACACTCTTTTAAGAGGTAGTTTTCTTTATAAACATATGCAATCGTAGCATTACATTTCTAAGGCACTTATAGGGCCAGAAAGGTCTAAATTTGTATTTATCTCATCCAGTTCTAGAGAAACTAATGTCCAATCTTCATGTGTCTGAAAAGTCACTTAAGTCACTGACAAGAACTAAACTGCTTACAAGAGTGCTGGAGGTATCAGCTTCCCGAACATCTGGGGAGAAATTAATTGAAATATATTAAATAAAGATCAGCATCCAGAAAAGCAATATTAATTATTCTTTGTTCTTAGGCTTTGTACACGCATATGCGCAGACGAGGGCCAGTTCCCAACATGCACATAGAATGTCCGTTCTGGCCAATAGTTGCGCATGTTTATGTGTTTGCTTGGGCATTGTTAGTCAATTCTCCAGCCAGACTGATGAATGACACACAAGCGAACGTATAAACACGAGTGACTGTCACCCGAAACGCCCGTTCGTCTCGCATGTGGTGTGTCCGTTGCGCCTCGTCCACACAATCTAATGTGTGTATGAGTCTTATAGCAAACTTATGAAACAAAAGTAAACCTATCAACAGATCTCTGTATACAATTTGATACTGCCTATGTATTCCATAAATAAACACTGTGGGGCTCATTTACACTTTGCCTGTGCTGTTTATATGCAGCAACCAATCAGTAATTAAAGGGTCACTATACTCACTGAAACAACGTTACATTATCTGAAACTACAATTTGAGACAAGTTAAGTGGTGATACTCACATATTTATCTGTGCTTGTTTTGTTGTTAAATTATTTAAGTTTAGTGATTACTACTAATTCTTGTACTGTCACTTATAAGTTCTGTACAGCCTCACCATGGACACAGCTCTGCTTACACATCTTCCCCTTCCTCTCCCCTGCCTTCTTTTCTCTGCTGATTCTCTTAAATGTTGCAGAAAGTGTGCTGGCAGGCAGGCAAAGAGGTCAGGCATGGGTCACATATTATTATTTCTGCTTCTGGAGTGACAGGTCTTTCCCTGTAAATGCTGTGTTCTCAAATGTTGATTTCTCAGAATCTACAGCTCAGATTTAAAATCTGAAAAATGTTTTGGAGTGGGATCTTGCTGTATCTAATGGTATCTAATTTTGAAAATTAGTCTAATTAGTCTAATTTGAAAAATAGTACAGATACCCTTTAAAGGGCAATTATAGTGAGAAAATAGTTTTTTTTTAATTTCTTCTAATGTATCCTATAAGTCATCCCATCCACCAGGGTACCTTTAGTTTCTTTAAATTCTACATAGTCCCCGAGATATAAGCCTTTGAATATGCTGTGATTTGTAGGAGCTGCTACACCTCATCTGTCACTCAAAGGCACACACCCACATAATCCAAAGCTCCCCTGCAGTACTGTCACACACTCTCTCACCCACACTATATGTACCATGTGCAACATATAGTCAAATGCTGTAGTGCTAAACACAATCAATAAACCATTAACCCAGCAATGAGCATAACACACTATAAAACAGCCCCTCCCCCCAAAAAAATCTTATATACATACAAAACCAGTGACTCAAATGGAACACTAATACAGTATATATAATACAGTAATACAGACTATATACCAAACAAGACACACAGTGCAATCTATGCTATGAAATATATAGACTAAAGCAACTGAAATGTAACAGGACAACAAGCAGTGTCACTGTGTTTGTGAAGGTCTCACTACAAGCTGCTGTTACACTGACTCTCTCTTCAATGATTATGATCTCAGCTAAGCAGGGGGAGAGATATGAACTTTAGGTAAAAAGTAAATAACAATTAGCAAAGTTAGAGAACAGGCAGAGTTCAGTAACTTACTTGTAAAGAATCTCAGCACCACTTGTCGTCCTCTCTCCCCCTCTGCCCCTCCCTTCAGCATATTGCTACTTTATTCCACACTGATTGCTTGCAGTCTAGCTCTGGAAGGGAGGGGTCAACAGGATGTCAGCACTTCATTTAAAGTCCTTTCAACTGACAATGCTCGGACTCTGTATACAGCCCGTCACTGCTTGAGGGGGAGTAGACAGAGAGGGGAGGGGGACTACACAGCTCGGTACAAACTTCTGCCAGTGTGAAGAAACGAAGCCACACAGAAACATGAAAGTAAGGCAACTTATACTAAGTGATCTATACATTGTATACAGACAAAGTTTTTTTTTCACTATAGTTGCCCTTGTTTTTTTAACTTCAGTAGACCAGTAAAATGATAACATCTGATTGGTTGCTGTAAATTAACATCACTGGCAAATTTTTGTACCTCTGATTAAAAAGGCCTGAATGCCTCTTTTCATAACCATTTAATATATAACCAAATGCACTTACAAAATGACCTGTACAGCACATTTATTAATTTTTATTGGGAAAAAAACCTACCTCCTTTTGCTAATTTGGCAGCACCAACAGCATTTTTAATAGAAGAAACAGAATGTCCAGTTTTGAATTTTGAAAATTGTGGTCGACTATTAACTAGTCTGGGCACTTCAAAGCCTTCCTCTTCCAGAGAGGAACTGTCAAAATCTGAGTCATCAAAATCAGCAACCTATTGAAGATGGGGAAATATTTGTTAAGAAAATACCCCTTACATTAACTTGTCTAAAACACAGCTGTATAAACCTGCCTTTTCCCCTTTTATTTATTACCTCCAGTTCCATAACATTATCATTTTGGGCTACGTCATGGCGCACATTAACAGTGCCAACTGATTGATTTTTAACATAATGTGATGAACCTTGCTTTTCCATTTGTCCAATCTGCTTTTTCACTTTTGTTGCTAGAACAAAAATAAAATAAAATCACATTTGAAATATGGTTATAAAAAAATATAATAAAAATACTATAAATTAAACTATAAATATACAACTCTCAATGCCCAATCTAAATGTACCAAATCCCAGCTTCTTACCAAACGTGAGACCCTGAAGAAGCTCACATTTGGTAAAAGCTGAGAAAGCGAAACACGGGTCGGTGGAGCGGGGCTAAGTTGGCAGTACCTCATTACCCAGGATGGAGATAGTGGATGAAATCTATTTTTAGCGCATGTGAGAACCTAGGAGCAGGGTGAAGAGCAGGCACTGTGAGTGATACGGATAATGTGTGTTCTTAGCCCTTTTAATGAGACCTATTGGAAAAGGATCTTGGCGTTTTGGTGGATAACAAACTTAAAGTTAGCAAACAGATCCAGGCAAGCAACAGCTAGAGCCAGCAAGATATTGTCTTGTATAAAGAGAGGTATGGATTCAAGGGAGAAAAATGTTATTCTCCCTCTTTACAAAGCATTGGTATGGCCTCATTTGGAATATGCAGTGCAATTTTGGAGTCCTGTATACAAAAAGGACATCTTGGAAATGGAAAGGGTTCAAGGAGGGCAACTAAAATAATAAAGGGAATGAGGGAGTTTGAATGTGAAGACAGATTGAATAAGTTACAATTCTGTACACTAGGGAAAAACGCTTGCATGGAGATATGTTTACTGTGTATAAATACATTAATGGGCCATACATTAAACTATGTGGGGCATTGTTCACAAAAATAACATGTCAGAGGACAAGCGGACATGCCTTAAGACTTGAAGAAATGAAATTTAGCCTTTAAGTTTGGAACGGTAAAACTATGGAACTGTCTTCCATTGGAAGTTGTGCAGTTTCATTGGATAGTTTTAAATGAAAGCTGGATGAGTTTCTGAATGTTGCATGTTACTGGTATTGATACATAAAGTAGAGCTGATCCAGGGATAATTCAGATTGTCACTTGGAGTAAGGAAGGATTTTTTTCCCCCTTCATAATTTTGGTGTTTTTTTTTGCCTTCCTCTGAATCAACAGTTAGGCAGGAAATGTGAGTATTGCTGAGTGATTACAACTAGATGGACATATGTCTTTATTCAACCTCAAATACTATGGTATACTATACTATTGGGTTTGTTTATTCATTTTACTAGGGATGCCCAGTTTTAATCCTTTGTTAGCACTTTATGGGATCAAGGGGTGGGGTGCATTGTTTGGTGTAGATTGGTGTATTATTCTGTGTTAATAATTTGTTTTTTAATTGGATGACAAGTGCTGTTTTGGAATTCTTAATGGGATGTCTTTGTCCTTTACAGATGTTTTGTGGTAAATATATATAACTAGTAACATTGGTAATACATGTGGTTGAATAATATAAAAAGCCAAAGGGATAACAAATCCACTAAAAATTTAATGTCTGCATGAAAGTGAATTAAAACAACAATATCATTACTCACTTTACTGCCCTCAAATAAAGCCAAGTGAAGCCCACACCTTTAAAGGGCACCAAAACTGGATTGTTTAAAATAATTGCCCATTACTAGAAACAATAAACCTATCACTGCTATATTTTGTTGATCTGTCCCCTATATATTTAGATATCCAGTCTGAAACATCTCACATTTCATCTGTCCAACAAGGGACTTGTTAATGTAAACTTTTCTGCTGTGTGCTGTTTTGATGGTGGGAAATCATCTCTCCCAGTATTCCCTCATAGTGATTACTGACCATGCTTTCCTCACAGATGGGGGGGATACTAAAGCTGATTAAACCAAGTACTTTGTAGACATGCAGCAACAAACAGTGCTGCTTCTATGGATTCATTTATAGATGAAATGATAAGTCACTTTTTCAGTTTACATACCCTTTAACTATGGCTAAAGTAAACTTTTGGTTATCAGAGATCAGGTTTAAGCTAGTTTTTCTAACTTGTTGCCCAGACTGTAACTGCTGCTTAAAATAAAGTACCATTTACCTTTAAAAAAATGTAGGCATTTTTTAAAAAATAGTTATAAATATTTTAAACACTTTCAACTATATTGCCAATCCACATTAGTTTGTATTTTGCTCCTTATTAGAACAAGCCCAAAGGACCATACTAGGCCAATACGCTGAACTGGCTAAACAACCAATTTAGAAAAATATATATATGTATACATGCGTACATTTCACATTCATTTTCTACCTGTTGCTTTCTCAGTGTTATTTTTGTTAACCCACTGTGGCTTGGTTTCTTCCATAAGGCTCGCTTCAGAGTCACTCTCCTCAGACCCTATGCTGTTTTCCCTCTGGTGGTTAGGTTTTAGATGTGACGAATCTATAGTGCTGTAACGCTGAAGGAGAGAATCATCTGCACAGGACTCGTCATCAGAGCTAAATGGGGGGGTCCTGCAATAAAGGGATTAAGCAAAAAATTCAATTCTAACAAAATGCTCAAAACAAAAATACACATCTAAAATTCGCTTTTTTTCAAATAAAAATAAATTCACCTTATTTATAAAAACATTTGACCTGCTTTGATATATTTGTTTATATATTTATTTTCCAATTTTGCTACTAATCAGTGATAATGTAGTCACATCCCAGCCAAGCATTAGGGCCTGAGCTCTGAACTTCGTTTTACTGCTTTTTATAGTGAGGCAATAAGTAACACATCTGGTAACAGCTTTTCCTATAATCAAGGGTATTCAAACTGAATACAAGATATTTAACTCTTAACATTGTCTGATTCCAGTCCCTTAATTCTCAAATCAAATACCAAGACAGTACAATGATCTATTAAATGTTATTATAAAGAAGATAAACTTTTCCTGAAAAAGAAGCTATCTTTGGCGCATGCGCACTAATACAAAAGATAGGCGCACGATCGGGACAGCGTGCCTGACAGCTGAGAAGAAATCTGCGAGTGGAGCGCTGGTAAGATAATTGTTGTAGTGTCCCTGGGTGTTCTATTATTCACAGGGAGGTGAGAATAAGCGTTCTCACCTCCCTGTGAATAATAGAAACAGATTTCAGTTAAAAATGATAGTTTACTGTTCCTTTAAAATTCGAAAAACAAACTCAATAGAAGTCAATGGTTCTGACTGATTTCTGCATTCGGTATTGAATATTTGAAGTTCATGTAGAATATTTGAAGTTTGTTATTGAATATTTGAAATTCGATACAGAATATTCAAAGTTTAAAAGAGAATCAATCTAAGTTCTGAAAAGTTTTGGTTTCAAAAAGTTCTGCGGAATTTCAAAACTGGAAGTTGAAGTATTGAATATTTAAAGTTCAATATAGAATATTTTAAGTTCGATATTGAATATATTGAAGTTCGGTATTGAATATTTTAAGTTTGATATTGAATATTTGAAGTTCATTATAGAATATTTGAAGTTTGATATTGAATATTTGAAGTTCGGTATTGAATATTTGAAATTCGATACAGAATATTCAAAGTTTAAAATAGAATCAATCTAAGTTCTGAAAAGTTTTGGTTTCAAAAAGTTCTGCGGAATTTCAAAACTGGAAGTTGAAGTATTGAATATTTGAAGTTCAATATAGAATATTTTAAGTTCGATATTGAATATATTGAAGTTCGGTATTGAATATTTTAAGTTTGATATTGAATATTTGAAGATCGGTATTGAATATTTGAAGTTTGATATAGAATATTTGAAGTTCGGTATTGAATATTTGAAGTTCGATATTAAATATTTGAAGTTCAATATTGAATATTTGAAATTCGATATAGAATATTTAAAGTTTAAAATAGAATCAATCTGGTTCTGCAAAGTCTTGGTTTCAAAAAGTTCTGCGGAATTTCAAAACTGGAAGTTTCGAATTGGAACCAGGATGGAAACAAACTCAAAACCTATCCCTGATTATAAACAATGTGCCAAATGCCATTATCTTTTGTTCTGAGAGTATAATGTGCATCTGGTGCCAGTGCTATAACTGTATAGTGTACAGTATGAATTGTCTGATTGTGCCACACACATTCATTTTAGCTTACAGAGCAAGCAATTTAGGTTCTCACCCTGGGTACAGCAAATAGGGGAAATGTTAAATTAACCATTTCATTTCCCTTTTATCTTGACTTGAATTCTAAACCTTAAAATTATTTAGTATTTTCAATGTTTTTTCTTCTCTTTCTGCTAAGCTTATCTGACTGATAAATCATTCCAGGCACCTGCCATATAGACTTGACAGGGGATAAATCACTAGGAAGAGAAACCCACATCAAACAGAAAGAGAGATAGCATTAAGGTTTGAATTGATGTTAAGGCATCTATTAGCAATCTTACATTTTACATATGCCATTTTTGTGTATTACAAGGTCACAACTGAAAGTCATAATCAGCACGTATTTCTTTTTTTTAAAGCTATATACAATAGATAAAGAGGAAAGGAATACCGGTAAAGCCCACATTTAATAATATAACTTGGCTTTGAAACTTACTTAATAACTGGATGTTTTATTGCTGGAACTGCTTTTGAAGAAACAAGCTTAACTCTATAAAAGAAAAAAGAACATTCTAACATCTTCTCCTAATGACTTCTAATAACCCCATTATTAAACATTATTAACATTATTAACAGGTGGGTCTTACTTTGCTTTAGATGGCTTCAAAGGGATTAAATTCTGCTCAGGCTGGAGATCCCTTTGGGACGGTTTTAACACAGGTGCTTTGGAATTCGTTTGTACAGAAGTTTTGCGCCTTAGACTTGACAATTTAGCTAGCGTATGAGAGAGGAAAGTTTTTTTTTAAATTTTTAAAAAAATGTCTTTCTAAAGAAAACATAATAAATATAAAGAAGCCGCAAATTACAATAATTACCACAGCACTCTTTTTAACGTAAATGTTGTTATTCTTAACGTTCAACCTAAAATGTATTTTTCGTGATGATAAAAATGGTGATAAAATGTATGATCACTAGCCTTCTTACTGCAAACAGTTTTAAGGTATATTACCAAACCGTTAAAGGAGAACTATAGTGTGTACAAAGTTTTTTTGTTTTTTTTAAATGTTAAAATAAAAAGTACAGCACTTGGATTTTGCGAAAGCTTTTGATACTGTGCCACATAGGCGACTAATGTATAAACTGAGAACTGTTGGCCTTGAAGAAAACATTTGTACATGGATAGAGAATTGGTTATTGGACCGCAAACAGAGAGTGGTGGTAAATGGAGCTACATCTATGTGGGCTAAAGTTCTAAGCTGTGTGCCTCAGGGTTCTGTACAGGGGCCACTTCTTTTTAATCTGTTTATAAATGACTTAGAAGGGGGCATTGAGAGCAAGATCTCTGTATTTGCTGATGACACTAAACTATGCAGAGCTTTGGAAACTTCAAATCATGTGCAAGCAGACCTAGATAGATTATCAAAATGGGCAGCAGAATGGCAGATGAGAGGTTGATAAATGTAAGGTGATGCATTTGGGATTAAATAATCCCTGTGCCACCTACACCATAAATAACTTTTGGGGGTTCTGGTAGATAACAGACTTAGCTGTAGCAAACAATGCCTGGTAGCAACGGTTAGAGCTAGCAAGATATTGTCTTGTATAAAGAGGGGAATAGATTCAAAAGAGAAAGATATTATTCTCCCTCTTTACAAGGCACTGGTAAGGCCTCATTTGGAATATGTGGTGCAGTTTTGGAATCCCATATACAAAAGGGATATCTTGAAAATGGAAGCAGTGCAGAGAAGGGCAACTAAATTAATAAGGGGAATGAGGGGGCTTGAATATGCAGGCAGATTAGACAAGTTAGGGCTGTTTACATTGGAGAAGCGACGTTTGTATCGAGATATGATAACCTTATACAAATATATTAATGGGCCATACAATGAACTCTCTGGTGCATTGTTCATGAATAGGTCATATCAGAGGACTCGTGGACATCCTTTAAGGTTGGAAGAAAAGAAGTTTCATCTTCAGGTTAGGAAAGGGTTCTTTACAGTGAGAACGGTGAAACTGTGGAACTGTCTTCCAGCAGATGAGGTAATGGCAAGTTCATTAAATAGCTTTAAAAAAGGCCTGGATAAGTTTCTAAAACTAAAAAATATTGAGAATTACTGGTATTAATACATATAGATCTGGTTGATCCAGGGATACTTTCCGATTGCCGTTTGGAGTCAGGAAGGAATCCCCCCCCCCCTTTTTAGCTGTTTTTTTTGGCCTTCCTCTGGATCAACTGTTAGGTAGGGTTAAAAAAAAAGGAGGGTGAATAGGTTGGACTTGATGGACATATGTCTTTATTCAACCTCAATTACTATGTTACTATGTTACTTGGGACAGGAATATAGGACTGGTAATTCCTACCTCCCAATATTATTTTTGTGAGGAGCACCAGCCCAAAGAAAACTGATTCTGCCAGTCTTCCTCCTGGCTTGAGAAAGGGCACAGTTTTGCCAAAACTTTGCCATGCTATGTATCAAGGGGTAAAAATAAAATGTAAAACTTTTTGCACAAGAATCTGGAGGACTCTTCCATTCTTTTGTTTATAAGTCTTCCTCCTGGCGTTAAGTCCAGTCCAGGACTAGTCCAGAACTAACCTGGCAAATGAAAACTGTATGTTCCGTAGCTCCTCAATTAAACAATATTGGGAGGTAAGAATAATCAATCATACATCCCTGCCACAGGTACTTTCCATTTTTAAAAAGTAAAAAGTACAGTTATCCTTTAATATATTGTGGTGTTGTTTATGTTGACATCTTGGCAGTTTCAGGGTTTCAGATTCCATGCAGATAACCTATAACAGTAAGGTAGGCTTACCTTCACTGGATGGTTGTGGTATGGAACTAAGCTCGAATACAGTGGAGGATGATCGTTTTTCGGCTTTGCAATTCAGGTTGCGTAGAATGGTTTTACGAATTTGCTGAATTTCTGGTATTTGCTTCTCTGTTTTCCCCCTAGTAGACTCTATTGAACTCAAAATTTTTCTAAACTGGTCACTTGGGATACCACGTACACCCTGTTAATTAACATAAATGCAAAAGGAAAGTTATGTTACAGCAATCTCTTATAAATACACAATCTTGGCACATAGAAGGAAATACACTATCCTACAGTTTTATCATTAACTATCCCACAAACCACACCCCCACCCCCTCGGTACATTATCTGTACAATCATTCTTTTGTGCCACAAAGTTTAGGTTGAATAAAAAGAGGGAGGATCTACTCATAAATCCAAGGGGGGATGGGGAGGTGTATGCATGTGCTTGGTTCCTTTCTGGACTTTCCAGGAAGCAGAAAGGCTGTGTCTCTCATTCTTTTAAGTAATTTTATGAATCTTTGGGGGCACTTATGTTTACCAATCTCTGAGGGATATTTATATTTTATATTTACCAATCACTGGGGGACACCTATATTATATTTACCAATCTCTGGGGGGCATTTCTATTTTATATTTACCAACCTCTGGGAGGCATTTCTATTTTATATTTACCAATCTCTGGGAGGCATTTTTATATTTTATATTTACCAGTCTCTGTGGGCACTAATATTTTATATTTACCAATCTCTGTGGGCACTTATATTTTAATAATAATGTAATTTCACCTGCCACCCAGTAAATATAAAGAAAATTTAAAAAAATTACTGGTTTCACTCCCAGGGATTCCAGTCTTTCAGTCAACCCTTGTTCCAAATCTACCCGCAGCTCTTTAGTCAATGATGGATATTTCTTCAAAAATGGATGTGTACTTGTACTTGTTAGATCTTCTACTTCCATGTCTGCAAGATAATTCATTAATGTGTGTTTAGAGAAAAATGCTAATTAAATCATTCTGTGTAATCATGTATAATGTAACAATGAAAACAAGTGGAATAACAGACATGTGCTTATCAGAGCAATATTCATAAGGGAACATATAGATACTTTTGTTTCATTAAGTCTTTATAAGCACAATTAAAAATATTTACCAGTAGAGATGAATGAAACTGGCAAGCTTCGTTCTGACATTAGTTCCACGGAACTAATTGAAATTGCGAAAATCTGATTGGAATGAAAATGAAGCTTACATTTTTGACTTTTCAGTCTCGAATTGCAAATTTTAGACCGCCTTTTTCAACTTACAGCTTTTGGAATTTTCAATCTCGATTTTCTAATTTTCGAGAACAATTTTCTTATTTTCAATATTTTGATTTTTGAAAAGTTCCCAATTTTGGAATTTTGGATTTGTGGAATTTTGAAACAGTAGTTACTAAACGAAACCAGACTCACCTTTATTAAACAGCAGTTCATTTTGTTGGACACAACCAGACTCTAAGAGTGCCAAAAATGTCTATATAATATTAATTTAATATGATCAAGACATGATTGTGTGGATATAAATGGTTACTAGCACAGTACAAAGAGGACATTGGATGAAAGACATAAAACCAATTCCATGATGTTTATGAGTGTACAATTTCACAATATTTTTTATTGTTTTTTTAATAACAGTAGGACATTACAGTGCTAATCATTGTTTTTTTTTTTTTAAAGACTGACACTGATAGCAATAAAAAAAGAAACTGAATATACTCAGCATTTCATTACAGCATGTCTATTTGGGCTTGTGTGTAATTAACAGAATGTATCCAAGGAGACTAGTAAAAAATACTATTGGCCAAACATACATGAATTTTCTAAACAAACTGTTTTAATATGTTTAATGAAAAGTTCTTATTTAGTAACAATAACAACCTGTGAGCTAAGGAAATCAAACATGAGCCTGAACCTTACATTTTTATTGGGAAATTTAAGACTTGCCTAAACATTATTACTGTAATGACATGTAGCGTAAATGGCATAACCAACATTAGCAAAAATGTAAATAAGACTAATAAATAATAAATGCTTGAGATGTTTTTGACAATTAAACACACATTGGATTTCAGTACACCCATGAGAAGAAACTAATTAGCAACATGCAGAAAGGGACCAGACCTCCCCATTAATGCATCAATGGAAAACATCTTCTAGAAAGCCATACATTGTGTGGAATGTATAACATTCTGCTGTTTTACTTGAAAGGTGCAACCTTCCTATGTCTCATTGATGTCATGTAAAAAAATATATTAAAATATATTAATTTGGTGAAATTATGTGGTGTGTTATTCAAACAGATTTAAGATGTCACCCAGGAAGAGATCCATGGTGCCAGATTGCAGCATGGATAGCTTGCAGATATATAAGGTTTGGTACCATTTATACAAAGGTGGGTCCTGCATGCTAGAGTTTATTTCTGAATAGCAGACATTTGATTATTTTATTAACATCTTATAGTCAATGTGCCACACTAATGTATGGTGTTTAAAGTTAACCCTGTCTGCATGCTGGCTAAAAATGCCTTGTGTTCTGGATGGCAGTTCTATCTCATCGAGATAGATTAAGAAAATACAATGTCATATAGTGCTTCTCATTAAAGTGGAGGTGTGGTCCCCTAACTCAAGCACAACATAAAATGTATGAATTTACAGAAGTGTACATATGTTCACTTAAGCATGTTGTCTTGCCCACAAATGTTTACCTCTCTCCTCCTCTGTAAGTTCTTCAATAGTTTCCAATATACGAGTTCTCTCTAACATTTAGCAAAACATAAAGTATGAGAATTCCAATGTGTATCAATATAGCCTTTCCAGTATTCCCCTCACTAAAAACCAAGATATAGGCACTGTTTACATAAACAACAATCTGGTCATTGATGACACCCCTCCTTTTATTTCACATGGTTTGCAGGGGTGTTGGTGCTGTATCTTTTGCCACAGATATCCATAGAACTTAACTGAGATAATATCACAAAGCACAACAGACAAAGAGAGGCATCATAAAAGTCTAAATTATGGCTTCATGGTGGACATAGATACATCAAAAATATCGTCAGATATGGTGCCCGCTGACAATCTAATCTAATTTAGTTAATGGAATGGGCGAAAATTTAGGCCGATCTAAATGATCAATCCATGGCCACCTTAAGTTAGCAATGTTTTAAAAATTTAAAACTAGAGTTTCAAGTCTCAATTAGTTGATCTGAATTAAAAAAAATAAATAAATATTTCTGCATAAATGCTAAAGCGAAACCCACCGTAGCAGGTTAAATTGCCACGATCCCATTATACTAAGGATTAATGTAACGTTACCACTTTTTTGCTCATTTTTGCACGGATACAAAAATGTTCAAAACTGGTTAGCATGTCTTTAGCATGGGATTTGTTGACATGTGTGGGTTTTCGCAAACGTCACCCACGCAGCCACAAGTGTGACTCACGTTTTTGTGGCTCATGTTTTTTCTCAACCTTTTTCACATCAATGAAGTGCTGGCATTAAAGTTATGTTATGTCTAAGTCCACATTAGAGTTAACCAAAAATTGCAAAAGTAATAGAAATTAGATTTAGTAAAGCATCCTTTAGGAAATTTCCCCAGTAATGACTAATTATAATTAACCAAAACTAACAATTTTGTGCATGTCCACCTGAAAACTCAAATTTAAGCCACTAATGGCCCCACTGTGTAGTGTTAAAATCCTTACCTTACTCCTCTGTTCCTTATGGTTCTCCTGCAGTGCTTGTCCAAAAGTTCCAAAAAGTGAAGAGTAGGAGGTGTCTGTGTGTCATCCGGTCTCTGCTATTTCATCAGGGAGGACCCTGGCATGTGCAGGGAGCCCTCCCTTCTGGATGCTTCTATTTCCTAATGTTAAAAAAAACGTTTCCATAGTGTAGCCAACCTGCTGATTTAGTTTCGTAAAACAAGCCCCAGAAATATGTGTAAGTATCTTTCTGGGGCTTGTTTTACCAAACTAAATAGGCGGTTGGGGGTGGGATGGCGTGCCCTATACTATGGAAAAAATTTATTTTAGAGGTGGACATACCCTTTAAACACATATATAAATTATTAACTCTGACCTCTTGCTTGTATTTTACATATTCACATATTTTACTTTTAGGTGAAACAAAGTTATTGTAATATCAATGTCAGAGGAAAAGCATTGTGAAAAAGAAGAGTATTAATAGGATATCATACAGGGGGAATTATTCTGTCTGTATTATCCTCAAGCAAATAAAGTAAAAAAACTTTAAAGGTGAGCTAAAGTATCAAGACAACATTGTCCCTATAGACAGAGCACATTCACAACTATACAAAAAACTCACACCTCCCTTTGTTGTGGCTTTTGAGTGGTTTATGAAATTATGTAAACTTCACAAGAAGCTGCATCCTTGCTTCTTGGAAGCTGACAGTCAATCATGTTATAACTCGGAAATCATCCCTCCCTCTGACACAGAACAGGGATTTTGCTGCAGTATTTTGGAAAATATATTTAAATGCTCCTGTCCCTAACAATTATATATTTCTTTGCTTTTGTAAGTCTGTGGAATTGAACCTTCAACACTTTTGTACTTTGCCTTTCTTGTAACAGAGCATTATACCACTTATATTATTATATTATTCCAACAGAGCTACAACATAAGAAGTCATTAACATATTAGAAACAAAACTCAGTCAGTAGACCATTTTATATTGTAAGTAAGCCTGGGGATTTGAACCTGTATTTTCATGGGCTGTGTGTTTCTAAAATCATTATACTTGTATGTTGAGCTACCAGAGCTACTACAAAGAAAATAGATCAGTTTATCTTTTAGTTAGAAACAGAAGCAAATAAAATTTTAAAAAAGTCAGTGAAATCAGATTATTTTGTTTTGTTTCAGGTTGGCTGTCAACAATGCGCTTTGGCTGGTACATAAACTACAGCAACAAGAAGACTCTTTGAAGACTGCATGGGCTGTGAATTGTACTAGCAACAACTTCTTAGTTACAGAATATACTTCTTACATGTGCGTAAAGCTCCCCTTTCTCTGTTGTATTCAATTAGATCAACTGGACTTGAAATGTAGTTCTTGAAGACGTTTCGCTAGTCATCCGACTGGCTTTCTCAATTCAGAATGCTTGTACAAGAATCTGTGGCTATTATGTACCCTGGAAAATCCCAATTAGCATATCACAGCCAGGTGTTAAGGGTGTGATTAGATAGTGGCTAAGAGGTGTTATAGGAACGCCCAGAGTAAGGTGTTAAAACAGCATTGTACATGGCAGACAGTTGGTGCCGAACCCCCCCACCTCTATTAATGGTTTCTTATTTTCACATAAAGGCCTCCTTAACACCTCTCTTGAACCAGTCACGTTCCTTCGCCAGTAGTTAACATTACAATCTTCAAAGGTATGTCCTTTATCCTTAAGGACATACCTTTGCCAGTATGTTAACATTACAATCTTCAAAGGTATGTCCTTTATCCTTAAGGACTTTCTCAAGTGCAAATACATATCATCAGCCTCATTTACCGAGAGCTGCTGTGCTCTTTTTTGGAGTTAAAGTCACATTAACTGCTTCGCTATCGTTTAGTGTGATGTTAACTATTTACTAGCGCCGGCTGCACAGGAATCGGGATTTACCCACAGTCGCAAACACAATACTGAATCGCATATGGGGGATTTACCCAGCAGCTCTGGGTAAATTGCCCTCAAAGTATCTTAGGTGTTCTGGGAAGAAAAGCTTTCACATTAGGATTAAAAAAATATAAGTTTAGTTCTCCTTAGAAAGGAGAATTCTCCTTCATTCTGCTGTACCCAGGGTAAGGACCTAAATCACTAGGGGGGGGGAAACTTCTGTTATTGTCCTGCCCTTCCCATGGGCCGGCAAGCCATTGGATGTGTTGCCTATGGTAGAATGCTTCCCATAGTTTGGCCTTTCTACCTATTGTGGGGGGCAGACTGGACGGTAGAAATTTTTCTTCCAATCAGCTGAACTCATAGGGGTTAGACCTAGCATTTTACACACACTCTGGATATAGCAGAAGAGAACAACTAAACAAACAAGAATAACTAACTGGTATACATATTTGAAATAATTCAATTAGAAGATATGAAAAAAAATCAGAACTTACCTTGGGATAATGATGCGTTTTGTGCATTCATTTTATTGGCTTGAAGTGACATGGAGGCTGCAACAAAATCTGTTCCATCTAAATTATAAAAAAAAAACAAGGATAATAACAAGGATAATGTTTTATATTTCAATAGTTCAATCAAACTGAAAACAAACAGTTGTCAACAAGCCTGTAAAAGAAGGTCAAGTTATGGCTGATGGTCGAGCTGACAAAGATAACATGAGTAGCTAGGACTTACTAGTGGGGGAAGTATACTGATAACCATGCCCCTACAGTTAGGCGGAACCAAGAAGAGTATATGATTCCAGGGGTTATGTGGCTCTATTTTCAGTGTTGGCTATTGTTAAAAATTCCCTTATATACTGGTTTCATGCTGCCTGCTTTCAGCTTCTCAGGCTAAACACATACTTTTTTGTGTGCGTTCGCTCAGACAGTGTTTGGCAATCCACCCACAGCGGATCACCGAATAACGCCCGAGCGAAAGCATACACACGCTGAATTGGCCATTCATCACACGTGTATCTTGTGTTCGTACGGACCCTAACATCACACAATACTGTTTTGTTTTTTTGTCATATGCATTTTCTAATCCATCTATATTGAGTAGAATATAATTGTATAATCACTTACCAAAATGTGTTAAAACCGATTGTGATTTCATTCGGTTCTTTCACCTGTGTGGTTATTAGACAGAGGATAAAAGAATAAAGCAAAATCAACAGAATGAAAATAGCTATTTTTGTTCAAAAAACAGACATAAAGGAACCAGGGATAGAAAGGTGGAAAGGCCAAGCTATAACATAAAGTAACCACAAATAAAAGGTGGAAAGGACAAGTTATAACATAAAGGAACCACAGAGAGAAAGGTGGAAAGGACAAGTTATAACATAAAAGAACCAGGGATAGAAAGGTGGAAAGGACAAGTTATAACATAAAGGAACCAGGATAGAAGGTGAAAGCAAGTATAACATAAGGAACCAGGATAGAAAGGTGGAAAGGCCAAGCTATAACATAAAGGAACCACAAATAAAAGGTGGAAAGGACAAGTTATAACATAAAGGAACCACAGAGAGAAAGGTGGAAAGGACAAGTTATAACATAAAAGAACCAGGGATAGAAAGGTGGAAAAGACAAGTTATAACATAAAGGAACCAGGATAAAAGTGGAAAAACAGTTATACATAAAGGAACCAGGGATAGAAAGGTGGAAAGGACAAGTTATAACATAAAGGAACCAGGGATAAGAAGGTGGAAAAGACAAGTTATAACATAAAGGAACCACAGAGAGAAAGATGGAAGGACAAGTTATAACATAAAGGAACCACAAGAGAAAGGTGGAAAGGACAAGTTATAACATAAAGGAACCACAAATAGAAAGGTGGAAAGGACAAGTAATAACATAAAGGAACTACAGAGAGAAAGGTGGAAAGGACAAGTTATAACATAAAGGAACCACAGAGAGAAAGGTGGAAAGGCCAAGTTATAACATAAAGGACCACGGAGAGAAAGGTGGAAAGGACAAGTTATACATAAAGGAACCTCAGAGAGAAAGGTGGAAAGACCTCAGAGAGAAAGGTGGAAAGGACAAGTTATAACATAAAGAACCACGGAGAGAAAGGTGGAAAGGACAAGTTATAACATAAAGGAACCAGGGATAGAAAGGTGGAAAGGACAAGTTATAACATAAAGGAACAACAGAGAGAAAGGTGCAAAGGACAGTTATAACATAAAGGAACCACAGAGAGAAAGGTGGACAGGACAAGTTATACATAAAGGAATTACAAATAGAAAGTGGAAAGGACAATTTATAACATAAAGGAACCACAGAGAAAAAGGTGGAAAGGACAAGTTGTAACATAAAGGAACCAGCAATAGAAAGGTGGAAAGGACAATTTGTAACATAAAGGAACCAGGGATAGAAAGGTGGAAAGGACAAGTTATAACATAAAGGAACCACAAATAGAAAGGTGGAAAGGACAAGTTATAACATAAAGGAACCACAGAGAGAAAGTTGGAAGGCAAGTTATAACTAAAGGAACCACAAGAGAAAGGTGGAAAGACAAGTTTAACATAAGGAACCACAGAGAGAAAGGTAGAAAGACATTTGTAACATAAAGGAACCATCATAGAAAGGTGGAAAGACAAGTTATAACATAAAAGAACAACAGATAGAAAGGTGGAAAGGACAAGTTATAACATAAAAGAACACAATAGAAGGGTGAAGGACAAGTTATAACATAGGAACCACAGGAGAAAGTGGAAAGACAAGCTATAACATAAGAACCACAATAGTTATCTACTTACTTTTTCAAAGAGGCATTCTTTATTTGTAATTCTGTAAGCTCTTTCCTAAACATTTCCTTAACTGTAGCTAATTCTTCAGCTTGTTTTTCCTTTTCTTCTTCTTTCCAGCTGTTGAACCTTTTTATTACTTTTTCTTCAAATGTTTTCTGGTTTTCAGTTTCATGAAACTGGAGAGAAAACGGATTGACTTTTTATTTAGAAAATAAATTAATTGATCAAAGTACATATAGATATTTTGGCTCAAAATATGATTATTAGAGAAACCATTTTTTAAAAAAAGAAATGCAATATTTAAAGCAAAAACATTATCTAAGCTTAGGCTACATGCTATTGGGATCACTGTTGTTAAAAACGTCACTGCTCATTGTGCTACCTGATGCAGCCCCCAACAATCTTTCTCCTCCTTTTTGTCAAGATCCTTGTTTTTTAGTGACTTTGTATAAATCTTATGGTGCCCATAGATGCAACAATCATGTTTGTACGATATTGAGATATTCTGATATGGTATGATCGTCAGATCATGTATGTTCAATGGGTGACAATCGTTCGTATCTTTTCTCGGAAAAAAAAACGATTGTACGATCCGCGTCATTACATCTATGTCCACCTTTAGGGAGATAAGATAGGACAGCCCCCACCATCACATAATTTGATAGGTAATGTTTTTGGGTTTTAGTTCTAAATGTAGGGTTTGGATCCCTTTTATTGGGGAAATCACCCTTATTATTCTTTCCAAAATATATATATACATTTCAGTTGCACGAATTTCCAAAAAAGGCAATGGCTTTACAATGACATATTTGGGAAACTAGGTCATGCATTTGCAGATCTGGAATGGCTCTAGATAGAAGCCTGTGGAAAAATAGAACAATATATCTAAACTTTAGATTTAAACTATAGACTTACCAGTGTCACTGTCCTTTTAATGCAGAATTAGTTACCTTTGTTAGTTGCAGACATAATTTTAATTATAGAAAAGCATACCCAGCACCCTCATGAGACAACATGCAGTGTGTGACTTTGTCCTTATATCATTTAGACACAATTTCAGCATAATAAAGAAGCCACACTCTACAGCGTTAAAACATTCCTCAAACATCACCAACTGATAATCACCGACATACCCTTTCTAACGACGCAATCTTAACAGTTAAAGCTTTCATCTCTTTCCGAAACGAATCATGAACTCTAGATAATTCTTCAGCATGTTTTTCTTCTTCTTGCTCTTTCCATTGGTTAAACTTTTTCAGTATCTCTTGGTCACATGCTTTCTGGTGCTCAGTTTCATAAAGCTGTTGAAATTGATGAATTTAGCTTAGAATCCCATATAACAGATATACACACAATGGAAACTGATTCCTTAGTTAGAAGATGCCAAACAACTATGTGGGAGGATACACAGTCCACAAAAAAGAAGAAGAGAAGAAGAAAATAGAAAGAACCTTAATTTGGCTTCTTTGACATGAAAGAAGCAGCCACCTAGCTTTTTTTACTATGCCAGCCAGTAACGTACATGAAAAGTGTGCGTGTGGGTCTCCTGCGAATTACCATCCAATTGCGCTATTTTCCACACATGCAATTTGAAAAAAAAATGTAAAAATGGTGATCGTGTGTGCTAAAAAAAACCAGACCGCAGCGCACCTAGTGTGGCCAGACTAATTAGCCAAAAGTAGTGGGCGTTTTTTAATGTGCGATCGTATAGCACGTAAAAACACCCTTGTGTGGGCTACACTTTACATGTTTATTAGAGGACAACTCCACTTACCAAATCCACAAACCCTCATTGGAAACTTCCCAGGGTGAGGACCTAAACCGCACTGTCCTCACCCCTGGGTTCACTTTCCAAGTCTAGTTTTACTCACCTGTTGTTTCCTTCGGTGCTCCACTCCTGGAGTCCTTCAGCGACTTTGGCCAATAGTGAGACATGCTCTGAAAGAAGCATGTCTTCTCATTGGCCAGATCGTGAAGCCGGAAGTGGGAGTAAAGCTAGACTTTGAACCCAGGGGTAAGGACAGTATGGTTTAGGTCCCCTGGGCACTACGGATATATATATATATATATATATATATATATATAGATATATATAATATATCGTGCGTCCCGCACTCACATTCAATTTTCTCAAGCCCCGGTGCTTCTATAAGTAACAAATACACCTTCCAAGTATTAGAGCACTCGTGGGTCTTCACATATATATTTTTATTCGTACATCTACGCGTTTCAGCTGACACAAGCACCCGTCCTGAGACGGCTGCTTGTGTCAGCTAAACGCGTAGATGTACGAATAAAATATATTTATGTGAAGACCCCGAGTGCTCTAATACTTGGAAGATATATATATATATATATATATATATATATATAACTCCAGCTAGGTAAGATGCATAAAAGACTTTATTAGCTTGTCAGACATAATGCAACGTTTCGGAAAGTATCCTTTATCAAGCAGTCAAACAAGCCTTGAATTTAATCACACATGAATGGCATTATATAGTTAGAAACAGGAAATTGATACCATCAATACAATTACAATGTGTCACTTAGAAGTGGATACAAATCAAAGTTACAGTGACCCCCTGTGGTATATCTGGAAAAAGAACACGCCTATTATACAAACACATATAAATCGTAATCCCTGTTCAGACCTGATGGGGCTAAGCTTTTTAATCTATCAATCCACCAGACTTCCCTCCTTTTGAGGGCACGTCTGGAGTCTCCTCCCTTAAAGGGTCCAATTTGATCTGCTCAAGAATAGTAAATTTAATTGGTCTGCTGAATGACCTTTTTCCACATAATGACGCGGTACAGGTAAAGTTAGCTGCCGAGTTTGGATGGAGGACCTATGCTGTGTGAGCCTCATTTTCATTTTTTGCGTGGTCTCCCCCACATAGAGGAGGCCACATGGGCAAACCAAGACATACACCACATACCGTGATTCACATGTATAATGTCCATGTATTTTAAAGACTTCCCCTGTTCCGGGATGAATAAATTCATTACCCCTCAATACCATTTTACAACAGATGCCCCCCATACAAGGGAACAGCCCCTTATTTCCACTCCTGAGCCACGATCCCCTTTCTTTGTCAGGGGCCCTGTCCAACACAATCAGGTGTTACGATTTATATGTGTTTGTATAATAGGCGTGTTTCTTTTTCCCAGATATACCACAGGGGGTCACTGTAACTTTGATTTGTATCCACTTCTAAGTGACACATTGTAATTGTATTGATGGTATCAATTTCCTGTTTCTAACTATATAATGCCATTCATGTGTGATTACATTCAAGGCTTGTTTGACTGCTTGATAAAGGATACTTTCCGAAACGTTGCATTATGTCTGACAGCTAATAAAGTCTTTTATTGCATCTTACCTAGCTGGAGTTTATATGTTGATGCTGCTGCATACACATTTTATTTTGGATTTTTACCTGCAGCTGTGCATCCTGATTGCCTATTGAGTGTGCTGCCGACCTGTTTGCATTGGATATATATATATATATATATTTATTTATAGATGAATAGGTGACAGTTTTCCTTATTGATTGCTTACTTTTTCTAAAGAGGTATTCTTTACAGTTAATTCCTTAAGTTCTCTTCTAAACATTTCCTTAGTTTTCTCCATTTCTTCAGTGTGTTTTTCTTTTCTTCCTCGAGCAGAGGTGTTATAGGAACGCCCAGAGTAAGGTGTTAAAACAGCATTGTACATGGCAGACAGTTGGTGTCGAACCCCCCCACCTCTATTTATGGTTTCTTTATTTTCACATAAATGGCCTCCTTAACACCTCTCTTGAACCAGTCACGTTCTTCGCCAGTATGTTAACATTACAATCTTCAAAGGTATGTCCTTTATCCTTAAGGACATACCTTTGCCAGTATGTTAACATTACAATCTTCAAAGGTATGTCCTTTATCCTTAAGGACTTTCTCAAGTGCAAATACATATCATCAGCCTCATTTACCGAGAGCTGCTGTGCTCTTTTTTGGAGGGTAAAGTCACATTAGGATTAAAAAAATATAAGTTTAGTTCTCCTTAGAAAGGAGAATTCTCCTTCATTCTGCTGTACCCAGGGTAAGGACCTAAATCACTAGGGGGGGGGAAACTTCTGTTATTGTCCTGCCCCTTCCCATGGGCCGGCAAGCCATTGGATGTGTTGCCTATGGTAGAATGCTTCCCATAGTTTGGCCTTTCTACCTATTGTGGGGGGCAGACTGGACGGTAGAAATTTTTCTTCCAATCAGCTGAACTCATAGGGGTTAGACCTAGCATTTTAAGCACACTCTGGATATAGCAGAAGAGAAACAAAACTGAAACAAGAATAACTAACTGGTATACATATTTGAAATAATTCAATTAGAAAGATAATGAAAAAAATCAAGAACTTACCTTGGGATAATGATGCGTTTTGTGCATTCATTTTATTGGCTTGAAGTGACATGGAGGCTGCAACAAAATCTGTTCCATCTAAATATATAAAAGAAAAAAACAAGGATAATAACAAGGATAATGTTTTATATTTCAATAGTTCAATCAAACTGAAAACAAACAGTTGTCAACAAGCCTGTAAAAGAAGGTCAAGTTATGGCTGATGGTCGAGCTGACAAAGATAACATGAGTAAGCTAGGACTTACTAGTGGGGGGAAGTATACTGATAAACATGCCCCTACAGTTAGGCTGAACCAAGAAGAGTATATGATTCCAGGGGTTATGTGGCTCTATTTTCAGTGTTGGCTATTGTTAAAAATTCCCTTATATACTGGTTTCATGCTTGCCTGCTTTCAGCTTCTCAGGCTAAAAACATACTTTTTTTGTGTGCGTTCGCTCAGACAGTGTTTGGCAATCCACCACAGCGGATCACCGAATAACGCCCGAGCGAAAGCATACACACGGCTGAAATGGCCATTCATCACACGTGTATCTTGTGTTCGTACGGACCCTAACATCACACAATACTGTTTTGTTTTTTTGTCATATGCATTTTCTAATCCATCTATATTGAGTAGAATATAATTGTATAATCACTTACCAAAATGTGTTAAAACCGATTGTGATTTCATTATCGGTTCTTTCACCTGTGTGGTTATTAGACAGAGGATAAAAGAATAAAGCAAAATCAACAGAATGAAAATAGCTATTTTTGTTCAAAAAACAGACATAAAGGAACCAGGGATAGAAAGGTGGAAAGGCCAAGCTATAACATAAAGTAACCACAAATAAAAGGTGGAAAGGACAAGTTATAACATAAAGGAACCACAGAGAGAAACTCCAGGGAGAGAAAAATATCACAGACGGAGCACAGCCGATTACTTAAGAAGGCACACAACACAAAACACAACACAAACGCACTTTGCCCAGTGAATGGAGCCTACACGGGGTTCCTGCTTCATTGCTCTAAGGTTGCAGGAACGTAAAAGGTATGTTCTAATGGGGAAGGGATCTCAAACTCCCCAAACATCTCAATCTGTCTGTCCAGCTATACTTCCCTCTATTTCTATCTTTCTGTCTGTCGAAAGATCTGCTTGAAGTTCCGTACACTGGATCAATACTTCGAGCAATCCAATCTAATTTATTGGATCACTCAAAATGATGATCGCATGCATAGGGAGCTTAACATTTCAGCTGTCAATCAAGTTCCTTATTATCTTAAACTATTCTGTTATGTATAGCTTTGCTATAGCTGGAATGGTGAAAGTTGGTATGTGAACTGCATGGTTGGAAATTCCCCCATGGTTGGAAGATGCCTCATATGGATTACTGAGAATGCCATCATATGGATTACTGAGAAAGTTATTTTTTTAATGTACAATTCCTATAAATTAGTAGTATTTGTGAAATAGGTGTGGCTAAAAGTGACTGGATGGAGCAAGGGTGAAAAGAATGCGGGTCAGTCATGGGACATTATGTGGTATGAAGTTGTGCTAACCGGTTCAATATTGGTTAGCGGGGCGACTTTGTAATGCTAACTAATGCTGCCATTAAGAGTCACCCCAATTACCTGGGTGGGGCAAACACGATATTTAATAGTGTGCGGGACATTTACAAGGATCGATTTCAGCTTTGGGTGAATGAGGCTCTAAGTATTTTAGATAAGCACATTTTTATGTTGTATATTATGTGCAATTTTAAATATCTGACAAAGCCTTGGGGTTCTTTGTATGTCACCTATAAAACCAGGCATATTGTGCAGGTACTAATTAAATTAAAGAGGTTAAAGCCAGAAACATAGGGCCTCATTTACCTAGAGCCACAAATTGCTCCAGGCAAATATGGCTTTTGGTATTTAATACTGGATTTGCACCTTGTAGTAAATCCCAAAAGGAATTTTACCCCAGTGCCACTTTAAGACCAGCCATTAGCTGGTTATAAATTTTGGAGTTAAAAGTGGTGCAAATCCTTTATTAAATATATTGCACCGGTTTGCAAGGGTGTATTTTGTGAAACCAGTGCAGCCAGTGCAATTATGGATTTAAACATGTGCTAACCTATTCAATATAGGTTAGCACAATTTTAACCTCTATTTTTAGCACAGCACATGTGGGTAAATCAGGCCCATTAAGTCATATACTGTATGCCATGGAGAAAAGACTGTCTGCTTAAAAGGCAAGCATTATACCTCTTTGCTTCACCATAAAAGCAAATCTTGTCACAACTACTAAGCTTAAAATGAAATACATCTGATAAATCTACCTGCTTTAATTCTTCCATTAGCACAGGCAATTTAAAAGCAATAGAATTGTACTTTAATGTGAATAAACAGTGAATAATCTACTGGAAAATCCCTTTCTGTTTTAGTATGGTTCTGAATCGCTGTAAATGGTTAGTGGCTAAAGCTTAATAAAGATAAAGATTTTGTTAATTTTTTTTAAACTATTTTTTTTCAAACCTTGCAATCTATCACTACCCATAATCCCCCCTGAGGTATTTCAAGCAATCAAGGCACATTTTTTCCTCCTTACCTTTAACTGATTATCATTTGTAAACTTCTACCAGCCTCATTAGAATGTGATGTAGGAACTACTGGTCATGGGATAATTACACCCGGAATAGCAGTTATCATAATACAGTTAATGATGGGGTGTTGTATTACTATACTGGTGTATGCATGCTTGCTTATTGAATTTAGGCATTAGCCTAAGCAAGATTAAATATCTATTATTTAAACAAGTTAAACTTGGTCTGCAAACAATATGTGATTAACAACTTGAAGTAATATATTTTCCTAAAGGCAATAATTCATTAAAACAATGAATCTGCTTGTGATTCTTAGAGATGCATATAGTGCCAACATCTTTAAAGAGCAACTGTGGTCTCAAAACAAGTTAGGGTTAAATGAAAGCCTGCAGTATTTCCTTTTAAAATGAGCTGACAATCACATTTCTGGCTGGAGCCTCTGAGAAATTACATTGGGGTGAATGTTCTATCTTCCTGCTTCCAGTAGGTTGAGTGACATCACCTGACCTCTGCCCCTCCCATCCGCCCCAGGGGAGAAGCATGTTCAGTTAAGACTTAATGCTGGGGAAATCAGGAAGTACCTGGGGGAAAAACTGGCAGTTAAGAAGGGGAGCCTATTAATGCAGGCAGAGGCTGATCACATGACTACAAGCTGGTCACATGGCTGAAAACAGGAAGTGTTCAAGCAGGAAGTAATATTGCTGAACCTTTTCAGCAATAACTTCTCACAAATTTTGTCTAGAGATGTGATTTAGGTTTTATTTTGAAAGTACGATGGAAGGCTTTTTATATAATTCTTACTAGTTTGAATGAATTCGAGACCACAGTTAAGGTGGCCATACACCAGCACGATTTACTTACCCGACCGACCGCTCACGCGACGTTCCCGCGATCCTGCTGAACCACCTCTCCCGATCTTATATACGACCGTGGAAGGACAGTTATAACATAAGGAACCAGGATAGAAAGGTGGAAAGGACAAGTTATACATAAAGGACAGGGATAGAAAGGTGGAAAGACAAGTATAACATAAAGGAACCAGGGATAGAAAGGTGGAAAGGCACAATTATAACATAAAGAACCACAAATAAAGGTGGAAAGGACAAGTTATAACATAAAGGAACACAGGAGAAGGTGGAAAGGACAAGTTATAACAATAACCAGGATGAAAGGTGGAGGACAGTTATAACATAAAGGAACCAGGATAGAAAGGTGGAAAGCCAAGTTATAACATAAGGAACCAGGGATAGAAAGGTGGAAAGGACAAGTATACATAAAGGACCCAGGATAGAAAGGTGGAAAGACAAGTTATAACATAAAGGACAACAAGAGAAAGTGAAAGGACAAGTTATAACATAAAGGAACCACGAGAGAAAGGTGGAAAGGACAGTTATAACATAAAGGAACCACAAATAAAAGGTGGAAAGGACAAGTAATACATCAGGAACCGAGAGAAAGGTGGAAAGGACAAGTTATACATAAGAAAACCACAGAGAGAAAGGTGGAAAGACAAGTTATAACATAAAGGAACCACGGAAAGAAAGGTGGAAAGGACAAGTTATATAACATAAAGGAACCTCAGAGGTAGTGAAGACCCAGAGAGAAAGGTGGAAAGGACAAGTTATAACATAGGAACCACGGAGAGAAAGGTGGAAAGGACAAGTTATAACATAAGGAACCACGGGATAGAAAGGTGGAAAGGACAAGTTATAACATAAAGGAACACAGAGAGAAAGGTGCAAGGACAAGTTATACATAAAACCACAGAGTAGAAGGTGAAGGACAGTATAACATAAAGATTCCAAATAGAAAGGTGGAAAGGACAAGTTATAACATAAAGGAACCACAGAGAGAAAGGTGGAAAGGACAAGTTGTAACATAAAGACCCGCATAGAAAGGTGGAAAGGACAGTTGTAACATAAAGGAACCAGGGCTAGAAAGGTGGAAAGGACAAGTTATAACATAAAGAACCACAATAGAAAGGTGGAAGGACAAGTTATAACATAAGGAACCACAGAGAGAAAGGTGAAGGACAAGTATAACATAAGGAACCACAGAGAAAGGTGGAAAGGACAAGTATAACATAAAGGAACCCAAGAAAGGTAGAAAGGACAAGTTAACATAAAGAACCATCATAGAAGGTGGAAAGGACAGTTATAACATAAAGAACAACAGAATAAGACAAGTATATAGAAAAGATAGAGTGAGGACAAGTTTAACATAAGGAACCACAGAGAGAAAAGTGGAAAGGACAAGCTATAACATAAAGGAACCACAAGTAGTTATCTACTTACTTTTTCCAAAGAGGCATTCTTTATTTGTAATTCTGTAAGCTCTTTCCTAAACATTTCCTTAACTGTAGCTAATTCTTCAGCTTGTTTTTCCTTTTCTTCTTCTTTCCAGCTGTTGAACCTTTTTATTACTTTTTCTTCAAATGTTTTCTGGTTTTCAGTTTCATGAAACTGGAAGAGAAAACGGATTGACTTTTTATTTAGAAAATAAATGAATTGATCAAAGTACATATAGATATTTTGGCTCAAAATATGATTATTAGAGAAACCATTTTTTAAAAAAGAAATGCAATATTTAAGCAAAAACATTATCTAAGCTTAGGCTCATGCTATTGGGATCACTGTTGTTAAAAACGTCACTGCTCATTGTGCTACCTGATGCAGCCCCCAACAATCTTTCTCCTCCTTTTTGTCAAGATCCTTGTTTTTTAGTGACTTTGTATAAATCTTATGGTGCCCATAGATGCAACAATCATGTTTGTACGATATTGAGATATTCTGATATGGTATGATCGTCAGATCATGTATGTTCAATTGGGTGACAATCGTTCGATACATTTTCTCGGAAAAAAAACGATTGTACGATCCGCGTCATTACATCTATGTCCACCTTTAGGGAGATAAGATAGGACAGCCCCCACCATCACATAATTTGATAGGTAATGTTTTTGGGTTTTAGTTCTAAATGTAGGGTTTGGATCCCTTTTATTGGGGAAATCACCCTTATTATTCTTTCCAAAATATATATATACATTTCAGTTGCACGAATTTCCAAAAAAGGCAATGGCTTTACAATGACATATTTGGGAAACTAGGTCATGCATTTGCAGATCTGGAATGGCTCTAGATAGAAGCCTGTGGAAAAATAGAACAATATATCTAAACTTTAGATTTAAACTATAGACTTACCAGTGTCACTGTCCTTTTAATGCAGAATTAGTTACCTTTGTTAGTTGCAGACATAATTTTAATTATAGAAAAGCATACCCAGCACCCTCATGAGACAACATGCAGTGTGGTGCTTTGCCTTCTACATACATCTCCCGTGAAAGAGGAGGAGGGAGGGGGAGAGAAGAAGGGGGGAAGGAGGGGGGCATGACTCATCATTTTTCATAAATGCAATTTTGCCCCAAAAGCATTGCGCTTTTGCGACTCTTACTCTCGTCTGTTTAGAATTGTTTAATCCGCCCGGGATGCAGTTTTTAGCCATGCCATTATGGCATCAGCAGGCATCCTAAGTCTGCCATAGATTTACTTTGGGCCCAAAATTAAACTTTGTACTTTTTTGACATTTTTTTTCTTACTGTCAAAAGGTGTTAATTTGCGTGTTGGCGTTTCTTTAGTAATGTCACTATGACATCAGCAGTGATTGTAACATTCTGTTGCCTGGCACCGGGCAGTTGGCATTAAACCTGCTGGGTTGCTATTGTCCCATGGTCCGCCGGCGTTGGTGGTAAGTCATGCGGTTGTTTGGGCCCGCTTTTGTGGTCAACTGGGGGCAGTGATATAAACATTCTCGTTGCTCTGGCAACGGGGTCCGCTAATAGGTAAACGTCTGGATCTCTGCTAACCTATTGTTTTAAGTTACCATTCTGTTTGCTATGGTGCGACCTCTTATTCTATACCTGTGATGGCGTGAAATGCGCGGTGGGCGCAATTTTTGTCGTAATGTCATTATGACTCATCTGGACATCAGCAGACATCATCATTGTCAAAATGCAATTTTGGCCCAAAAAGCATTGCGCTTTTTTTGCGACTTCTTACTCTCTGTCTGTTTCGAGTGTTGAAATACGTCGGGATGGCAGTTTTTAGCCCATGCCATTATGGCATCACCATGGCAGCCTAATCTGCATGATTTAATTTTGGGCCCAAATTTGAAACTTTGTAACTTTTATGTGACTTGTTATTTCTATATCTTTCAAAGGTGTTAATATTCGTGGTTGCGTGTTCTTTAGTAATGTCACTATGACTCAGCAGTTGATTGTAACATTCTGGTGCCAGGCCCCGGGCATTTGACTTAACATCTGTTGTTATGGCCCATGGCAAGCCGGGCGGTTTGGTGGTAAGCATTCTGGTTGCTGTGGCAACCTGCATTTGATGTAAACCTTCTCGTGCTCTGGCAACGGGGTCGCTAATAGGTAACAGTCTGGATTCTCTGGTACCTTATGTTGTTAGTAGCCTTCTTTTTGTATGGTGCGACTCTTATTCCTATCCTGTTAATGGGTTAACTGCGCGTGTGCGCAATTTTTTTTTTTCGTAATGGTCCATTATGCATCATCATGCTCAAGCATTACACATCATTTTTCGGGGAAAATGCAATTTGGCCCCAAAAAGCATTGCGCTTTTGCGACTTCTAAAACTCTCTGTCGTTCAGAGTGTTTAATACGTCTGGATGCAGTTTTAGCCATAGCCCTTATGGCATCAGCATGGCATCCAAGTCTGGCATTGATTTAATTGGGGCCAAAATATGAAACTTTGTACTTTTTGTGACTTGTTATTCTATATCTGCAAAAGGGTGTTAATATGCTGGTTGCGTTTCTTTAGTAATGTCACTATGACAATCACAGTTTGATTAGTAAACATTCTGGGTGCCATGGCAACCGGCATGGACATTAACATTCTGGTTGTTATGGCCCAGGCAGCCGGGCGGTTGGTGGTAAGCAATTCTGGTTGCTGTTGCAACCCTGGCATTGATCGTACCATTCTCGTTGCTCAATGGCAACGGGGTAGCAAAGTTTAAACGTCTGGAATTCTCTGGTACCCTGATGTTGTTAGTTAGCCTTCTGTTTGCTATGGTGGCGACCTTTTTCTATATCTGTTTTAATGGCGTTTAAATGCGCGTGGGCGCAATTTTTCGTAATGTCATTATGACTACCTGACATCAGCATGACATCATCATTTTTCAAAATGCAATTTTGGGCCCCAAAAAGCATTGCGCTTGCGACTTCTTACTCTCTTTCTGTCAGAGTGTTTAAATACTCGGGTGCAGTTTTTTAGCCATCCATTAGGCATCAGCATGGCATCTAAGTTCTGCATAGATTTAATTTGGCCCAATATGAAACTTTGTACTTTTTTGTGACTTTTATTCTATATCGTCACAAGGGTGTTATAGGCGGGGTTGCGTTTCTTTAGTAATGTCCACTAGACATCAGCAAGTTGATTGTAAACTTCCTGGTTGCCATGGCAACCGGGCAGTTGACATTAAACATTCTGGTTGTTATGGCCCATGCAGCCGGGCGGTTGGTGTTAAGCATTCTGTTTCTGTGGCAACCTGGCCGTTGATAGAAAACATTCTCGTTGCTCTGGCACGGGGTCGCTAAGAGGGTAAACAGTCTGGCTTCTCGGTAACCTGATGGTTGTTAGTTAGCCTTCTGTTTGCTATGGTGTCGACCTCTTATTCTATATCTGTTAATGGCGGTTTAAATGCGCGTGGGCGCAATTTTTAGTAATGTCATTATGACATCACCATGACATCATCATGACATCATCATTTTTCAAAATGCAATTTTGGCCCCAAAAAGCATTGCGCTTTTGCGACTTCTACTCTCTGTCTGTTCAGAAGTGTTTAAATACGTCGGGATGCAGTTTTTTAGCCATGCCATTATGGCATCAGCAGGCATCCTAAGTCTTCATAGATTTAATTTGGGCACAAATATGAAACTTTGTACTTTTTTGTGACTTGTCTTCATATCTGTCAAAAGGTGTAATTATGCTTGTTGCGTTTCTTTGTAATGTCTTGACTCAGCAGTTGATTGTAACATTCTGGTTCCATGGCAAACGGGCATTTGACCTTAACATTCTGGTGTTATGGCCATGGCAGCCGGGCTTTGGTGGTAAGCATTCTGGTTGCTGTGCGAAAAAACACAACGACTGACATGCGATCGCAAAATGAATGGTATTTTGTGATCGCATGTCGGTCGTATATAAGATCGGGAGAGGTGGTTCCAGCAGGATCGCAGGAACGTCGCGTGAGCGGTCGGTCGGGTAAGTAATATCGTGCTGGTGTATGGCCACCTTTACCCTTTAATGTTCATTGTTTCGCTGGAAACATTGTATACCCATAATATGCAACCCCGCACTCATGCTAGTCATACACTAGGTAGACATTTGATAGATTAGACGTTGGTTTGTAGATGAACACCTAATCTATCTATTGTCTAAATGCTGTACTTGGATCGCGGTTCTAGCCTTGTGTCATTGCTACGATGTTCCCATCTGGCCCATTCATTTTAGAATTGCAAGTCAATCTTAAAGGATAACTGTATTAAAGGATAACTGTATGCAGCCCCCCCATACATTTTCCCCCTGATTTCGAGCCTCTCTCTGCCTTCAATTAGCCTTCAATTAGCCATGCTGTGAAGGGGGCGTAACAATTCTGTCTGTCTCTAACTGTCACTCATAGCTAGCATGCGAGAAAACACTCCTTCACCCACCCTTGATCAGCTTGATTATGTAGGCTGTATCCTAGCAACAGGACATTTCAAGTTTGTTTGACTGGCAGAGGAGGAGGAGGATGTAACAGTCATTCCTACCAGCCAATGACAAATGTTATGTTAACCATGGCCTTGGGCCATCTAGTAGGCGGGCTTTTAGCACTCATCTTTGCTGTGTTATATCTAAGGGAGGGCAGCACAGCTGTAAATGTGAGTAAGTGATTTCAGCTGCTGGAGGTGTGGACATGTAATGGGGAAGATGTTGTTTTTTTTATATTGTTGTCCTTTAAAGTACAATGGATCAGGAATTTTATTATGTATGAACACTTTTACCTTGAGATGTACCTTGTAAAATATTAGTTCTATCTGCATTTTGATTCCTAGTCCAGAGACAGTAGTCAGAGTGGGATGTATCTCTCCATGCAGAAACATATTTATCTACAGAATCTTTCTGCAAATATTGTCTAATTCCCTATTGAAACAGATAAACAAACACTTTCTATTATGACACAAGTAAAATGTTCAAAATATCACTTTTTTCACTTCCATTGAACTACTGTTCTCTGGAACCATGTGCAGATAAAATCTATGAGTGTTTGTCTGTGGCAAGACCACCCCTCCCACATAATTTTATATTTTATATTTACCCAGACCTTGGTATACTTAATACCCTCCCTGATGCTCAACCCTGCCATCGTCTTCACAAGTTGTTGTAACAGTCATTTATTGGTTGAAATTTTATCCATTGTGCCGACGTAAAGGGCAGTGGAATGTAGGGGGATTATCACTTAAGGAATGCCAGGGAGAATACTACTGTTATTCATAGGTGGACTAAAAAGTTTGGACTAGACATATCTTATTCAACCTCAAATTCTATGTAACTATGAAACAAGTATTGTGATGTAAGGGTTTTCAGAGAGGGAATGTAGAAAATGTATACCGGTATTTAAAAAAAACAGTATAAAAAGGAAAAATAAAACAAACTAAAAAAAACCCATAAAGAAATAAATAAAACAATAAACTCCAAAACAGAATAATCAGTTGAACCTCACGAGAAGAAGAAAAATGAACACCAGAGGGAGCTAGTATGCAAAAAAATGAGATGTAGCATGCAAAATAAAGAATGTTGCCTGTTTAATCTCTTTACTTTACAGAATAGCACAGTCAGAATAGACAGCTAGTAATGGTCCATTTGCTGTTTAATTATTATTTTAAACTTTACTTTTCCTTAAAGTTACTTACCTTTGAAAGTTTATCTATCTGAGTTTTTTTTTCAGCTTCTAACTGGCATTTTGCATGATGTAATTCTTCTTTGAGCTTACTTATTTCCTTCTTAAATACTTCACTTGCTTGAAGCTTCATTTTCTCTTTTGGACAGAAAGACTCTTTTAATAAACACATTTACATTAGGTGGATTGTGTGTTTAAGTTCTGTTATCCCAAACAGGAAATATGCAGTCATGACTGCATGGCAGGAGTATTAATTACATCTGATAAAGCATTATAAACACATGAAAATCTTTCACCACAGCAGACAAACACAAAATTGAATTCCGAATTTGCACTACTACAATTCGAATTGTCTAAAAAATGTAAAAATGAAAAACTATTGAACACTAAAAAGTCTGAGTTTGATTATTTTTACCTCTTTTTGTACAAGGCAGGCCCCTATGTGCATCACTTAGAATAGTGTTTTTTTCCAAAACGAGTAAGTGTTTGATTTAAAAAGGAAAGAAACACTGAACTGTAACTCTAAGCTTTATGTTACTTACCGTTGTCTGCAGATTCGGGATGTCGCCTATGGATGTGGCTTTGCAAGAAAGAATAGTTCACAAAAGCTTTGTCACAGAGACCACACTACAGGAGAAAATAGAACAATAAATAGTTATTGCATTTGCTTATAGAAACCAATTTTGTTAAATGTTCTGGTATTTAATACAAAATGGGCTTTTTGTCAGATTATTGTTGTTTCTTTGTTGTTTATATTGATGCTTAAAGGAATAGTTCATTGAAAAAGTGAACTATTCCTTTAATGCATTGATTGAAGACCGGGAGGTAAAGGAGCTATTCCTTACCTTCCATTCTTCAATCTATCAACCAGGAGGCAGGAACAAAGGTGAGCATATTTACCTTGCTCACGATCCACCCCCAGCTCCATTGCAAAATTCCGACCACTTCCCGGGTGTAGTTTTACTATAGCGTGCATTAACATGCATGCGCGCTATAGTTAAACTAAACACGGAAGCAGTCTGAACTTGTCAATGAAGCCAGCAGTGGATCATGCACAACGTAAATATACTCATCTTTGTTCCTGCCTCCTGGTTGATTGATTGAAGAACAGAAGGTAAGGCATAGCTCCTTTACCTCCCAGTCTTTAATCAATGCATTAAAGGAATAGTTTACTTTTTCAGTGAACAATTCTTTTAAGACAACAACAATAATGCAAAACATTTTATGCTTTTCTAGAGTCTGAGAAAATTCAGTATAACTGATAGACTAAATGTCACATGAAAACAGGAAGAAAAGTTTCCAACATTTTAGGCAAAGGGGATGAGTCTTGCCTTTAAGAACTTAGGGCTGTACCTGCAGCTTAAGCAAAAGGCCATACATTTGAAGATTGTAATGTCAACATTACAACAATGTCAAGGAACAGTTTTGGTTTATGAGAGGTGTTGGGGGGGGGTCATTTATGTCAAAATAAAGAAACCAAGTCTGAATAGAGGGGGGTATATGTGTGTGTAGGGGTCACCACCAACTGTCTGCCATGTACAATGCTATTTTGACACTTTACCCTGGGCTCTTGGCCACAATGCATCTACACCTTGCATTCAGAAGGTCCTTTACACCTTGCTGCTATATGTTGATTTCAGTGTATTTCAGTATATTTATTGCCAAGAGATTCTGTATTGAGAAAGCCAGTCGGATGACTAGCAAACCTTCAAGAACTAAACCTCAAGTCGAGTTGATCTAAACGAATACAGATATACCATGACCTGGATGAATGAGAACCTTCACAAGCACAATGTTTTAACTACAGCTGATTTATAGCTAGCACATCACCAGAAGATTAATCTGTAGTTCACATCTTCTATTTGCTGCTACCAAATGAGGGAAAAGGGAAATTCATTTAGTGACATGTAATGTTTACTGTAGGTGCATGAGAGATGAGCTTTCATTCCATGTCGTGCCCTTTTTCTGGATGACACTCTTCTTTAGGTAGATAGAGGCAAAAATGAACAATGAACAAACAATATGGGAAAAATAAAAATATCAGCCCTACATAACATGTACTTTTTATGTAATGTGAAATTTCAGAACAGATATTTGAGTAGCCACACAAGTATTAACCCAAAATACTTCCATATTAATGTGATCACTATATATTTTCAAACAAAACAATGTTATAATTGTTTCATCTTCTTACCTTGTGATAGGATCCAGCACCAGCAGTTATCATTATCTGCTGTGTAGCAATCATTTTCTTCCGTCGTTTACATTCCTCTTTCAGAGACCTGATTTCCTCAGATTGCTTTTTCATTTTAAGCTGCATTTGCTCTGCTTCTTTAAGACCAACCTGGATTTTTTCCTCCATATTCCGCAAACTTGATGTTAGGTATTCCTGAGAGTGGAGCAAATATTCAATAGTGAGTTGAGCAAGTCTAAAGAGTTTCACCAAAATAGGATCCATGTTGTTTTTGCAATGTGGGCATTTTTCATCCTCTATATTACAAAACGTGATGTTCATGATGCTTTCCTGAAGAGTCACAAAGTCCAACTCATTTGCCACCCTGTCCACATCAATGGCACCAATTCGTCTCCAGTCCACATTTTCATGGCGTGATTTAAACTTGAACATTGAACTGACACAGGGCATCCTGTTAACTTCTGTTGAATGGGGTAGCCAAGTTGAGGTCAATAAGGAAGGACTTGAGCAGGCATGGTTAGAATCAAATGGATAGTACACATTTTCATAGAAAGGCTGCAAAATAAAGATGAATGCATGCTTTAAGAAAGAAGTGCTCGGCACAAGACTCTGCTGGAGCAGTATTGGCTGGTTCTACACACTTGTCACCTAAAAACATATACAAGAGGTATGCACACCAAAAAACAGGATACACACATAAAGTAAAATAACTGGAACTTTATTCTCTCATGTCATATCAGCAATGGCACAAATCACCGCTTGCATCTGCACCGCAGGTGAAAAAGTCAGGTCAGCCTACAGTGGTTATAGTGCTATTGTGTGCTAAAAACCTTCATGTTTCTCCGTTCCAAACACTATTTTTATTAAAGAACACAGGAAGGTAGGTATAGCAGTTTCTAATTTCTGATTAACACCTTTTTTTTTCTTTTAGTATAGAAGCCTTTTAAGTGATAAATATACACAGCCTAAATTACAAAGAGACACTAACTCAATTAGCATGACATTAAGGGAACTATTACTCATGCAGCCACTTCAGTCAATTCAAAATTGGGCTTGCACCATTTTTTGCACTATTTTTAAGATCAGCATATAGCTGATGTTAAAGGTTGCCTCCACCCTCAAAAAAATAATCATGTGGTAGGAAACTCAAAATTAGTTTGCAACAGGGGAGGTTGAACCTGATGGGGAGGGATCAGGCTTTCTATGTATCCTTAGGAGCATTTGAAGAAAAGGTGATTATCAAAGTTATGTTGCTGGGTAGACCAAAGTGGTATTTACCCAGAGTTGCAAGCCCAATATTAATTCTCCAAAAAGGGAGAATTAATATTAATATAAATAGAGAGCCACAATTTACCCAAAGCGTTTGCGACTGTGGGTAAATCCCGAAAAGGGTATTTGCTCACAGCGTAATTTTATCGCCAGCCACAAACTGGCGTTAAAATCCTGCGCTAAAAGTTAAAAATGTGATATTGAATTGCGAGCGCCGGCTGCGTGGGTGTTTTTTCAGATTCACACACAGCAAGGAAGGAGTTAAAGTCACGCTAACCAGTAGCGAAGCATAAATTTAAGTCCAAAAGAGAGCAGCGGCTCTGGGTAAATGAGGCTGAATGTTTCAGGGGGGAGATCCTCTTCTTCAGACGACACCTCAGGATAAAGTATATTTGGATTTTTCTATTAAATTGACCAAATATGATTGATATTGAGTGTAGAATTGTAAATTTGATCAAAAGAAGAAGTTTGGTGTGTGGTTCTGGGATTGATTATTTTCATCAACAGTTAATTGTTTTATGAGATCTTATAGGTGTATTGCAATGTAAACAAACATACAGTATGTCAACCCATGTATAGCTTAGACAGGGCCCTGGGTGATTTAGGTGAATCCAAGGCAGATCAGAAGGTCTGAGAGTGGGTAACTAGCAGGTCAATTGCTCATATGGGCTGCATACAGGCAGTAAACCCCACTACCTGCTGTGCATCCCATTTAAGGGAATTTGTGTTTTCCATTTGAGACAGGTACTGTATCCTGCCGTTCCCAGCCTATGTTTATTATCCGTTTCAAATGTTAAGAACTCCCACTGGTTTTTCTATCAGCTTGGGAAAGGATATGAATGGAAAGCACAGCAGGGGGTGTTTTACATTAAAAAAATGTACAGCCTTAAGATACAAATGTGCAAAGCCATCTTTTCTCTGCTTTTCTCCTTAAGGAAGTATATTCAGTTAATTTTAACATTTACATGTTGAATACACTACAGTAAGTTGGTTACTGAATGCTGAAAGTCAATCAGCCTAGTTTACTCAGAGGTAGTACACAAAAATAAATAGGCGAGTGTGACTTTAAGGGATTTTCAGTGCAGTTTCCTAGAGTGAAAAACACAGCTTCTGCAACCCAATAAGAAATAGAAATTGCATGGCTTTGTTGCAAAACTTTTGACAACTTAACCAATTTACTGAGAGTGCATGGATGGCTGTTTGTTAAGATTACAGCACTCAACTTTGTACTACAGCACTGACTTGATTTAGGTTTAAGTTGGCAATAAATGTGTTAACATAATTCACAATATTCCGGTTAAAATTTAAAAAGTAATTGGCCCAACCAGTTTACAAAAGATATATATTGATAGCAAACCACACACCCTAAACAGTCATGGTAACCAACAGGGCCTTTATTTAGCATAGCAGGCAGTGGTGCAGTTCCCTGTAAGTACCTTAGGCTGTTGTATAGTGCAGTTTACAGGGCCGTTTCTAGGCATAGGCAAAGAACTAGGACACCCAGTGTTCTCCTTAGCATCTCCCTGTCAGCTTTTACTTGCTGTGTTAGAATTTCTTTCCTTGTTCAGCTGCTTTAAATTGCAACATTGTAGTGAGTAAAAAGCCTCAGCTCACTATGCTTGGCAACAATGTTCCAAATAAACGTACTGAAGTTGATGGAAGAAGGGGGGAGGATAAGCTCTGATAAAACGGCAAGCAAAAGCTGCTGCAGACTTTTTAACAGTGTCCTCTGTAAGTAGCAGCCATGAGATCACTATCGCTGTCTCTTTCTTCCTTTCACCCAACTCTACAATTTGAACTTAGTGTGGGTGAGGAGTGAACTATTCAACAGAGAAGACATAGAAAGCAGATACTGTATACCATATCAATGCTGGTAGCTAAAAGGATTAAAGGTAATACTCTGCTGTCACTGAAAGTGTCAATGACAATACTATGGGAAAGTGCTGTCACTGATCGGTAGTGGCAATACTCAGAAAAGTGCTGGCACTGCAGGTTTACTGAAAATGCCTAATTTCCATCTATAAATGAATACATATAAGCGCACTTACTCTAGCAAGTACTGCCAGATATCCCCCTGCCAGACTATCTGACTCTCGTGTGCGCAATCATGCTCAATAATCCCTATCAGGCAGCATGGGAGAGGAATTTCCACCATGCAGTTCATGTACCAACTGTCACCATTCCATCTACAGCAAAAATATACATAACAGAATTGTTTATGATACTAGGGGCGTATTTATAAATGGCCGTTAATACCACCCAAAAGATTACCCCCCTCGCACATCGCTGGCAAAATATATCGCCGCGTAAAGAATACCGCGGCAATATGCGACAGTAGTGTTTAAACTCCCTTTGCGGCGATACTGCACAGATACATATCATGGCGAAGAGAGACTCAACCCCTATGTATGGAGGCAGGGGCTCGGAGGGGCTGCTGGGAAAGAATCTGCTGCCACAGGGGGGTGGGGGACCCTTCAGCAGGGCACATACAAGTGCCTTTTGGGGCTTAGAGGGTCCCACAGCTCGAACCGGGGGACGACCCCTCCATGGCCCTATCAGGGCCCTTGTGGCTCTGACAAGAGCCCTTTGGGGCTTAAGGGGTCCCGCCAGCTCAAAACCAGGACCCCTCTTCCCCAGCAATATCAGGGTCTTTGCAGCACTTAAGTGCCCTTGCGGCCCTGAGAAGGGCGTTTGGGGCTTAAGAGGTCCCACAGTGAGCCCGCTGGCACTGCGGCGTTCAGCGGAGGACGATGTTGCCAGCCTCTTCTTTCTTCTGTCTTCTGCCATCTACTGCGATGACTTCTGAGCTCCCGGAGGAGTGCAGCTCTTTATATAAAATTTCATATAGTCCTAATCCGACTCTGATTGGTAAATTTTTCAATGCTTGGTATCACATGGTTATACAGTACCCAATCATATTTCTTAAATATGATTGGGTACTGTATAGCCATGTGATACCAAGCATTGAAAAATTTACCAATCAGAATCCATGTTCTACCCAGCTACATTTTCGCTGGAAACAATTTCTGGGGAGAACACTGGCGCCACATCACTGAAACCTACCCTGTTTTCCAATTGGTATTTCATTGGTGGCCAGTTACGCTGTGTATAAACAAATGTATGTATACACACCTGGTACAAGCGTGCACCACTTACCAACTACTAAGTGGTCCCCTATAAAGAAACATCCACAGCAGTGATAATCTGTACAGAGGAATGGTGGGGAACCCTACTGAAAGTTTAGCTGGCCGATGTTTGAGGGATGAGGGAGCGATTGAGGGGAGGGAGCATGTGGGTGGGAGGGAACGCGAGGAGGGGAGATGTGGGGGAGGGAATAGGGCACTAAGATAGCTAGAAACAGCCCTGGCAGCAGATACTGTATACCATATCAATGCTGGTAGCTAAAAGGATTAAAGGTAATACTCTGCTGTCACTGAAAGTGTGTCAAGACAATACTTGGGAAAGTGCTGTCACTGATCGGTAGTGGCAATAACAGAAAAGTGCTGGCATGCAGGTTTACTGAAAATGCCTAATTTCCATCTATAAATGAATACATTAAGCAGCACTTACTCTAGCAAGTACTGCAGAGTATCCCCCTGCCAGACTATCTGACTTCTTGTGTGCGCAATCATGCTCAATAATCCCTATCAGGCAGCATTGGGGAGGGAATTTCCCACCATGCAGTTCATGTACAACTGTCACCATTCCATCTACAGCAAAAATATACATAACAGAATGTTTATGATACTAAGGGGCGTATTTATAAATGGCCGTTAATACCACCCAAAAGTTAACGCCGCACATCGCCATGGCAAACAAAAATATATCGCCGCGTAAAGCAATACCGGGCAATATGCGACAGTAGTTTAAACTCCCTTTGCGGCGATACTGCACAGTACAATATCACGGCGAAGAGAGCTAACCCCTATGTATGGAGCAGGGGGCTCGGAGGGGCTGCTGGGAAAGAATCTGCTGCCACAGGGGGGGTGGGAGGCGACACCTTCGCCAGGGGGCACATACAAGGCCTTTTGGGGCTTAGGGGGTCCCACGCTCGAACCGAGCCCCCCTCCCTGGCCCTATCAGGGCCCTTGTGGCCTGACAAGAGCCCTTGGGGCTTAAGGGGTCCGCAGCTCAAACCAGGACCCCTCTTCCCCAGCAATATCAGGGTCTTTGCAGCACTTACAAGTGCCTTGCGGCCTGAGAAGGGCCTTTGGGGCTTAAGGGGTCCCACAGTGAGCCCGCTGGCACTGCCGGCTTCAGCGGAGCGATGTTGCCAGCCTCTTCTTTCTTCTGTCTTCTGCCATCTACTGCGATGACTTCTGAGCTCCCGGAGGATTGCGCTCTTTATATAAATTTCATATAGTCCTAATCCGACTTGATTGGTAAATTTTTCAAGCTTGGATCACATGGTTATACAGTACCCAATCATATTTCTTAAATATGATTGGGTACTGTATAGCCATGTGATACCAAGATAATGAAAATTACCAATCAGAATCCATGTTCTACCCAGCTACATTTTCGGCTGGAAACAATTTCTGGGGAGAACACTGGCGCCACATCCACTGAAAACCTACCCTGTCTTTCCAATTGGTATTTCATTGGTGGCCAGTTACGCTGTGTATAAACAAATGTATGTATACACACCTGGACAGCGTGCACCACTTACCAACTACTAAAGTGGTCCCCTATAAAGAAACATCCACAGCAGCAGTGATAATCTGTCAGAAGGAATTGAGTGGGGAAACCCTACTGCAACAGTTTAGCTGGCCGATGTTTGAGGGGAGGGGAGCATGTGGGTGGGAGGGAACCTAGGGCACTAAGATAGCTAGAAACAGCCCTGGCAGCAGATACTGTATACCATATCAATGCTGGTAGCTAAAAGGATTAAAGGTAATACTCTGCTGTCACTGAAAGTGTCAATGACAATACTCTGGGAAAGTGCTGTCACTGATCGGTAGTGGCAATACTCAGGAAAAGTGCTGGCACTGCAGGTTTACTGAAAATGCCTAATTTCCATCTATAAATGAATACATATAAGCAGCACTTACTCTAGCAAGTACTGCCAGAGTATCCCCCTGCCAGACTATCTGACTCTCTGTGTGCGCAATCATGCTCAATAATCCCTATCAGGCAGCATTGGGAGAGGGAATTTCCCACCATGCAGTTCATGTACCAACTGTCACCATTCCATCTACAGCAAAAATATACATAACAGAATTGTTTATGATACTAAGGGGCGTATTTATAAATGGCCGTTAATACCACCCAAAAGTTACCGCCGCACATCGCCGTGGCAAAAATATATCGCCGCGTAAAGCAATACCGCGGCAATATGCGACAGTAGTTTAAACTCCCTTTGCGGCGATACTGCACAGTACAATATCACGGCGAAGAGAGCTCAACCCCTATGTATGGAGCAGGGGGCTCGGAGGGGCTGCTGGGAAAGAATCTGCTGCCACAGGGGGGGTGGGGGGACCCTTCAGCAGGGGCACATACAAGTGCCTTTTGGGGCTTAGGGGGTCCCACAGCTCGAACCGAGACCCCCCTCCCTGGCCCTATCAGGGCCCTTGTGGCTCTGACAAGAGCCCTTTGGGGCTTAAGGGGTCCCGCAGCTCAAACCAGGACCCCTCTTCCCCAGCAATATCAGGGTCTTTGCAGCACTTACAAGTGCCCTTGCGGCCCTGAGAAGGGCCTTTGGGGCTTAAGGGGTCCCACAGTGAGCCCGCTGGCACTGCCGGCTTCAGCGGAGACGATGTTGCCAGCCTCTTCTTTCTTCTGTCTTCTGCCATCTACTGCGATGACTTCTGAGCTCCGCGGAGGATTGCAGCTCTTTATATAAAATTTCATATAGTCCTAATCCGACTCTGATTGGTAAATTTTTCAATGCTTGGTATCACATGGTTATACAGTACCCAATCATATTTCTTAAATATGATTGGGTACTGTATAGCCATGTGATACCAAGCATTGAAAAATTTACCAATCAGAATCCATGTTCTACCCAGCTACATTTTCGGCTGGAAACAATTTCTGGGGAGAACACTGGCGCCACATCCACTGAAAACCTACCCTGTCTTTCCAATTGGTATTTCATTGGTGGCCAGTTACGCTGTGTATAAACAAATGTATGTATACACACCTGGCACAGCGTGCACCACTTACCAACTACTAAAGTGGTCCCCTATAAAGAAACATCCACAGCAGCAGTGATAATCTGTCAGAAGGAATTGAGTGGGGAAACCCTACTGCAACAGTTTAGCTGGCCGATGTTTGAGGGGAGGGGAGCATGTGGGTGGGAGGGAACCTAGGGCACTAAGATAGCTAGAAACAGCCCTGGCAGTTTCTATAGGATTGGGGCCACATTTTTTGAAGTACAGGCTTATTCTAAGGTTAGTTGAATGCAATAGCACCCTCCATCATTACTCAGCAAATGGAGCTGATAGGGATTATGGTAATGTATTAAGGCCTCCATACACACCACTACTCCGACTGACCTACCATACTCAATATGGGGATTGGTCAGCCCCCATACACAGAACAATCGCAATGGTTCTCTCTACTTAAAGGGTATCTTCACTCATATTAACAGATTTTGGGAATTCAGTTTTATTCCCCCAGCGCGTCCTCTAACAGGTCCCGACGGACTCTGTCTTCAATGCGCAAACGATACGCATAGAAGACAGTAGGACCTGTCAGACTACGCGCTGTCAGAGTTGCTAATCCTCTTTTTTCAACCAGTATTGAAGCTTCTGGTCTGGTGATTAACAGACCGTGGGAAAGGGGCAAATCCTTAATTGGACTGTATTGCAGGCAAATTACAGTGTTTCTAAAATGTTACCTTTAGCGGTTTGGGTCTAAACAATATTGGCAAACCACAGGTTTGACAAATTAATTTACTGAATAAAAATTTTAAAAAAAAAGTTTAAAAACCTCTCAGAATTTACCCTTATTATTCTGTACATTGCTACAACATAAGCAACTGTATTTGTTTAATCTATTTTTTATTTCAAAATTACATGGAATAGGCTCTCATTTTTCATAGTCAGTAACACAGTACACTGAATGCCTGATTGGGTTAAGTTCTAGGCAAATTGCAACTTCCACACAAGTTGTGTCTTGCCAGATCTGGTGTGAGAGCCAAGAAAGGCAGTTCCAAACGTGTTATTTGTCCTTAATTCCAACTTTAACACACAGGCCTAGCCTGCACTAAGAATTAGGGCCAAAATAAGCAATTTAAAGTTTAAGTTGCTTACAACAGCATAAACATTAACTTCTACAAGAACCAGCAACATATGATCGAAACTTGGATCGAAATGTAAATCTAATTTCTGCATGATTTTCTTACTAGAAAGGGTACTGGCAGGAAGTGTTCCCTCTTAAGCAGTGCGCACACACACAAATCTGCAGGTCTGAGCACACAGGTTAAAGTGGTGCGCACACAAAAATCTTCTGGAATTGAAGCACCGTTGTGTGTAGTGTACAAAACATTATTTTGTATGGGCACATATATATATTTGCACACTCTTCTAATTGAAAATTAGAGGGAACATTGCTGGTATGGTACTGATAGTATTGGTAGTGCCAGTGTGCAGACATGTTAGTGGTAGGGCACTGGTAGGGTAGTGGCAGGGTACTGGTAGTGTACATACAGGGTACTGGCAGAGTACTGGTAGGGTAGTGGCAGAGTACTGGTAGGACAGTGGCAGAGTTCTGAAAGTGTAGTGGCAGTGTACTGACAGGGTAGTGGCAGTGTACTGACTGACAGGGTAGTGGTAGGGCACTGGTAGGGTAGTGGCAGGGTACTGGTATTGTACATACAGGGTACTGACAGAGTACTGGTAGGGTACTGGCAGAGTACTGGTAGGGTAGTGGTAGGGCACTGGTAGGGTAGTGGCAGGGTACTGGTATTGTACATACAGGTTACTGACAGAGTACTGGTAGGGTACTGGCAGAGTACTGGTAGGGTTATGGCAGGGTACTGGTAGGGTAGTGGCAGGGTATTGATGGGGTAGTGGTAGGGTAGTGGTGGGTAGTGGTAGGGTAGTGGCAGGGTAGTGGTAGGGTAGAGGTAGGGTAGTGGCTGGGTACTGGTAGGGTATTGACGGGGTAGTGGTAGGGTAGTGGCAGGTTACTGGTAGGGTAGTGGCAGGGTATTGACGGGGTAGTGGTAGGGTAGTGGTGGGTAGTGGCAGGGTAGTGGTAGGGTAGTGGCAGGGTAGAGGTAGGGTAGTGGCAGGGTACTGGTAGGGTAATGGTAGGGTATTGACGGGGTAATGGTAGGGTATTGACGGGGTAGTGGTAGGGAAGTGGCAGGGTACTGATAGAGTAGTGTCAGAGTACTGGTAGAGTAGTGGCAGGGTATTTACTGGGTAGTGGCAGGGTACTGGTAGGGTAGTGGCAAGGTATTGACGGGGTAGTGGTAGGGTACTGGCAGGGTACTGATAGAGTAGTGGCAGGGTACTGATAGAGTAGTGGCAGGGTACTGGTACGGTAGTGGCAGGGTACTGGTACGGTAGTGGCAGGGTACTGATATGGTAGTGGCAGAGTACTGATAGAGTAGTGGCAGGGTACTGATAGGGTAGTGGTAGTGTACTGATAGAGTAGTGGCAGGGTACTGGTAGGGTAGTGGCAGGGTACTGATAGGGTAGTGGTAGGGTACTGATAGAGTAGTGGCAGGGTACTGATAGAGTAGTGGCAGGGTAATGGTAGGGTATTGGAAGGGTACTGATAGAGTAGTGGGCAGGGTACTGGTAGGGTAGTGGCAGGGTACTGGTAGGGTAGTGGCAGGGTACTGATAGAGTAGTGGCAGGGTACTGGTAGGGTACTGATAGAGTAGTGGTAGGGTAGTGGCAGGGTACTGATAGAGTAGTGGTAGGGTACTGATAGGGTAGTGGCAGGGTATTGATAGAGTAGTGGTAGGGTAGTGGCAGGGTACTGATAGAGTAGTGGTAGTGTACTGGCAGGGTACTCATAGAGTAGTGACAGGGTACTGGTGGGGTATATAATGATATATTTATCATTACATGATATTTTCAGTGCTATATAGAATAAAAGAAATACAAAACAAGACAAAATTCAGCAAGATGAAACTTATTCTAAATATAAATGTGTTTCTACGTCTTCCTGTTGCAGAATTGCAAGTATAATTATCAGATCATAAAGTAGATAAACAATACATACCACTCACTGGCACTGGCAACCAGTAGATCTCCAGATGGTTTAAAACTACACTTCCCAGCATACCCTGGCTGCAGAATGCTAGTAAAGGAACGCTGGGAGTTGTAGTCATCAAACATCTGGTTGCCTCCCTGCTCTATATATAATTTATATTACATTTAATTACATGTCACAGCAAAGATTTGTCTTTTGGGGATATTGAAAGTGAATTGGAAATGGATTGTGTGACCCATTGATACGAACCCTTATAATACTGTTCCCTGATCACTAGTTCCATTATTGTAGAGTTGTAGTGAGCACAATATGTAATACAGAGAGGCTGCTGGGAAATCCCCCCAGGGCTGCATTACTGGACCAGTAACAGTGTGGGTAACCAGCCTCACACCGTCTCATTTAGTTCACACTGAAGGGTCTGCATGGGTGCACAGTTGTGGAGAGCGGTTAATCCTCTGTTCACATTACCTCCATCCCCCATCTACCTACCAATACCAAACCCCCAAATTCCCGCCTGCGCCTCTCACCATTCCCTTTCTTCGGTCCCGTAGCCTCCACAGCCCCTCTCTTCTTCCCAACAGCGCTCCTTCTGCATCCGGGGAACCAGACAGACTCCACCAGTTAGCTGGGGGCAGCTCGGGTGGTCTTCTCCATCACCATGGCAACTAGAAGATGCCCCGCCCCGTTGATCTCTGTCTTAAACTGAATCCTTCCTTTCCGGGGACTCTGATATAATAGTGTATAGTATCTGGTCTCAGTAATAGTGTATAGTATCGATAGACAGATGATAGATAGATAGATAGACGGATAGACAGATAGATTAGCAGTGGTGTAACTAGGAATCACTGGGCCCCCTGCAAAACTATGATGGGGCCTCTATCCGTGTTTAAACCACAGTTGTTTTCTTGGATAAGGCTATATCTGTGATAGGAAAAATAAGAAGATGGGGCCCCCTTGGCTCCCAGCCCCCCCTGCGGTTGCTCCCTGGTAGTTACTCCCTGTAGATTAGATAGATAGATATAGCTAGACAGATAGATAGATAGATAGACAGACAAATATATTAGGTAGATAGATAGATACACAGATAGATAGATGATAGATAGATAGATTAGATCGATAGATTAGATAGACAGACAGCTAGATAGTTGGATAGATAGACAGAGACGGATTGATAGATAGATGGATAGACAGATGATAGATAGATAGGTAGATAGAGACAGACAGAAAGATAGATAAAAAGATTAGATAGAAAGATGGATAGACAGACAGATGATAGATAGATGATATATAGATAGACAGAGACAGACAGATAGATAGAGTGATTGATAGATAGAGTGATAGATAGATAGATATCCAATCCTCAAATATGTAACAGAGCACTCATAGGACTCTAAAGGAGCATTAATGCGTGGCTAAGAGGGTAGTGTAAGGAAGAAGGGTTTGGGTTTATAGAGAACTGGGCAGACTTTGCTTTCGGCTAAAGGCTCTTTAGTAGGGATGGGTTGCACCTCACTGATGGCGGTGCAGCTGTTTTAGGGGAGAAGATGGCTAAAGGGTTGTAGGAGATTTTAAACTAGGTTTAGGGGGGGAGGTATTATCAGTCTAACTGGGATAGATAGCCCAGGAGGAAAGCAGGGTGTAGATTGGCCAGTGGTGGGTGGAAAGGGGGGTGGGGCTAGCATAGGTGATAGGGAGGCAAGTGTATTAAAGTGTATGAATAAATTACAGGATCATAATCTAAAATGTATGTTTGCAAATGCGAGAAGTCTGGCTGACAAAATGGGGGAATTGGAGATAATGGCGTTAAATGAAAAGTATGATGTAATAGGTATAGCAGAAACCTGGTTGAAGAGTTCTCAAGACTGGGCTGTAAATTTAGAAGGATATGTCTTGTTTAGGCAGGACAGAGAAAAAAATAAAAGGGGAGGAGTGTGTGTTTATGTTAAAAAAAGAATTGAAACCAAATTTAAAAGAGATAACTGCCGATATGGATGTTAAAGCGGAGACAACATGAGTGGAATTAGGCAACAGGAAAGGGGGTAATGTCATTGTTGGTGTCTGCTTTATGCTGCCAAATGCTAGCAGGGAGGAAGTGAGCCAGCTTCATATGCAGTTGGTAAGGGATGCAGGTTTGGGGAGTGTTCTTATTATGAGGGACTTCAATTACCCTGACATTGATTGGTGGACTGGAACTGCCTACACAGAAAAGGGTGATGAGTTACTGAATTTACTGCAGGATAATTTTCTCTCACAGGTCGTTGAAGTTCCTACTAGAAAAGGAGCTTTGTTGGATGTGGTAATATCTAACATCATGGAGCGTATTATAGATATAAAGGTAACTGGAGGCTTAGGGAATAGTGACCATGAAATAGTGTCGTTTGGAGTATGTTATCGAAAGGAGAAGTGCGCTGGGTTAACAAAGACTTTTAATTTTGGGAAAACAAATTTTTCCAGTTTAAAAGTAGCTCTTCAGAATGTCAACTGGGATAATGTATTATCAGGTAAAGGTACTGAACAGAAGTGGAATGTGTTTAAAGGGCATGTCCACCCCCAAAACTATAATTTAACCCACTACTGGCCCCACTCTGTAGTGTAATAAAATCCTTATCTTACATCCCTGCTCCAAATGGCTGCCCTGCTATGTCCCCCCAAAGTCCCAAAAACTGGCCACCAGGAGCCTAGCATATAGGCCTCTGCCTCCTGTCTCTGCCTCCTGTCTCTCCTCCAGGAGAATTTTGTCATGCGCACTGCAGCCCTCCCCCCTCTCTCTCCCACCTGTTTTCCTCTCCCTCCCCCTAGTGTAAAACCCTTTTCATATATTGTAGGGCTTCCTCCCCCAGCCCCAACCGCATTATTATTATTTCCAAAAACTCTCCTGAACTCTACTTACATTCACTCTCTCCTCCGGCGGTCTGAACTAACGTCAGCCGCGTCCATGATTGGCTGCCTCTCAGCCAAACACAGACGCGGCTGCCGGCCCCCTGCTTGCAGTTTCATGCAAGCAGAGGGCTGGGACAGTGAGTCGGAGGAAAGAGGGAAGGTAAGTAAAGATTGGGGGGGTTTCTGGAAATATTAATAATGCGGTTGCGGCTGGGTGAGGAAGCCCTACAATATCCCTATATCAAAATTGTTAAAAAAAAGGGTGGACATGCCCTTTAAGGGGATTTTAAGCCATTTCACCTCTAAATTTAGAAATAAATGTAAAAAAAATAAATCCGCGCCCATGTGGCTGAATTCTATTGTAAAGAGGGAAATGTCAAAACAACAAGAACAACAACAAGCTGCTAAAAACCTGTGAAACATTTTTTTCCATGGAATTGGAATTGTGAGTGGTGGCATTTACAGATTGTGGCTGCGAAGGGGCGAAAATTCCCTATATTAGTGATAGCTGTATTATACCTTCAATGAGTTACTTCAGTGCAGGTATAATTAAGCCAGAAAAGAACTGGACAGATATTGTGTATTAACCTTTTAAACTCTTTCTTTTTTAAGAGCTGTTAAGAACCACTAAAAAACTAACATACTTAACTCTCCATGGTGTAATGGCATTGTGATTGATGGTATCTATAGATCGTGGCTGTGAAAGGGTTAAAATCCCCTTGACGGGATAAGGACTATATTATTGTTATAAGACACTTATGAGTAAGAGCCTTTCGGCTTGAAACGCGTAAGGCGGGTTTTTACTATGTTAGTAGTTTGTATGGCGTGATATGCCTCAATAAAGCCGTGTTTTTATTTAACAAATGAGTGTGGACTCCAGGAATTCCGGTGTGCGCCGATTTGCAAGGAATCTCCATAATACGTGTGTTACTTATAAGACACTTACCTTGATATGAAGAGACGTTAACTAGGTGTTTAAGTTTTCCCATTTTATGAGGAACTGAACTGCTCTTCCTGAGGGAACTCAGGGATATTGATTACAACTATAATGATATTGACATTCAAGTATTTGCTCTGTACTATCTTAATATTTGTTATTTAATACCTATATAAGATTTCAAGCTTTGATACTCATCAATCTATGTATGTTATATATAAGCATGTGTATTCTTTATTTCTTGTTTGATCCCTATATTTAGAGTTACGAGACCTGTTAATGATGTGTATTCAGGGGGATGATAGGGAATTAATAGGTTAGCCCAAGTCCTGTACATTAATAAGAGAGACTGTCCTGTATAATAATGGCCGATGATAAGTGAAACTGCCCTTTACAATAATGGCCGTCGATAAAAGATGACTTCATCCAGCAGAGCGGAGGCGCTTGGTTAGCGCACTGCTCTGTACATAGGTTGTACATGCGTAATGACGTAATTACGCAATGACGCATTCAATCACTAACCGGAAAGGAGTGTGGCCTATTTAGACTTTTGGCTAACAGTAAAACCTTGCCGACTTTGGAAAAATTCCTAATGGAGGGCAAAACGCGTCAGCGGGAGCCAGCTTACAACCGAATGTGTTGCTGTGCATTTACTTATCTTCTAAGCCTTGTATTTTACCTCAACTGAGATTATGCTGTGCAACACTGTCAAGGGGGATAAGTATAGTTACTAAATACTAGTAGGGAGATTCAATAAAAGTTCTTATCGTTTAAAATGGTGCTAATTTTGCCCCAACCAATCACATCTTATTTAACATTTGAAAGCTAACATCTGATTGGTTGGGGCAAAATTAGCACAATTTTAAACGATAAGAACTTTTATTGAATAACCCTGTTTATGTTCTATATGAGGTTGTCTTTATATTGCCTAAGTAGTAATCAATATATTTAAATTGTATACTTGTCCTGTAACTCTGATAGCACTTAATAGTACTTTATATATGGCTATGGTATTTGTCATATATTAAGGGAAGAGCATTTTCTGTTAGTACTTTATTCATGGCTGCTGTACTTTTTTTTGCACTGCAACATTGGTTTCTTGTATGGATACTGTTTATAAATGTTTTTAAAGTAAGAATTCCCCTGCATTGGGTAAAATAAAGGGATTTTTTTTAACAAAACATAACTGTCACGAACTTACCTGCCGCTCCGCGAGGATTTAAAAACCAGCGTCCTCCGGGACCCGGTGCCCGATAGTAGCGTTAGCTACCACCCTGGCTCCCTGTACTTACCTGCTTTGGATCCTGCTCCTGATACTTACCTTTCCCATTCCTGAGACTACCTACCTTGCCTGCTCCTGTGACCTACCTTGCTGGTTCCAGTTCTTCGGCACCTTGTTCCAGTATTCAGCCTGCTCCAACTATTTACTTTCCCCGTTCCTGAGACTACCTACCTTGCCTGCTCCTGTGACCTACCTTGCTGGTTCCAGTTCTTCAGCACCTTGTTCCAGTATTCAGCCTGCTCCAACTACTTACCTTCCCTGCTCCTGAGACTACCTACCTTGCCTGCTCCTGTGACCTACCTACCTTGCCTGCTCCTGTGACCTCCTTGCCGGTTCCAGTTGTTCAGCACCTTTTTCCAGTATTCAGCCTGCCCAACTACTACTACCTTCCCCGCTCCTGAGACTACCTACCTTGCCTGCTCCTGTGACCTACCTGGCTGGTCCAGTTCTTCAGCACCTTGTTCCAGCATTCCCTGCTACTTTCCCAGCAGCACCTTGTTCCAGCATTCCGCCTACAGTTCCCAGCAGCACCTTGTTCCAGAATCCAGCCCTCTGTTCTCAGCAGCCTCTGTGTCCTGCATGTTCCGGACTATCCACCTCCTCCTAAAAACGTACTTGTAAGTACCCCGGCCTCCCGGCCATTTATTACAATAACATGCTTGAGTGCCTCAAACAAATTCCTTGTTGTTTTGATATTATCCTCTAGCCCTAAGTTTGCTAGGCACCATTATATACTATTCAATAGCAGTGCCCTGTTTCAATTGTGTATTGAGTAAAGAGTTAAAGGAAAGAAAAAGCATTTAAAACCTTTAAGTCAGAGGGAACGGAAAGGGCCTTTAGGGATTATAAAAACTGCAACAAGGAGTGTAAGAAAGCAATCAAACTAGCTAAAATTAATAATAAAGTTAGGATAGCTGAACAAAGCATCACTAAGCCTAAAAATATTTTTAAGTATATTAATAGTAAGAAGATGAGGACTGAAAATGTGGCACCATAAGTTAGTTACGGAGGATGGTGATAAAGCAAATTGTCTTGAATATTTTTTTCCCCTTTGTATACACTATAGAAAATTCAAGTACAGATGTCATAGAGTAAAGTAGCATTAATGGTATAAAAGATGCAAGTGCAATTTGGTTAACTGAGGATATGGTACAGAAACAAATAAATAAGGTTAATATTAATAAATCCCCTGGACCGGATAAAAACATCCTTGGGTCCTTAGGGAGCTAAGTTCAGTTTTATCTAGGCCATTTTTTTCCCCCAGCGCGTCCTCTAACAGGTCCCGACACTCTTCTTCAATGCGCAAACGATAACGCATAGAAACAGTAGGACCTGTCAGACCCGGCTGTCGAGTGTTATCAATCCTCTTTTTCACCAGTTATTGAAGCTGGTCTGGTGATTACAGACCGTGGAGGGGCAAATCCTTAATTGGACTGTATGGCAGGCAAATACAGTGTTCTAAAATGTTCCTTTAGCGGTTTGGTCTAAAAATATTGGCAAACCACAGGTTGCCAATTATTTTACTGATAAATTTGCTTGAAGTTTAAAAACCTCTCAGAATTTACCCTTATTATTCTGTACTTGCTACACATAAGCAACTGATTTGTTTAATCTATTTTTATTTTCAAAATTACATGGAATAGGCCTCTCATTTTTCATAGTCAGTAACACAGTACACTAATGCCTGATTGGGTTAAGTTTAGGCAATTGCAACTTCCACACAGTTGTGTCTTGCCAGATCTGGTGTGAGAGCCAAGAAAGGCAGTTCCAAACGTGTTATTTGTCCTTAATTCCAACTTTAACACACAGGCCTAGCATGCACTAAGAATTAGGCCAAATAAGCAATTTAAAGTTTTAAGTTGCTAACAACGCATAAACATTAACTTCTACAAGACCAGCAACATTGTCAAACTTGATCGAAATGTAAATCTAATTTCTGCATGATTTTCTTACTAGAAAGGGTACTGGCAGGAAGTGTTCCCTCTTAAGCAGTGCGCATACACACAAATCTGCAGTATCTGAGCACACGTTTAAAGTGGTGCGCACACAAAAATCTTCTGGAATTGAAGCACCCGTTGTGTGTAGTGTACAAAACATTATTTTGTATGGGCACATATTATATTTGCACACTCTTCTAATTGAAATTAGAGGGAACATTGCTGGTTAGGGTACTGATAGTATTGGTAGTGCCAGTGTGCAGACATGGTAGGGTAGGGCTTAGTTAGGGTAGTGGCAGTACTGTAGTGTCAATCAGGTCTGGCAGAGTACTGGTAGGGTAGTGGCAGAGTACTGGTAGACAGTGGCAGAGTTCTGAAAGTGTAGTGGCAGTGTACTGACAGGGTAGTGGCAGTGTACTGACTGACAGGGTAGTGGTAGGGCACTGGTAGGGTAGTGGCAGGGTACTGGTATTGTACATACAGGGTACTGACAGAGTACTGGTAGGGTACTGGCAGAGTACTGGTAGGGTAGTGGCAGAGTACTGGTAGGGTAGTGGCAGGTGTACTGGTATGGTAGTGGTAGGGAACTGGTAGGGTAGTGGCAGGGTACTGGTATTGTACATACAGGTTACTGACAGAGTACTGGTAGGGTACTGGCAGAGTACTGGTAGGGTAGTGCAGAGTACTGGTAGGGTAGTGGCAGGGTACTGGTAGGGTAGTGGCAGGGTACTGGTAGGTAGTGGCAGGGTATTGACAGGGTAGTGGCAGGGTAGTGGCAGGGTATTGACAGGGTAGTGGCAGGGTAGTGGTGGGTAGTGGTAGGGTAGTGGCAGGGTGTGGTAGGGTAGAGGTAGGGTAGTGGCTGGGTACTGGTAGGGTAATGGTGGTCTTGACGGGTATGGTAGGGTAGTGGCAGGTTACTGGTAGGTAGTGGCAGGTATTGACGGGTAGTGGTAGGGTAGTGGTGGGTAGTGGCAGGGTAGTGGTAGGGTAGTGGCAGGGTAGAGGTAGGGTAGTGGCAGGGTACTGGTAGGGTAATGGTAGGGTATTGACGGGGTAATGTCGGTATGACGGGGTAGTGGTAGGGAAGTGGCAGGGTACTGAAGAGTAGTGTCAGAGTACTGAGAGTAGTGGCCGGGTTTTACTGGGTAGTGCAGGGTACTGGTAGGGTAGTGGCAGTATTGACGGGGTAGTGGTAGGGTACTGGCAGGTACTGATAGAGTAGTGCAGGGTACTGATGAGTAGTGGCAGGGTACTGGTACGGTAGTGGCAGGGTACTGGTACGGTAGTGGCAGGGTACTGATAGGGTGTGGCAGATTACTGATAGAGTAGGTGGCAGGGTACTGATAGGGTAGTGGTAGGGTACTGATAGAGTAGTGGCAGGGTACTGGTAGGGTAGTGGCAGGGGTACTGATGGGTAGTGGTAGGGTATGATAGGTATGGCAGGGTACTGTGGAGTAGGGCAGGGTAATGGTAGGGTATGGAAGGGTACTGATAGAGTGTGGCAGGGTACTGTAGGGTAGTGAGGTACTGGTAGAGGTAGTGCAGGGTACTGATAGAGTAGTGGCAGGGCTGGTAGGGTCCTGATAGAGTAGTGGTAGTGTAGTGGCAGGGTACTGATAGAGTATGGTAGGGTACTGACATAGGTGTGGCAGGGTATTGATAGAGTAGTGTTAGGGTAGTGGCAGGGTACTGATAGAGTAGTGGTAGTGTACTGGCAGGGTACTCATAGAGTGGACAGGGTACTGGTGGGGTATATAATGATATTTTATCATTACATGATATTTCAGTTGATCATATAGAATAAAGAAATACAAAACACAAAATTCAGCAAGATGAAACTTATTCTAAATATAATGTGTTTCTACGTCTTCCTGTTGCAGAATTGCAAGTATAATATCAGATCATAATAGGATAAACAATACATACCACTCACTGGCACTGGCAACCAGTAGATCTCCAGATGGTTTAAAACTACACTTCCCAGCATACCCTGGCTGCAGAATGCTAGTAAAGGAACGCTGGGAGTTGTAGTCATCAAAACATCTGGTTGCCTCCCTGCTCTATATATAATTTATATATATTACATTAATTACATGTCACAGCAAGATTTACTATTTTGGGGATATTGAAAGTGAATTGGAAATGGATTGTGTGACCCACTGATACGAACCCTATAATACTGTTCCCTGATCACTAGTTCCATTATTGTAGAGTTGTAGTGAGCACAATATGTAATACAGAGAGGCTCTGGGAAATCCCCCCAGGGCTGCATTACTGGACCAGTAACAGTGTGGGTAACCAGCCTCACACCGTCTCATTTAGTTCACTGAAGGGTCTGCATGGGTGCACAGTTGTGGAGAGCGGTTAATCCTCTGTTCACATTACCTCCATCCCCCATCTACCTACCAATACCAAACCCCCAAATTCCCGCCTGCGCCTCTCACCATTCCCTTTCTCTCGGTCCCGTAGCCTCCACAGCCCCTCTCTTCTCCAACAGCGCTCCTTCTGCATCCGGGGAACAGACAGACTCCACCAGTTAGCTGGGGGCAGCTCGGGTGGTCTTCTCCATCACCATGGCAACTACAAGATGCCCCGCCCCGTTGATCTCTGTCTTAAACTGAATCCTTCCTTTCCGGGGACTTGATATAAAGTGTATATTATCTGGTCTCAGTAATAGTGTATAGTATCGATAGACAGATGATAGATAGATAGATAGACGGATAGACAGATGATAGACAATAGATTAGCAGTTGGTGTAACTAGGAATCACTGGCCCCCTGCAAAACTATGATGGGGCCTCTATCCGTGTTTAAACCACATTGTGTTTCTTGGATAAGGCTATATTCTGTGATAGGAAAAATAAGAAGATGGGGCCCCCTTGGCTCCCAGCCCCCCCTGCGGTTGCTCCCTGGTAGTTACTCCCTGTAGATTAGATAGATGAGATATACTAGACATAGATAGATAGACAGACAAATATATTAGGTAGATAGATAGATACACAGATAGATAGATGATAGATAGATAGATAGATCGATAGATTAGATAACAGACAGCTAGATAGTTGGATAGATAGACAGAGCGGATTGATAGATAGATGGTAGACAGATGATAGATAGGTAGATAGGATAGAGACAGACAGAAAGATAGATAAACAGACAGCAGATTAGATAGATAGGGATAGACAGACAGATGATAGATAGAGATATATAGATAGACGAGACAGACAGATAGATATAGTGATGATAGATAGAGTGATAGATAGATAGATATCCAATCCTCAATATGTAACAGAGCACTCATAGGACTCTAAAGGAGCATTATGCGTGGCTAAGAGGGTAGTGTAAGGAAGAAGGGTTTGGGTTTATAAGAAACTGGCAGACTTTCTGTCGCTAAGGCTCTTTAGTAGGGAAGGTTGCACCTCATTGATGGCGGTGCAGCTGTTTTAGGGGAGAAGATGGCTAAAGGGTTGTAGGAGATTTTAAACTAGGTTTAGGGGGGGGAGGTATTATCAGTCTCACTGGGATAGATAGCCCGGGAGGAAAGCAGGGTGTAGATTGGCCAGTGGTGGGTGGAAAGGGGGTGGGGCTAGCATAGGTGGTAGGGAGGCAAGTGTATTAAGTGTATGAATAAATTACAGGATTATCTAAAATGTATGTTTGCAAATGCGAGAAGTCTGGCTGACAAAATGGGGAATTGGAGATAATGGCGTTAAATGAAAAGTATGATGTAATAGGTATAGCAGAAACCTGGTGAAGATTTCTCAAGACTGGGCTGTAAATTTAGAAGGATATGTCTTGTTTAGGCAGGACAGAGAAAAAATAAAAGGGGAGGAGTGTGTGTTTTGATTACAAAAAGAATTGAAACCAAATTAAAAAGAGATAACTGCCGATATGGATGTTAAAGCGGAGACAACATGAGTGGAATTGGCACAGGAAAGGGGGTAATGTCATTGTTGGTGTCTGCTTTATGCTGCCAAATGCTAGCAGGGAGGAAGGTGAGCCAGCTTCATATGCAGTTGGTAAGGGATGCAGGTTTGGGGAGTGTTCTTTTATGAGGACTTCAATTACCCTGACATTGATTGGTGGACTGGAACTGCCTACACAGAAAGGGTGATGAGTTACTGAATTTACTGCAGGATAATTTCTCTCACAGGTCGTTAAGTTCCTACTAGAAAAGGAGCTTTTTGGATGTGGTAATATCTAACATCATGGAGCGTATTATAGATATAAAGGTAACTGGAGGCTTGGGAATAGTGACCATGAAATAGTGTCGTTTGAGTATGTTATCGAAAGAGAAGTGCGCTGGGTTAACAAAGACTTTTAATTTTGGGAAACAATTTTTCCAGTTAAAAGTAGCTCTTCAGAATGTCAACTGGGATAAGTGATTATCGGAAGGTACTGAACAGAAGTGGAATTGTTTAAAGGGCATGTCCACCCCAAAAACTATAATTTAACCCACTACTGGCCCCACTCTGTAGTGTAATAAAATCCTTATCTTACATCCCTGCTCCAAATGGCTGCCCTGCTATGTCCCCCCAAAGTCCCAAAACTGGCCACCCAGGAGTCCTAGCTATGGCCTCTGCCTCCTGTCTCTCCTCCAGGAGAATTTTCATGCGCACTGCAGCCCTCCCCCCTCTCTCTCCCACCTGTTTTCCTCTCCCTCCCCCTAGTGTAAAACCCTTTCATATATTGTAGGGCTTCCTCCCCAGCCCCAACCGCATTTATTATTATTCCAAAACTCTCCTGACACTCTACTTACATTCACTCTCTCCTCCGGCGGTCTGAACTACGTCAGCCGCGTCCATGATTGGCTGCCTCTCAGCAAACACAGACGCGGTGCCGGCCCCCTGCTTGCAGTTTCATGCAAGCAGAGGGCTGGGACAGTGAGTCAGAGGAAAGAGGGAAGGTAAGTAAAGATTGGGGGGGTTTCTGGAAATATTAATATGCGGTTGCGGCTGGGTGAGGAAGCCCTACAATCCCCTATATCAAAATTGTTAAAAAAAAGGGTGGACATGCCCTTTAAGGGGATTTTAAGCCATTTCACCTCTAATTTAGAAATAAATGTAAAAAAAATAAATCCGCGCCATGTGGCTGAATTCTATTGTAAGAGGGAAATGTCAAAACAAACAAGAACACAACAAGCTGCTAAAAACCTGTGAAACTTTTTTTCCATGGAATTGGAATTGTGAGTGTGGCATTTACAGATTGTGGCTGCGAAGGGGCGAAAATTCCCTATATTAGTATAGCTGTATTTACCTTCAATGAGTTACTTCAGTGCAGGTATATTAAGCCAGAAAAGAACTGGACATAATTGTGTATAACCTTTTAAACTCTTTCTTTTTAAGAGCTGTTAAAACCACTAAAAAACTACATACTTACTCTCCAGGTGTAATGGCATTGTGATTGATGGTATCTATAGATCGTGGGCTGTGAAAGGGTTAAAATCCCCTTGACAGGATAAGGACTATATATTGTTATAAGACACTTATGAGTAAGAGCCTTTCGGCTTGAAACGCGTAAGGCGGGTTTTTACTATGTAGTAGTTTGTATGGCGTGATATGCCTCAATAAAGCCGTTTTTTGTTTTATTTAACAAATGAGTGTGGCTCCAGGAATTCCGGTGCGCCGATTTGCAAGGAATCTCCATAATACGTGTGTTACTTATAGACACTTACCTTGATATGAGGAGACGTTAACAGGTGTTTAAGTTTTCCCATTTTATGAGGAACTACTGCTCTTCCTGAGGGAACTCAGGGATATGATTACAACTATAATGATATTGACATTCAAGTATTTGCTCTGTACTATCTTAATATTTGTTATTTAATACCTATATAAGATTTCAAGCTTTGATACTCATCAATCTATGTTGTTATATAATAAGCATGTGTATTCTTTATTCTTGTTTGATCCCTATATTTAGAGTTACGAGACCTGTTAATAGATGTGTATTCAGGGGATGATAGGGAATTAATAGGTTAGCCCAAGTCCTGTACATTAATAAGAGAGACTGTCCTGTATAATAATGGCCGATGATAAGTGAAACTGCCCTTTACAATAATGGCCGACGATACAAGATGACTTCATCCAGCAGAGCGGAGGCGCTTGGATAGCGCACTGCTCTGTACATAGGTTGTACATGCGTAATGACGTAATTACGCAATGATGCATTTAATCACTAACCGGAAGGTGTGGCCTATTTAGACTTTTGGCTAACAGTAAAACTTCCGCCTGTTTGGAAAAATTCCTAATGGAGGGCAAAACCGTCAGCGGGAGCCAGCTTAGAACGAATGTGTTGCTGTGCATTTCTTACTTCTAACCCTGGTATTTTACCTCAACTGAGATTATGCTGTGTAAACCTGTCAAGGGGGATAAGTATAGTTACTAATACTAGTAGGGATTCATAAAAGTTCTTATCGTTTAAAATGGTGCTAATTTTGCCCCAACCATCACATCTTTTTAACATTTGAAAGCTACATCTGATTGGTTGGGGCAAAATTAGCACAATTTTAAACGATAAGAACTTTTATTGAATAACCCTGTTTATGTTCTATATGAGGTTGTCTTTATATTGCCTAAGTAGTAATCAATATATTTAAATTGTATGCTTGTCCTGTAACTCTGATAGCACTTAATAGTACTTTATATTGGCTATGGTATTTGTCATATATTAAGGGAAGAGCATTTTCTGTTAGTACTTTTATTCTGGCTGCTGTACTTTTTTTTGCATCTGCAACTTGGTTTCTTGTATATATCTGTTTATAAATGTTTTTAAAGTAAAATTCCCCTGCATTGGGTAAAATAAAGGGATTTTTTTTAACAAAACATAACTGTCACGAACTTACCTGCCGCTCCGCGAGGATTTAAAACCAGCGTCCTCCGGGACCCGTGCCCGATAGTAGCGTTAGCTACCACCCTGGCTCCCGTACTTACCTGCTTTGGATCCGTGCTCCTATACTTACCTTTTCCGTTCCTGAGACTACCTACCTTGCCTGCTCCTGTGACCACCTTGCTGGTTCCAGTTCTTCGGCACCTGTTCCATTATTCAGCCTGCTCCAACTATTTACTTTCCCCGTTCCTGAGACTACCTACCTTGCTTCCTGTGACCTACCTTGCTGGTTCCAGTTCTTCGAGCACCTTGTTCCAGTATTCAGCCTGCTCCAACTACTTACCTTCCCTGCTCCTGAGACTACCTACCTTCTGCGCCTGTGACCTACCTACCTTGCCTGCTCCTGTGACCTACCTTGCCGGTTCCAGTTGTTCAGCACCTTGTTCCAGTATTCAGCCTGCTCCAACTACTTACCTCCCCGCTCCTGAGACTACCTACCTTGCCTGCTCCTGTGACCTACTTGCTGGTTCCATTCTTCAGCACCTTGTTCCAGCATTCCGCCTCAGTTCCCAGCAGCACCTTGTTCCAGCATTCCGCCTACAGTTTCCAGCAGCACCTTGTTCCAGAATCCGCCCCTCTGTTCTCGCAGCCTCTGTTGTCCTGCATGTTCCGGACTATCCGCCTCCTCCTAAAGCGTACTTGTAGTACCCCGGCCTCCCGGCCATTTATACAATAACATGCTTGAGTGCCTCAAACAAATCCTTGTTGTTTTGATATTATCCTCTAGCCCTAATTTTGCTAGGCACCATTATATATATTCATAGCATGCCCTGTTCATTGTGTATTGAGTAAAAGTTAAAGGAGAAAAAGCATTTAAAACCTTTAGTCAGAGGGAACGGAAAGGGCCTTTAGGTATTAATAAAAACTGCAACAAGGAGTGTAAGAAGCAATCAAATCAGCTAAAATTATAATAAATTTAGGATAGCTGAACAAGCATCACTAAGCCTAAAAAATATTTTAAGTATATTATAGTAAGAAGATGAGGACTGAAATGTGCACCATAAGTTAGTTACGGGGATGGTGATAAAGCAAATTGTCTTGAATATTTTTTTCCCCTTTGTATACACTAGAAGAAATTCAAGTACAGATGTCATAGAGTAAAGTAGCATTAATGGTATAAAAGATGCAAGTGCAATTTGGTTAACTGAGGATTGGTACAGAAACAAATAAATAAGGTTATATTATAAATCCCCTGGAGCCGATAAAACTCCTTGGGTCCTTAGGGAGCTAAGTTCAGTTTATCTAGGCCATTCCCTCATGTCCAGATGTGTGCCTCTGGATTTTAAAAAAGGCTGATGTTTTTCCAATATACAAAAGGTATATTATCATAGCCGGTAATAAGCCTGTAAGTTTAACTTCAGTGGTGGGAACAGGGTGTCCCTAGGGTTTTTGGCACCTGAAACAACTTTGAATGCCGCCCCTAGACCGAGTGGTGCGCCAGCGCGCCCCGTCGCGGGAAGTGGGCGTGGCTTAGCATGTGGGCGTGTCTTCGCAGGTGGGCGTGGCTTATCACATGGGCGTGGCAAATTTCAAAATTGTTTTTGAAAATGGTTATTTATACGCTTCTCTATTTTTAGAAACACTAAACATGTTGGTGCAACTGGTACATTACATTAGAAAGCCCTACCATACTCTGTAGAATAAAAGATGTTGGCCAAAAGATTTGTAAGCCCTGCTAACCACGTCAAGGTAGACTCTTTCAGCAGGGCCCTAACTATTATCTAGACTATATCTTTTATATATAGATTATTATAACTTATATAGATTATTTCTCTATCCTTGCTATCTATCTATCTATATTATGTATCTATCTCTTCTGTCTATCTATCTATCTCTGCTATCTATTAATCTATCTATCTCTCTATCTATCTATCTCATCTATCTCTGCGATCTATCTATCTATCTCTGCTATCTATCTATCTATCTCTGCTATCTATCTTCTATCTATCTATCTCTGCTATCTATCTATCTATCTATCTGCTATCACTACTCTGCTATCTATCTATCTCTGCTACTATCTATTCTATCTCATCTTCTATCTCTGCATCTATCTCTGCTATCTATCTATCTATCTATCTATCTATCTCTGCTATCTATTTATCTATCTATCTCTGCTATCTATCTATCTATCTATCTATCTATCTATCTATCTACTATCTATCTATCTCTGCTATCTATCTATCTATCTCTGCTATCTATCTATCTATCTCGCTATCTATCTATCTCTGCTATCTATCTATCTCTGCTATCTATCTATCTATCTCTGCTATCTATCTATTATCTCTGCTATCTATCTATCTCTCTAATCTATCTATCTATCTATCATCTATCTATCTATCATCTACTAATTTGCTATCTATCTAATATCTCTGCTATCTATCTAATCTATCTTTCTGTGCTATCTATCTTCTCTGGCTATCTATCTATCTCTTCTATCTATCTATATTATCTATCTCTGCTATCTATCTCTGCATCTATCTATCTATCTATCTTCTATCTCTGCTATCTTCTATATCTATCTCTGCTATCTATCTATCTATCTATCTATCTATCTATCTATCTATCTATCCTCTGCTATCTATCTCTTTATCTATCTATCTATCTATCATCTATCTATCTATCTATCTATCTATCTATCTATCTATCTATCTATCTATCTATCTATCTACTCTGCTTTTCTATCTCTCTCTGCTCTATCTATCTCTCTCTGCTATCTATCTATCTATCTCTGCTATCTATCTATCTATCTCTGCTATCTATCTATCTCTGCTATCTATCTATCTATCTCTGCTCTATCTATCTCTGCTATCTATCTATCTATCTCTGCTATCTATGTATCTATCTATCTCTGCTTTCTATCTATCTATCTCTGCTATCTATCTATCTATCTATCTATCTATCTCTGCTATCTATCTATCTATCTATCTCTGCTATCTATCTATCTATCTATCTAATCTATCTATCTATCTATCTATCTATCTATGTCTGCTATCTATCTATCTATCTCTGCTATCTATCTATCTATGTCTGCTATCTATCTATGTCTGCTATCTATCTATCTCTGCTATCTATCTTCTATCTATCTATCTATCTATCTATCTATCTCTATCTATCTATTCATATCTCATCTATCTATCTCTGCTATCTATCTATCTTCTCTGCTATCTATCATCTCGCTATCTACTATATCTATCTATCTATCTATCTCTACTATCTATCTATCTCTCTCTGCTATCTATCTATCTCTCTCTGCTATCTATCTATCTATCTATCTATCTCTACTGCCTCACACACACAACACACACACACAACACTCACTCTCTCACACACACACTCACTCTCTCACACACACTCACACTCTCACAAACACACTCTTCACAACACACACACACAACACACACACACACACTTACTCTCTTACACAACACACTCTCTCTCTCTCTCTAACACACACACACTGATACACGCACACTCACCCTCTCTCTTACACACACACACACTCTCTCTCTCTCTTCTACACAACACCCACACGCACTCTCTCTCTCTCTCTCCACACAACCACAACACACCTCTCTTACACACACACACACACACACACACTCTCTCTCTCTTACACACACACACACACACTCACCCTCTCTCTTACACCCACACACACCACACAACACACACACACTCTCTCTCTCCTCACACACACACACTCACCCTCACTCTCTCTCTTACACACACACACACACCACTCTCTCTATCACCCACACCACACACACACCCACTCTCTCTCTCTCTCTCACACGCACACACACACACACACACACTCTCTCTCTCTCTCGTTACACACACACACACACACACTCACTCACCCTCACTCTCTCTCTCTCACTTCACACCCCACACACACACACATCTCTCTCTTACACACACACACACACACACACTAATACACCACACTCACCACCCTCCCTCTCACACACACAACCACAACAAACCTCTCTCTCTTAACACACACACCACACACACACACACCTCTCTCTCTTACCACACCACACACACACCACACACACACACCACTCTCTCTCTCTTACACACACACACAACACACACTCTCATCACACACCAGGTAGATCCCCCCACCCCCACCAAAAGTAGTGAGCCACACAGATTATCTGCCTGACTTCCTCTACCTCACTCACACACTAGTGCTGCTGATTTTTAGAGCTGAGCATACTGTGAGACAGACATGTCCCTGTACATTGGACCCACGTGCTTCCCTCACTTCCCCAAGTCTCTCACCTCATACCCGATCACGCGGGCCCGGGCTCCCCCCTGGACTCTCTGTTCTCTCCGATCTGAACCGGCGGATGAGACACTGCTGGATGTGGCTCCGGGGACTAAACTTCCATTCTAGCTGCCGCTCAGACTGAATTTTCTATGTTCCTGGCTGCGCGGCTGCACGGACAGGCTACTTTCCCGGCTCCGGTACTGCCCTCACATTAGTGCGTAAGTCAAGTAACTTACGCACAGGGGCAAGGGGGGTGTACCGGAGCAGCTGTGGGACCAGTGGGCGCGCCGCGCACAGTGCAGAGTCCAGAGTTCTTCCTGTTTACATTGCGGCGGCCAGAAAGGGTAAATTAAGCTCAATTTTTTAAAAAAAACCAGTTTCACAACTGCCGCCATTTCTATTTTGACCAGGAAACCGCGCCGTGAGCGATTTTTTCACAGTGGCTTCATGGCAGAGAGCGCACTGGTGGGGAAGATACTGGAAAAGTTTAATAAGGTTATCTGTTGTTATCAATTAAATCATTGGACTTGAAGTTTTAGTTCTTGAAGACGTTTCGCT